>JACMZG010001863.1:3360651-3461581 GCA_018340805.1 Microvelia longipes
GAGAGGTAATTATCACTTAGCTTAGTTGGTTGTAGTATCATGAGCTAGTGAAGTGTCATACAGTGATGGTTATGAAGATTTAGGTCTTCTGGTGGTGACTGCGTCAATGTAGATGAAGAATCCGACACTTTGGGAGGCATCTGGAGATGGGGACAATGGAGACCCAATTTATACCTGTCTCTGACCTTGTCTTCGAGGACGAAGATTATAGCCATGAGAAGGGAAAATAGGGTTCGACAGTCCAGTATGACGTAATCCACTTAAAGGTCACGTAGGGGTGTCCTGTCTGGTTGATGAGCTGGCTAATGGGGGATTTTTTTTGTGATGGTTATGATAAATAGAAGGTAGTGATAATCACCTCATGGTTTAGGTTAGTGTTAGTTATGGGATGGGGACAGACTAAGAGGATAAGGGTGTTTATCATCTCTTGGCTTATTGAGTAATAGAAGGGGTTAAGTGACGATGGGGTAGAGGGGGGGGGTATATTTCTGTATTTTTTGGACTGTAGATGCCAACTATTTTAATTATACATAAATCTTATGCCCCAAACCCAGGTATATTGCAAGCAATTGTTTAATGAATATTGTTTTTCTGTATTGCAGATAGTGTAGAGAATATGAACGGACGTCAAAGCAGCGGCGAGAGTGAAGCAGCTCATCACGGAGTCAAAGCAATACGTGTAGATGTCAGTGATGACGAGGAGATAGATGGACCCGTCGAGGAATATGACTACATCATAGATCACTCCTCTCAGCCTCACCATCTCTTCCACTCTCTCAGCATGATGAGGAAAAACAAGACATTTTGCGATGTCTCTCTCCTGGTTTGTATCTAGGCATCAAATCTAAATAAAGCTACACTTTATATCATACTTGCCTAATTTATATCAATGCAATAGATTAGTTGGCCACACTTATAATCTATAAATAAATTCTTATAAATATTTATAAAAGTATAAATAAATACTTATTAGGAAAGGAACAACTTCAATCCTATAATATTTTTAAATAAATATGAACTATAGTAATCGATCCATTTACGTCATCTTAAGGTGTAACTAGAAAAAAAAATACTATTATATTACTCAAAAATATACAAAAGCTCAAAATAATAGAATAAAAAATATAGACAATTAGACTAGGAACCAATAAATGCAAGGACAAGGAACCTTTATTTTTACATTAATAATATGAATGAAGATAAAGTAGAGCAAAGAAGTAAACACAACTCTCCCCACAAAACATTATTTAGAATCCAGTCGGCTTTTGATCTCATGATCATCATCAGTGCCAGGGATTGAAGATGGAGAATTCTAGCCTAACTTTTTAGGCATAGTTAGTCTGCTCTATAACTCTGCCTAAAAACCAGAGCTGATGAGTTGGAGTCAGTAATTTTTGAAGGATTCACAATCTGCCTTTTTCACTGACTCTGATTCCTTAGTCATTGAAAAATAAAAATAGTTATTTTAATACACTCTTTAAATAATTACTTTATATTTCTGTACAAATAATTACATAAAATTTAGAATAATTATATATTTTATATTGTAAATTATATACAGTATTTTTTGGACACATTATAACATAACATATGTTAATCACAAGTCACTTATAAAAAAAACATAGAATAAAAAAATAATAGGAGTAAATCTAATTTACAAACTCTAGTCTATATCTCTAAGCAATTTAGGTTTACTAAGTCTATCCTATTATTAAGGAAAATGTCTATCTTTAAGGAATTAATTTACTAAGTCTATATCTTGTAAAGAATAGATATAAATCACCTGACCCAGATGGAGTTTATCCTGCATAATATGACATTGTTTTTCTTAAGATTCAAATCTCCAAATGGTGTGGTTCCTCTTGAGTTATTGACTCAGTGAGTTTTTGATGATGGTTAATGACGGCATAAAAAATTATTGTCCAAATAACACAACTTGATATTAAGATTGATTTTTGTGCCAAGTTTCAATCCTCTACTTGTGTAAACATGCTAGTAGCTACTACAGTTATTACGTTATTTCCTCACAACACTTAGAATCTGGTATGGAGGTATAAAAACACCTGTTATTGGTAATTAAGGTTTAATTTAATACCAACGACATGTGGGAGAAAAATTGGAAAATATGTAAGTTTATAAGTTACGACAGTGTTATGAGATTTATGTGACAACACTTTTTGTTTTTGTTAGGTAAGGAATCATAGTGTAACACACTGCTAAAATCAGTTGACAGTGTGGGAAAATAATACCATGGAGCCAATAAGGTTACTTCTGGACAAAAAGACTAAAACTATTAGAGGGAGTACAGGACCCGATTAACACAGTGATAAGGGGTCTGGAAGTGAGACTCTTTCCATAGGTGCCGTAACTGTACTTGCCCCTACTATAGTCTCCCTAGAGAAAGAATAGATACTCCCCTGCCCTCTACAACTTCTATTGTAGCATGCATTCTACTAACGGCGGACATTTTTCAGTGATGCCACATTAAACCACTTTATTCAAAACTAACAATTAAAGAATACATGCAATAGATAATAATTAAAACTTATTTTAAATTCATTTTACTTGATTTAAAACAAAATAGTCGAAAAAATGTAATATTTACGTGAAATTGTAATTATTAGGAAAAATAAAAAAAATGACGTCACCAATGTACCGTTAGGGCACCTAGCTACCCAAGGAATGATAAGAGCTGTTGTATCCTCCTTCTAATAGTTTTAGTCTCTTTGCTTCTGGATGTTAAACCATGTCCACCATTTTAAATTGGACTAACCTCATTGGTTCCTCAACACTATTATGTCAACTGATTTTAACCATGTGTTAAACTACAGAAAGAAAACAGTCATTGTGCAGTGTCACCAGATCTAATAATAGCTAATATATACAAATGATTTCATGTTCTTTTTTTTGTTAGGTTGGTAATAAGGAAGTGCATGGTCATCGTGCAGTGTTGGCAAGTGCTAGCCCGCATCTAATGGAGTTATTCACAGCTGATGAAGACAAAGGAATACACGAGCATGTGATATCGTATAAACTAAACGGAGATATACAGTTTTCAGCTTTAGAAAAACTCATTGACTATGCCTACACTGCAAAGTAAGTTTTGACATGAATTAGTTTTGAAGTTCGAATACTAAGTAAGTTTTAACACGAATTAGTTTTGAAGTTCGAATACCAAGTAAGTTTTAACATGAATTAGTTCTGAAGTTCGAATACAGTCTTTAAGAGAAAATTGAACTTGCTGACATTTCTTTTCCACTGTTTGAGTCACCTTTAGGGGTGTTGAATTTGTGATGATCACTTATTGCAATTTTATCGGAACCTACATTATTGTGATAGTAACGTTAACTTAATGTTATTTATCTAAAGAGTAAAATGACTCTAGCAACCAATAGCCCTTTATTATTTTAACAAAATTTTAATCTCTAGTTGTTGAATATTTGGATATAAATACTTAAGCAATCTAATTAGCCCAAAAATGAATTTTTGAAGACCAAAAATAGCATTTGTCCAGAAAAATTAGGGACAAGCTGAACTTTTGCGAGATGTTAATGAACCCTTATGGGAGTTCCCTAGAAAAAGTCCCCTACCATCCCCTTTCTGTTTTTTGGGGGGGTCCAAAATGTGCCCCTATTGACTTGACTGACTTTGAGGCAGGAGGAAAATTGCCATAATAAGATACTTCATCATTTGCCCCTGTCTTGTCCAGGTTATATTCATACACTACTATACATCAGGAGTGGGTATGTATATTAATGATATAGACTTCTGAACAATTTTTTTAAATCAAATACATAACTGTTATTTTCTTAAAACAATGACAAATACAAACAAAATAGGTACAAAATAAATAATAGTAAGTACAAGTTGCAAGTACAAAGATAAAAGAAAGAGGTACAATGGAGTGTTAAGAAAATATATATATATATTATATATATTATATATATATATATATATATATATATATATATATATATATATAAGCCTTGCCTGCTTTCCTGTGTATCCATGTATTGTTAACATATTTGTTTTACAGACTAGAACTAAATGACATAGAAGACGTGCGAGCCGTGTTCACTGCTGCTTGCCAGCTGAAGATGGAATCTGTTAGTAAAGAATGTGGATTGTTCTTAGCTAAGAACTTGGACCCTGCATCTGCTCTCAAGACAAGATCCATGCCTAGTGTTACCCGTGATCCAGCTCTGCTACAAGCTTTGGATAGCTATATAGGTATGTCATTATTGGGTTATGAGGACCAAGTAATCTTGGTCTGGTAATTATATGTTCTGGGAAGAATTAACAATGCAGAGCAATAGTCAAGCTTTAGTGGCTATTCTGAAGCCTTTTGGTAAAACAGACCATGAAGATATGCTGGCTCAAGTCCCAGGATTGAAAAAAGTATTGAGGCATAGCCACAGTCAAACCTATACAGGTCATTTTAAAGGTTACGCTCAAATGAAACAGAGTGGCTTGTTTGCAGCTTTCAAATGAAGCTTCATGAAGACTTATTTAAAGAGGCTTCAATTTTTTTATTTTGTGACTAATGGTGGCAATTTTTTGTGAATTTAATAATATAAATGTGTTTAGATTTTTTTTAAAATGAAAACCTTTAGAGCTGATTCATTTTTATATTTTATTTTTTGTAATAATCACTCAGGCCCGTATTCTGTCAAAGCTTGTAGAGGGGAGAGGGGATCCAATTATGATATGTTAATATCATGTTGTTGTATGACATTTTAATATCATAATTATTTTAATATCATGTTGTTAGTCATGATATTTTCCTGCAAAAGCTTACTGTGGCATTGTTACTATTGTTTCAGAAAGTAATTTTGAGGCGGTGCACTCCAGTTCACTACTCTTGAGTCTACCTTGTATCCGAGTTGAAGTGCTGAGTCAGACCAAAGAGGAAATGATGCTGGCTAGGCAGGAACCTCTCTGTCAGCTCACCCTAGACTGGATTAATAAACATTATACTGATATCAACACTCTCACTGATAAGGTAATATACATACTGACTTAGAATAATACTATATATCTTCTATATAGCACAGGACCGTAAACACAATGTAATTCCATTGATAACACGAAAGCCGGTTGACTAGTGCACTTAAGTAATGCTGCCAACCTGACAACAAAACATTTATTTTAAATATGTGCCATAAATATTTATTAATGAAGAAAGAGTGTAAAGAAGAAATATAATAACTTAAAACACCTGCTGAGTATTTAATAAACCCTTAGATCTTAGATGGTAAAAGGGTGGCGGAATACAAGAATCTACATTTAGTTGACGAGGACTACTTTTAATATAATTTTAATAAATATGTTAAACTACAATTTAAAATGCTTTAAATATTGTAATGCACCGATATTTATATTAGTATTTTTTGAATAATCAATCATTAATTAATAATAGAACATTAGGAGGAACTAGTTCTATGGGGGAAACTATGTATGGGGTGCCTCAAGGCTCGGTCCTTGGACCTTTACTTTTTATAATT
Source organism: Microvelia longipes (assembly GCA_018340805.1). Classification (NCBI taxonomy): domain Eukaryota; kingdom Metazoa; phylum Arthropoda; class Insecta; order Hemiptera; family Veliidae; genus Microvelia; species Microvelia longipes. Next base: position 3,366,156 of record JACMZG010001863.1, read on the forward strand.
TATGTCAATGACCTCCCTGATAACGGTAATGTGAGTCCTAGGTTTGCAGACGATTCCACATATGTAGTAAAAGGGCTCGATCCCACAGTAAATAAACAAAATATGGAATATAATGTTGCTGTAGCTCAAACATGGTTTATTGCTAACAAATTAACTTTAAATAAAGATAAGAATCAATTAATAACCCATACCTTAAAGAGTAGTGGCAATAAAAATAATAAAGAGTAAATTAAAATCCTAGGGTTATCAATTGATTGTTCTTTAAATTGGAAAATTCACATCAATGATGTAAGTAGTAAACTCAGTTCTGTTTTGTTTATGCTTCGAAAGCTGAGCACTACTGTTGACTTAAAAACCTGCAAGCTGGCTTACTATGCTCATTTCCACTCATGATTATTATATGGCATCAGAGAATGGGGAGCTGCCCCGAGTGCACACTCGGGGCACACTTTTTGCAATGTTTTTCTATTGCAAAAAAAGCCATTAGAATTATTACCAAGTCTAAATATGATGCACATTGCGCCAAACTTTTCAAAGAAAATAAGATTTTAACGCTTTATTCAGCATACATTTTTTCAGTTTTACTATACATTAAAAATAGACACCATGAATTAAATAATAATAAAAATCATGGTTATTCAACTAGATTTTATACAAATGTAAATATGCCATTCTCCAGACTTAGTAAATCAAGTCAATCACCGATGGTGAATGGAATCAAATGTTTTAATAAGCTGCCTACTAGTATTATAGATCTTCCTATGGATTCCTTTAAAAAGGTAATTAAAGAAATACTGATTAATAAAGCATATTACTGTGTCAATGACTTTCTAAATGACAGTATAGTGTATCCTGAAAAATTGTAAACTGGTACCTTTTTAACTTAATAATATCTTATATAATTTTATTTATTGTAATTTTTTTTGTATGTTTTAAGTTGTATTCATGAATTGACTATTGTGAGGCCTTAGAATGTAAGGCAACCACAAGCTTATAATGAATAAATAAAAATAAATAAACATAATGATTCAGCAACCGGAAGTATTGCCAACTTTTTTTTTAGAAACTTGTATATTGTTAGGGTGGCACCAGTGAACCGCCTTTCTTGTTATCAGTAGTGCTCCTTCTATATATAGTATTATTCTAAGCATAGGCAAGGTTATAACCTACTCATATCGTTATTCAAACTGAATTTTTATAAACATTATATCATTCTAACTAATAAAGTAATAAACATTTTACTGGTGTATTATAATCGCATTTTCTGTGTAATATAATTAAAAAAGTGTGACATCATAAATTGAGAGTTGAGGGGCTACTTGCTATAGGTAGTACTTGTCTGTTAAAACGATTTATCTAAAGTGTAACTTGACAGGAAAGCAAGGCTTTGGGATTTTAAATATTTAAAATTTTAGTCAATAACAGGGGATGTATTTGTATAATAGTGTATCTAAAAGTATAGTAAGGGTTCAATTTTTGAAAAGTAAAGAACAATTGTTATTTATGCTCCAAAGGAGTAATGAATGCTATTATTTCCCTAAGCAGTTAGTTGGTTCCTAAGGTGTAAGCTGAGAGAACCAAACTATTTAACTCCCGAGGTGACGCATACTATATGTAAAATACTTTTTACATATGTAAAAAGTATTTTACATATGTTTATGTAAAATAAACATATTTAGATTTTATTTTAATATGTTTTGTTGTATTTTATTATATTTTTTTTGGGGTAGGGGACCTCCTTATAAATTTAGGGGGTGCTGCCTCCAAAAATTGTTTTATTGTTCCAAACAACTTCTTTTCACCTGAAACAGATTTTGAGCCAGTAAATTTTTTTTGTCGGGCCATCCTTATACATTTTTGGGGTGCTGCCCCAAAAAAATTATTGCTTCAAACGACTTCTTTTGACCAATAAACAAATTTTTTTGGTCGAGCCCCCCTTATAAATTTTAGGGGCCCCCCCCCCCGGAAAAATTACAAAAGTTGATGGGTCACCTGTATAAATTTACAGAATACCATTCCCTTAAAAATTTATATAATAGGCCCATTTTATGATTGATATAAAATAACCCAATAATAGGAAAAAAAAATTATTCCCAAGGGAGAAAAAGTTACTTTTTACTCCCAAGGGAGGGAAAAGTAACTTTTTCTCCCTTGTGAATGAAAAGTGCTTCTTTATTCCCTAAAAATTAGTCAATAATCTTTACATTATGCATTGTCTGAAGATAAAGGTATATTTTAATTCAATATTTTAATGTCCTTAGGTCATGCCATTAGGTTTTGATTTATTATCACAATATCAATACCAAATTGTTTAAGTTATGATACATGGTCCTTAATATGAACTGTAAATTATTGAAAAATTGGAAAAACTGTTTTTCTTCCATGTTCCTATTGTAACCTTAAGACCTGCTAGTGTAAAAAAACTCTTAGTGTAATGAGTGTTAACTTTCTTATTTACAGACATACCTGCTGTACCTGGCTCTAGATAACTCATTGCAAGACTGCTCTGACATGCCACCTGGTGATGTTAACGATACGGATTTGGTTCAGGATTATAAGAAGATGAATAAGCATAATCATAACAATAAGGTAATTGATCTTTTTTTTAATGACCGGAGGTATAGACCAGAGTATTAGACTACTCGGGTGGGTCCTTAGACCACTCACATGGGTCATTAGGCCACTCAGGTGGGTCCTTGGTGCAAACATAGGTATCAACCTCAGAATAACACTTTACTGGGTGGGTGCCACATTTCACATGCACTATAATTAAATCCTTAAGAATAAGCAGAAAACATGGTGCTAGCCTCTCTAGAAAGTCTTTATCCCCAGTAAATGAACTCTTTCAAGTTCAAATTTGCCATTATTATTTTGCTAACTATTAACCAAATATGGTAACTTCGTCAATAAAATAAATAAATAAATAATATCTAAATCTAATTACAAAAAGAACAAATTAATAAATTTAACATTAAAACAATGAATTCATTTTTAAAAGCCGCAAAAGCTTTGGCATTGCGCGGCTATGTATAATGTTTGTTTTATATTTTCACTATTAAATAAACAGATTAATTTAAATAAAAAAGAATAAATTATTATTAAAAAAACAATTTTTTTAATAAGAAAATAATAATTATAATTTTTTGTGCAAAATAAAATATTTTGTATATTAAGTTTTTTATCTGGTGGGGGATTTAGCCACAGTATGTTATGTTTTTTGTACTCTTTAATATAGAGGTTTGATTTAATATATTCGGGTAATTGATTAAAAATAGGAGCTCTAGCAAAAGCGTGCCGTTGCATGAGGGATGTTCTGAATTTTAAAGTTCTCACTAGTCGATTCTGTTTGTTTCTAGTTCTATGATTATAGTTGATATATCCAATAAATACTGAGATGTGGAATAAGCTTATAAATAAATAAAGTTTGTCTTTCCACAGATGATTTATTATTATAAAACAAAGCCAGCTTTCAACCTGAACGGTCATCATCAATGATGATCATCATTGATGATGACCGTTCAGGTGAAAGCTGGCTTTGTTTTATAATAATAAATCATCTGTGGAAAGACAAACTTTATTTATTTATTTATAGTTGATATAATTTTTTGTTTCATTAAAATATTTCAATAGGACTTGCTTAGTAAATAATTGTTTAACAGTAAGAACAGGAAAGTCTAAGAATAATTGTTCAGTCGAGTAAAGTCTAGGTTTCTTTAGGATTGTCTTTATTACAGCTTTTTGTGATATTTCTAATGAACGTAAGTGAGTCAGGCTGGCAGAACCCCACCCAACTATACCGTAACTGATAATTGATAGGTCGATTTAAAAAAAAAAATATCTCAAAATTTTCTAAGACAACGAAAATAATTAATGAATTTACATGTTTTATTGGTCAAGTTTTTAATTTAACTTTTCCATGACATTGTTTGATCAATAGTAATTGAGAACAATTGATAAATTGATTTATCAATTAATTGATAAATTGAGCTGACTCTATTTGTCAATAAATAGAGTCAACTCAACAAAGTACTTGATTGCATATCAATATGCAATCACCAAAATGCTCTTGGTTAGTTGGAATAGTTAAATTTGTACTCACCGTTATATCAACTGTTATGGAAAATGATTTAAATTACTCTAATACAGCAATTTTTCATCAAGGTAATGTTTGAAATGTATCATAGATTTTTGTTAAAAACATTATTTTTTAGTATTTTCTTGTTAGGGACACTAAAGAGACTATTTAATGGTTGTTAAATAATTTATTCATGCTTAACGATATTTCACTTGTTTTTCCAAGCATATACTTGTAAAAATCTAAAAAAGAAAAGGATAATACAAATGTTTTAATTAAAATATTCGTTGGTATACTAATAACATAGTCATGTCTATGTTATTAGTTGGAAAAACAAGCGAAATATCGTAAAGCATGAATATATTTAACAACCATTAAGTAGTCTCTTTAGTGTCCCTAACATGGAAATATTGAACTATTGAGACCAATCATCACAAATATTATTTTTTAGTGGTTTTTGAAGAATAATGTATGATATATGTGAAACAATAGATGAAGAAATACCGGAATGTGGTGATATTGTTCTCAAATTTCTAAAGATTTAATATATTTTCTAAAATAGGAATTATCATGGTATGTTAATTTAATTTTCCAAAATTACTAAAAGAAGTAACACAATTACTATATTTGTGTACTAGATACCAATATAATGATGGTAAATTTGAATTGCCAAAAATCAATTTACTGGGGGGGGGGGGGGAGAAATAATTTTGGAAAGTCTAAGACCATGTTTTTCCCTTGATTTTTATGAATTTAATGTTGGTGCTCCTGGAAGGTTCCAGCCGCTTTATAGAAGTGAATAACTGTTGAATTGTAAAGTTAGTTTTCTTTTGGTTGTAACAAATGCTGCTACCTTAACAACATACAAGTTTCTTTTGACTAAGTTGGCAATAGATCTGCTTATTGAAGTGAAATGATTCAATATTTATTAATTTTTAATGTATATAATAATTTTTTTTAATATGATAAATTGTATTTTCTTACAATTCTAATTAGAAATATATTTATGTACCTTATCGATATGGCTGACAGGTTTGATGTGTGTTGTGGGAACACATTAAAGATTACTATGACTTTGTTCCAAAATAGTTTATAAGTCTACTGTCTTATTTCTTAAAAAATATTTTACCTATACACATTTTGCAAAAAAAAAAAAATATTACTATTACAGTGTTCCCAAAATAGTATATACGATTATTGTATGATCTTGGTCTTCGTTAATTGTAATTTAACTGTATTGTCATCAAATAATATTTAAATATATTAGGTTGGTACCCTCTACTTAAGTCTATACCAGTACTGGTACTGTACAATAGAAAGAGTATTTCTGATTCTACTGGCAAGAGAGAACATTTTTGGCTGGTGTAGGGAATGTTCAAACCTTCTTAAAGGTCTGGATGTAAACAATGTTGAGGATCACTGGTCTAGGGCTTATCTCTACCCAGCTGATGAATGACTGTAAGAGCTAAAATTAATGTATATGTATGTTTTGCAGCAGAATAGGAAGACTCATGCCGTGGCTAAGCCAAGAGTGTTAATATATAACAGAGACATCAATGACATATGTGAGGGAGAGAGAACATCAGATACTAAAGTCATTGCTTCCACTCAGATAGGAGGTAACCTTAATATTACTTTACAAGTTATGTATGAATCAAAGTTACAAATGTATTAGTCATGTCAACAATACAAATGTATTATCAGAATACATGATTGTAATGCACTCTATTAACGGCAATAATTTTCACATTAAATCATTTTATACAACAGAGATTATTAAAGAATATTGAAATAGTTTATTTTAATAATTATTTTATACTTACATTACCTTATTTAAAACAAAATAGTCTTAAAATAATGTAATATTTACATGAAATCGTAATTATTATGAAAAATCAAAAAATGACGTCACCAATTTACAGTTATAGTACCTAGCTACCTAGGGAATGATCAGAGCTGTTGTATCCTGGCTTTAAGTGTTTGTCTCTTTGTTCATATATTAGAGATTGTCCTATATTAGGGATAAGAAATTTCTTTCCCTGCCTTCACTTTAGCCAATTTTGCCTGTACACCCAAATTTGTTAATCTCAAATTAAACTCCTTGTTTGTTATTGTCTATAGAAAAGCAAAATTTGTAATTCTTTTATAAAACCTTCAATTTGCACTTTTACAGATGCAGCCCTCAACTTATACTCCTCAAATAAAACCCCCAGTATGTACTTCCCAGATATAACTATTAATTTGTATTTATAAAATAAAACCAACAATTTTTACTTACCACATGAGACCCACAATTTAATTGCCCAAATAAAAACCCACAATTTGTATTTACCAAATGAAACCCACAATTTGATTGCCCAAATAAAAACCCACAATTTACAAATGAAACCACAATTTGTTGACCAAATAAAAACCCACAATTTGTACTTACCAAATGAAACCCACAATTTGATTTCCCAAATGAAACCCACAATTTGATTTCCTTAATGAAACCTACAATTTGATTGCCCAAATAAAAACCCACAATTTATTTCCCGAAGGAAACTCAAAATTTTTATTTACCAAATGAAACCCCCAAGTATGTCACTTGTGTGTGATTCTCAAAAGAATGAAGTTTTATATATTTTTTTTATTTTGATTATAAATTTCATCAGAAAATGACCATTATGAGGTTCGGATGTTTCATTTTAAAGTTTAAGGGCTCCTTTGGGGCTAAGGGATGAAAAATTTTAAATTTATTATGGGATATAATTCATAACATAATGTCAAAAAATGAGTTCTTTATTTTTAAGACAAAAAACTTTATAGGGACCTCTATTTTAAATATTCAAGCTTTTGAGGAGGAATAGGTCCTAATTAATTAAAAAAAAAAAAATTGCCGAGCTTTCGATATAATTTAATCTTTTTCAAGGCTTAACATATTAAATAATAACAATATTTTTTATTTAACAATATTGTTGGGACCTATTCCGCCTCAAAAGCTTGAATATTCTTTATTTTTTGAATATTGGGGAGGGGGATGTCCACCAAAGAAAAACAAGACAAGATTTTTCAGCCTGATTGGAATCAAACTAAACTTGTTGATGTTAAATTGCAGAGCATGCATTCCTGGGGTTGGCCAGCCTGCAAGGTAAGTTGGCAACATTGAGTGTAGTGATGAGACACAACCCTATTACACCTGGCTCCCCTGCTACGAGTCAAGGAAGCCTGGATACTGGCAGCCTGGAAGACAGTCAATCCAAATCTAACAGTCACAGCCCACCCCTCTACACTGGCCTAGCGAACATGCACACTGTCAAGTGCAGTGCTGGATGTGCAAACCTCGACAATCTACTCTTTGTTTGTGGTAAGTTCAATTTAAAAATTTTTGGAAATTTATTTATTTAATGATTTATTTAAACTGGCGAAATTGAGACAAAAGTCTCCTCTTCCATTCCGCCAGCACACAAACAATACAATTAATTCATAGTACAATATAACTTACATTAAACTAATTTAAAACATGCGGCTCTTACATAACTGAGCAAATAACGAATTAAAAATTATAACAAAAATACAATAAGAATAATTTCAATGGAACATGCGAATTCAAAAAGGAATATGAGGTTTCCTGTAAAAACTGCTTTGTCAGAGAGAGCAAAATTTTCTCCACTGGGGGGGGGGGGGGGTTGAGAACCAGCTGTACGTGACATCAGTAGGCCCAATATTTAGTGTGAAAATCAAGTGGCCTGCTTATGATTGAACCTGGGGTACTTTGAGACTAGAGCTATTCCTAGGTGACCTGGTACAGGCCGTCGATTTAACCAAATGAACTAACAGAGGACCTAGTGTAATTGTTCTGTGGTCCTAGTCTTAAATCAGGAATGTCCTCCATTGGAAGATTTATATTTATGATCATATACTTTTTTTTTAAATAAAAATCCTTTATTAATAATTATTTTAACAATGTACAATTAATAATTGAAATCAGTACACAACACCTTTTAGCAAATTATTAAGGTAATTTTTGTAACGTATAGGACTACTCCCCGCCTACTACTCCCGGACTACTTCCAGACTACTCGGCCGCCTCTGTGGCCGAGGTCGTTAAGGCGTTAGTCTTTACACTGACCTTTGACACCCACGGAGGTCTGGGGTTCGCATCCCAGGTTACGCTCTCAGTTTATAGAAGATTATAGTTTAGATAAATTATCGCCAGCTTTAGAATACACTTTGAGCGTAACGATTGCTACTACCATCTGTGGTGGTTCCCGTAGGGATTATCCCTGATAAGCCGCAAGGCTATAAACGGGCATTATTTATTATTATTATATTATAGGACTACTTCCCACAAGAGAACCAAAGCTCTGTGCTGTGGGGAGGAGTGTATTATATACTATCTTAGCTTAATGTATAACAAATAAATTTCCTTGTATTAAAAAAGTAATGTAAATATTTATAAATAAACTTAAAGTAACAGTTAATACTTTTCAATGAATAATTGCTTCACGGATTTGGTAAATGTATTAATGGTGTTGGCGTTTTTTATATTTTGAGGCAACTAATTAAAAATGCCTGCTGCTACATAAAGCCAGTGCCTCTGACCCAATGTAGTATGTTTTTGTGGTATTTTAAATAAATTAAATTGAGCTGATCTTGTGTTTAGACCATGCTCTATTAAGGTTAAATTGTGTTTTCCAACATAAATTCTTTTTAAACCAATAAGGATATGATATGACATATCATATCGTATGATATGATGGTACATATCATACTTTGATGTTCTTAATATTATTATTTCCATGCTCAGGTGGGTATGACAGAGGGGAATGTTTGCGGAGCGTAGAACTGTACAGTCCAGGTCTGAACGCGTGGCAAATCCTAACACCCATGTTGGAAGCTAGAGGTAGATTTAACATAGCAGTCACTGAGAATGGAGACGTGTATGCTGTGGGTGGAAGTAACGGTACTACTGAGCTAGCTACGGTAGAGAGATATAGAGGAGGTGTTTGGCAGAGAGTCGCTTGTCTTCCGCTAGCAAGGAGCCATACTGGTAAGATATCCAAGTACTAATGTGACTTGTCCTTTTCAGATTGTTTCTGGAAGAGTGTGCACTATACCTAGAAAGATAAGGGTGGTGGTGATATCTTGCAAACCAAACATTCTGGGCCTCTAGACTTATGTCTTTCTGAAGGGATTTAAAGCCAGCGGTTCCAAGACTATGTGATGCCAGGCTCTTGTATAAGAACATTAGAAAGCCAGTGGTTCAAAGCCTATGTCAGACAGCTTTGTAGCTTTTAACAGTTTTAGGCCCGTATTCAGAATGATCAAAAGTTTCAAAAAAAATCTCTCCTAGGTTGTTCCTAGGTTGTTCCTAGGTTGTTCCTAGCTTTTTCCTAGCTTCTTCCTAGCTTTAGTGTCCATTTTAGAACATTTTTAACCGTCCCTAGGGCTAGGAAGAGATCTCTCCTAGGTTTCTCCTAGCCTTTTCCTAACTTTGCACCTTAATTCTAGGAAAAGGCTAGGAAAAAGCTAGGAACAACCTAGGAGATCCAAGGTAGGTAGAGAGGTACCTTAAATCGTCCCTAGATTGTCTCTAATCATTTTTTGTTCTATTTTAATAATTGTTTTTGAGCTTAAAATCCGTTTTGGTAAACAAGAGTGGTTCAGGGCGAAAAAATTTTTTTGGTTGTCACCCCCTTATAAATTTTAGGGGTGCTGACCAAAAAGTCAAATTTTTTTATTGCTCCAAACAATTTTATGACCTGAAACGGATTTGAGCCATTAAACATTTTTTTTTGGTTGGCTCCCATTACAAATTTTGGGGGTGTTGCCCCCAAAAAATCAAACATTTGTTTTATTGCTCCAAACAACTTCTTTTGACTTGAAACGGATTTTGAGGCAATAAAAAAAATTTTTTTTGTTCGGTTACCCCTATAAATTTTGGGGGTGCTGCCCCAAAAAAATCAAAAATTTGTTTTATTGCTCCAACAAATTCTATTGACCTGAAACGGATTTTGAGCCATTAAAAATTTTTTTTTTTTGGTTGGCTCCCCCTTACAAATTTTGGGGGTGTTGCCCCCAAAAAAATCAAAAATTTTTTTATTGCTCCAAACAACAACTTCTTTTGACCTGAAACGGATTTGAGCCATTAAAATTTTTTTTTTGTTGGCTCCCCTTATAAATTTTGGGGGTGTTGCCCCAAAAAATCAAAAATTTGTTTTATTGCTCCAACTCTTTGACCTGAAACGGATTTTGCACCAGTAAAAAATTTTTTTTGGACGGGTCCTATAAAATTTTGGGGGTGCACCCCGGGAAAAATTACAAAAAAATTACCGGAATTTCATTTTATTAGTATCAAATGTTCAGAATATGACGCAAAGGTTTGCTCCATATAATCTAAAGTTACTGTAAAAATCACATATTGGTAATATGATGACCATACATACCAGACGATAACGACATAATAATTGGGTATTCAAACTTCCAGTTGTCAACTCTGTGGGATGGTACGAATTTTATCGCGATAGCTCCATACGAAGCTGAGTTAATCAAAGGGTGTATTGGTGAAATGCACCAGTGCAGGGTGAAATGCACCAGTGCAGGGTGAAATGCACCACCCTGTATATCTTCTTCATGAGCACTATGTTAATCGTCGCGAAATTGTGACGTCACAAAATACATATTGGCTCTATCAAAAACAAAATGAAAAAAGGATCCTATTTATTTATTTTTTGTGATCCTAAAGTGACCAATAGCATTGCTTTATTATATAAACAAAGAAAGTTCTGCAACAAAACGTAACTTCCGTGACGTATTTATATTTGATATGGTCGATTATATACCCGAAGCAAATTTTTACATTCCATTTACATTTTTTTAATTTTTTGTTAAGCTATAACAAATGTTTTTCCCTAAGCAATAGGCTTATGAATATTATAAAAAATACACACAGTTCACGACGTAAAGAAAATCGTGATCTCTACGTTCACAACGTATGAACTCAGAGATGTTTAATGCTGATTTGATTAGAAAGATCAGCTAAGTAACAATCATAACGGGGATAGTAAGCATTGTTTACATTATGTTGGTAGAGTAAACATATACTTATTGATGTATCCCCATTAAAATGTGGGATTCAAAACTCTGCCTTAACGTGTAGTGTTGTATATTCCATCTAGAATGAAGTAGAGCTGTTAACTGTTTTGAAATCCCCATTTTGAGCGACCGCCTTTTGATTGCTAACATTGCAATAAATGCTATCAAATATTATAAATGGAAGTATCATAAACTTGATGAACCTTATAGAAAAAAATAAAATAATACTAGTGCTGAGTATATTTTATTGAGTATAATATTACTGGAAAGTTCTAAAACTAAACTAAATAATTACGGGCAAATTGGCTAACTTATAAAGGTAACAAGACTGAGTATATTATAACATTTTGTTTGTTTTGTGTAGTTTTTAAAACTGTTCACAATATCAACCGCTTTTAAAACGCTAAAACGAACTAATTGCTACGTAAAACTAATTTGACTTTACTTGATATGACTTTATAGATCAGTGTGAAAAATGGAAGTACCACTGTAGGGTTTATACAACCTATAATATGATGATTTATTTATGTCAAATATAATTATTTCTCTATACTTACAATTCAAAATGTAGCACCATACACTCTACGAAAGTTTAACCTGTTTTATTATCACTAACTATGTTATTGTAAAAACATTTAATAGTACATTAATGACATATAATGATTTCTTCATAAGTGAAAATAAAATGCAAATCATTCTCTAGTTTCAAACCTTCACTGGGTCAAGGTCACGTACTTTCACATTAGATATACTTTAAAATAATCGCAACTATAATAAGTTTTTGTCATTACAATTTACGTATTTAAGGGAGTTTTTCTGTGCCAGGTTGTTTACAAATCATTTGTTTCTTTTGTAGAATATCTCAATATTATTAGTTTTACAGTTCTCTACTAGGTAGCGCTAGTTGTCAAAAAATGTCTGTTTACGTAAAATTGAGGTTCAAATTATTGTAAAGATAAATAATAAAATTAAGTTATAATTAACTCTAATGTAAGTTTTTATTCTATTTTTGTTATATTAACGTTTTAGCACGAATAAATTTACGTAAAATCATTCCTAGGGTTGATTTTTTAAAGCTAGGAGAAGGCTAGGAAGAAGCTAGAAGAACTAGGAACAACTAGGAACAACTAGGAGATTTCAAAAACTGATTCTGAATACCGCTAGGCTAGGAGAAAGCTAGGAACAACCTAGGAGAAGCTAGGAACAACCCTAGGAGAGATTTTTTAAAATGATTCTGAATACGGGCCTTAGTGATCTTTATACATATTTATAAATTTCATATTTTATAGTTAAACTAGTCAGATGAAAAAATTAAGTATGAACCCTTTCTATTTTGGCTAGTTGTATTTCTTTTAAACACTATACGTTAATGTATAAGAACATTAGTTTAAGCAAATTTTATGGATACCTATAGAGATAATTAATTTCAGTGGTTTAAGGGAACCAAATTAGACAGCCAACCAGTCAGTGTGTGTTGAATCTTCGAGTGTTTTAATGCAAGGGGTGAAAGTCCGTATCATACTTTAGAAACGGATTATAAGTCAGGTTTAACTGAACAGGATATTGCATAAAGCTGTAATGACGTGGTATACTTACAGGTGACCTATCACCACTCCTTCATTACTATCACTTAAGTATCACTATTTGTAATCTTATTAGTCAATATTAAAAAAATTAAAAGCCTGGGATTTTAGTTGTTATTAGTGAAGGGTGGTTTTTTTTTACAAAATTCTGTCAGAACTCTCTAGGTATAGCACATAGTATACCACATACTCCTCTAGGTATAGCACATACTCATCTAGGTATAGCACATACTCCTCTAGGTATACCACATACTCTTTGTTTATTAAAGTATGTATAAAATGTCTTGTTATGATTGATAAGGAAGCACATTTTATTAAACTTAAATTTTTGTTTTTTCAATTTGTATTTATTGTAGTTTTGACTTAAATTGATTTCCTAAATTATTAATTTATTAGCTTTTAATGTCATGTTTAGTTTTAACCATGACTATACCATTTCACGTGGACTGCAAATATAACTAACTTGCTAGTATGAGAAACAAGTTTTATTATTATCTACTTGATTGTGTTGTAATAAACTATAGGGTAGTAATTCTGTTTTACTTACCAGTGTATTTATTATTTTTACATGTCATTGTAGTGTGCTATTATGGACAAATAAATTCAATTGCTATTCCTTTATCTGTCAGAGTTTTAAAAGGAATATTAGCGATATGGATTTCCTTTGTCAATAGACTTGTTGGAAAGGATATAAGTAAACAGGTATTCCTTTGTCTAAAACTAATTAGGGAATTAATATTAACTGAACACAATATTCCTTTGTCCAATAGACTTATTGGGAAAGGAATATTAGAAAAACTCTATATTCCTTTGTCTAAAACTTATTAGGAAATTAATATTAACTGAACACAATATTCCTTTGGTCCCTATATACTGAACACAGTCCAATAGACTTATTGAACAAGGGAAATTAACTAAATAATTAGTAACCATTAAAGTATTGTAGACAAATAGATAGGTGGTAAAATTTGTAAGTAATCATTTGCTAGCTTAGTGTTCTATACTTTCCAGGGTTATAATATGGGTTATAGTTATCAAGTCTAGGATTCTCTAATTACTAGGGTTATGATTTAGGTAATAATTATTAAGTTTAGTGGTCTTTACTTACTAGAGTTATGTTGGTGGTAATATTTACCAATTTCAGTGTTACCCTTACCAGGGGATACATTGCGTTGCTAAACTTGTAACTAAGCCAGTTTTTTTTTATTTTTAAAGGTAAGTGTTGTGATCTTTTATATTTATTTTTTTATTACTTTGATTACAATGTGCTGTTTTTATGATTTATATTAGAAGGAAAATATTTCAAAAATGTGTTTAGTCAAAACTGTTCTATGTTTTATGAGAAAGATAGTTTTGCTTTTAATCCAAGCCTATTTCCGTTGGAATTTTTTTTGCAGAGAAAAGTTTCACAAATGTGAAAATCTATTTTCTCTTCTCATTTTATAAGAAAGAAGGTTTGAACTGTTACCTGTTAGGAAAATATCTTATTTGGAGAAATAAAGCTTTGTCGTATTATTTTTATGTATGTTGTATTAAAATAATATCAGAAATACTACAAATTAACTTCTTGGTTGGTTAAATGCTTCAAACTCTAAATTTATGAAACAAGACACAAATTTGATTGTGTTAAAAAGTCTTAAAATTTTCTTTAAAGGGAAATAACGTCTTTTGTCAAATTATTTATTGAATCGTAAAAAATGTTTATAGCTTTAAATTAAGTTGGCACATTTATTGAAGTATACATTATGATGTCTTTTTCTTTGTGTTATGCCTTTTGTTTTTGATACAGTTTGATGTGACGGACTGATAGCCTGGTGAGACTGGTGACTACCTCCGTGTGTCACTTGGCGTGACAAAGACCTCTCGACTGCTTTCATTCTAACACACGCTGTCTTTTTATTTCACATTTATTTCAAATTATTAAAACCTATTATAAATTGATGTTTTTTTTTAATACAAAATAAAACTGAAACGTGTGTTTTTTGCTTTATTTTTGAATTTTTCAGCTGTCAGGACAGGAAAATAAATAAAGTGGAAAAATGTGAAAAGTTTTTCAATATTTTGTTTTTCTTTGGACGGAGCTGTTTAATAAAGTATTCATCCTGAGACGGGGGCGTTATTAAATCGGTTTCTTAATTCTTTTTTATTTATCATTTCTATAAATAAATAAGATGTTTAAGAACCTTTAAAAAAATGTAAATTTTAAAATGAACTCAATTTTTAGGTATGTATAGTTTTATTGCGCTTATTTTTAATATTTATTTTGTTTCATATGTCTATTTTAATGTGATAGTTTTAAAGTTACGCAAGTTTAGTATCCGTGTTGTAGTGTTAAGTGAAACAATGATTCCGTCCGGTTTTAAACTTAGTGAACTAAATTATTATTCGAAGGCAACATACTATTGAAGACAGCTTTCCTATTACAAAAGAGTATTTATTTAAGAATAAATTATTAAAGTTAGATTCATCTTAAGTATAGTTAAGATTAGATTATTATTATTTATTATAATTAAGTTATAATTATTATTCCATTATTGTGGAGTTTTATTTGTAATTTGTAGGATATTTTTTGTTGACAATACGTATTATTATTATTTGTTTGTTTAATATTTGTTATTATTTTGGCTTGGTGGTTGTAAACTTAAATAAGATATTAATTGCAAGGAAATAGGCTTCCTTTATCCTAAGTATTTATTTATATCTTACATTTTTGGGGATTGGAGTGCCTCACCGGTGGAGCGTCTGCCTTATTAACACATCAGATACTCATCAAGGTTCAAGTCCAGGCAGGGACTGTTTGACAATGTTGGGGGTTTTTATTTGTTTATAAAGGCTGTAATGGTATCCTTGATGTAACATATAGGAATTAAAATTAATTTAATTCATAACATATATGAAATTATTAGCTTCACTGGGACAGTGGTGTTGGTATTATGCTAACTAATTTTTAGTACATTTACAATTTTTAAGAATTATTTTCCTAAAAAAATATTTTGGAAAATTAAAATATTTCCCTATAATACAACACACGGCTAAAGTCAATTGACAGCCCGCCAAAATCTCAATGATTTCTACCTTCTTTTTTTAACAAAAACTCCCTTCTTTTAAGTAACAAAAAAAAATTCCCTACTCTGGCAACACTGTAAGTCAGGTTATGTTTTGAATTTTAGTATTTGTTTTTATTTGACATGGTACTTATTTTTTAACAATTATTAGTAGTAATATTGTTGTATATTTTAAATTTACCAATTAAGTGTTGCTTTAAATTTGTTTGGAAGCTAAAGTTGTTAATTATGTAATGCAATGGATCATAATAGTTCTATGATAAAAGTTTATTTAAATCGTCAGCTATAAACTGCTTTTTTGTGTCAAGTTGCATAATTGAATGCGTATTGTTTCATATTATAGAAATAATATGACACAATACGCATTCATGACTTAAAAAAAGTCAAAACTATCATCTATTGAAAGATATGGCATTTTGCAAAAAATGCTGTCTCATAGTTGACAGACCCTGTGCTGTACTCAAATAGCAAGAAATGCTTGAAGAATACGTCAATGTCCATGCGTCAAATATAGGCACTCAGATCATATAACAACTCTACAATAATTAGATGAATAGAGTATTTGCATTTTTCCAAAAAAATGTTTTGCTCATAAAATGATTAAATGTGTTTAAAAAAATATATTACGCTGTAAAAAAAAATTTAATTTTAAATAGTCGAAATAAGCATTTAAAGAAGAGGAGAGGAGGGATGGGTGAGAGAGTGGGGTGAAAACGGAACGTTCTAAAGGTTGGATCGTTTAAGGTACAGATGGAAGTGTTTTAGTTAGAAATATCGTAAGGTCAGCAGTTGCTTACAGTTAAATAGAATGTAAAGAAGACTGAAACAAAACAATTCCGTATTCCAGGTAATACAATGCCTGATGACTATGAATACAATGTGTGATGACTACAGCTGTCAGTATCATCTTGATGACAGTATAGAATACTCTTATGAGTGTTGACCTAGTGAATATTGTACTAAACGGCGGTATTCTTACGTCTGACGTCACACAAGCAGTCAAGGCCATTTTTCCACCAAAAGAACATGTTTAAATATATTTTTCGTTTTTTTGCTGTATTATCAAAAGTATAAGTTTTTCATTCTAATATTTTACAGGGTGTTCTTTTGTATGACAAACTTTAAGATAATACAATAAAAAAAATTGTGCAAATACTCTATTGAAATAAAACGAATTTATCGAACTCTATCAAAATGTACAATGAAAGAAATAAAAGCTACGCGAGGTTACAAATGTTTACAACCAGTGTTGCCTTTTTATGGTTTTATTTATGAAAAAGATATTTTTTTGTACTGTTGGCATGAGATGGAGAGGAAAGAGGCGCGGTCGGTCTAAACCATTAGAATTCTTTCCCTCCCACATTTTTTGGCATGTTGTCTACTGACTTTAGCCATGTGTTATATTATAAGTATGAAGTATTTTCCTAAGCATGAATACTCAGCACATTATTTAAGTGCCTTAAGATGGTGCGATGAGATCACCGCCTAGAATCTGAAGGTCTCTTCCTATTTTAAACACTTTTAGTAATTTTTATACTATGCATTTAATATTAATAAAAAACTAAGTGGCCAGGGGAAAAGTTGTATGAAGTAACTTGCAGCTATCTTGAGTATGTAGGAGGCAGAGGTGACTTCTCATGACGTCAAGTTCTACTACCATATGATACACAGCTAAAATCAGTTGACAGCATGGGAAAATAATGCGGGGGATCCAATGTGGTTAGTCCTGATGTTAAACCACGCCCTCAATTTCAAATTAGTCCAACCTTATTGGTTCCTCAAAACTAATTTCCAGAGCTGTCAATTGATTTTAGCAGTGCGTCGACTATACCAAGTGAAAAAATATTAATGAGGCTCGGGGAATGGTTAGAAGAATTTGGGGTAAATTGAAAAGAAAAGACTGTTTAAAGAAAGTTTATTAGACAATAAGTGTTGTATGAGTATTATGAAGTTTGATCTATTCTCAGTTGAGTGTTTTCATTTTAGCAGTTTGATGGTTATTTATTTTAAACTTGAAAGGCTTCCGCAGTTATTGCTGCGATAACTGTAGTTGTTGTGTAGTTTTCTGGTGGTGACCTTGTCGACGATGATAAGGAATCCAAAGTTGTGCTTCCTCCATAGAAAGCATATTGGGCATCTTGGATGAAAAGAAAATGCTCTGTTGAACTAGATAGAGCTAGTTTTGCCTGTATGTTCGTCTACTTTGAGGCTGTTACCACCAGTAAACCTCAAACTTTTTGGTTAATCTCTGCTTTATGAGGTAATTTTGTTTGTTTTTTAAATTAATATTATAACTGACAATCTTTTTTTATTAACTTTTATGTAGTTCTTTTCAGAAAGATCTCTATACTGCAGATTAATTAAAACCCTGACTTAAGAAGCTACTTAACTTAGCCGAGCTATTTAAACTTCTGAGCACTTGACCTACACCGTAGAGGAATTGAATCATCTGTAACTTGAATAAATGTTTTTATTGCATTGTAAATTATTTTTATTTTAAAAATAAACTTTGTTTTTTTTTTTAAATTAAATGTTTATTTTTGTGTAAAATGGTCAAGACCTTTGGATTATATTTAATTGCTATAATTCTAATTATTTCTCTTTATTGATGAAGTCATTATTTACCAGCTTTCTTTATAGCCACACTCTCTCATTCACTTGAAAACACTTAAAATCTTGGCATGTTCTTGCGATAAAATTTTTATCACAAAAACATTCATTTTTCTATATATGGGCAATATAAATGAGGATAAGCAAAAAGAAATAAAATTGTAAAACATCATCAAAATAAGCTAAAAGCTAACGTCCTTACAAGCCTGGGAGAAATTTCAGCCATATTCAAATTCAAAATTAACCTTTCTATACACGCTTTCTAGAACACTACATTTTTAAAATTTCTCATAAAAATTTCTTTGGAATCCTAATGATCTAAATTTAAAGGGTGATTTATAATTTTATTTTAAATGACTAGTAACTAATAAATGAAAACAGAATTCTTTTAACTGTACTAATATTTTAAAAAATAAAACGATCCTTCAGTTTATATGGTCGTGAAAATTGCTTTCTCTTTTAATTTCACAAGTGGTTCTCATCCCTCCCTTCCTCTATAATCTTTATCCATCTGTGTGGTATTGAAGAAATTTATTTGAGAAAGTGTGAATTGTATTAACATGTCAAAAAGTCTATTTAATTGACCTTAAATTTAGTTAACAATTTGTCAAAGTTGTAATTTGAATCACTTTTTAATTCTCCTTTTTCAGAAAAATCGAAAGCTTGTAAGCTACATAGAATTGGATTTGAATCCCTTCCTACCAGTTCTATGCCTATGACCTCATTGATGTATTTTTTTGAGATTTTGCTAAAACATTTTTTTGAGATTTTGCTCAAAACAATTTTTTGATTTTGCTCAAAACATTTTTTTGAAATTTTCTAAAACATTTTTTGATTTTGCTCAAAACATTTTTTTGAAATTTTGCTAAAACATTTTTTTGAGATTTTGCTCAAAACATTTTTTTGAAATTTTGCTAAAACATTTTTTTGAGATTTTGCTCAAAACATTTTTTTGAGATTTTGCTCAAACATTTTTTTTAAATTTTGCTCAAAACATTTTTTTGAAATTTTGCTAAAACATTTTTTTGAGATTTTGCTCAAAACATTTTTTTGAGATTTTGCTCAAAACATTTTTTGAAATTTTGCTTAAAACATTTTTTGAGATTTTTTTTGAATTTTGCTAAAACATTTTTTTGAGATTTTGCTCAAAACATTTTTTTTTTGCTAAACATTTTTTGAGATTTGCTCAAAACATTTTTTGAAATTTTGCTAAAACATTTTTTTGAGATTTTGCTCAAAAACATTTTTTTGAGATTTTGCTCAAAACATTTTTTGAGATTTTGCTCAAAACATTTTTTGAGATTTTGCTCAAACACTTGTTATATTTTCTCCTATCTGTGTTAGCTTGCCCATAGTAATGTGGTGACTACAATAACAACACAACTTATTGTTAGTGTTAAAATTGTGTCTCTTGCTCCAAAAGGCACAACTTCTGAGGTTCCAACCAGGAGCAGTGAATTGTAAATTCTATCTCATCATATTTCTCCTTGAAAGTTTCTTAGTAAAAATTAATAAAAGTTTGTGTTAAAATTGATGTGTTATTGGCTGTGTGTGCAGGTGTGTGCAACCTTGAGGGTAATATCTACTGTGTTGGTGGATGGAACGGACAAGTTGGCATCAAACAATGTGATAAGTTTGATCCTAACACAGGACAGTGGTCCACAGTAGCACCTCTCCAGACAGGTAGTTTTATTTCTGGTTTAAATAATTTACAAGTAACTGAGATTTTGTATGTGTGTCCATTGCATCAACAGAGATACTTGTTCGTACAGGTAACTCTGCAGTCTATTTAACCAATAAACATATTAAAGGGAGTCTAAGGATAAAAATGTCACTCTGAAACTAATAAGCTGTAAGGACATAACCTTACGGTTCAAATTTCAGAGCAGTTTTCAAATTTCTTTATTCGTTTCACATTACATTAATAACTCATTGTTTGTCTGACATTCCATGCTCAATTACATTTGGGTTATATTGTCTTTAATGATTGCTTTTAATGAGTCTGTAGTTGGTTAGAACTTGGTGTGTTTGTGTTGATCATTGCTCCTCAAGTTATCATCCAGCAAGATTGTCCTCCATGTTTATTTTTCAAATTAAAGTATTCTTCATTCGCTCTTGTTTACAAGTGTCTTGAACAAAAGAGATGACGCATTAAAGAAATTTACTTAAAGCAATGCGTGATACACAGGTTATGTAACAATGATAAGTCAAGTTTGCTCCTCAACTTTCTTCATGATTTTGGTTACCTTTGTTGATTGTTAAGTCAATTAAAATAAAACATTAAAAAGGTTGTATTTACCGCAAGTTGAAGAAGCAATCGAAGAATCAGCTACCGTCGAGCTCTCAACTAATAAAGTTAATCACTGATTTAACTTTATTAGTTGAGAGCTCGAGTATTGCCCCGCCTGCTGATGATGGCGTTATGCCGAAACCGGTCCAGGGATATTTATATCCAACAGCAAGTATCGACGGTAGCTGATTCTTCGATTAAAATAAAACAGTTAAAAAAAAGAAAAGATATTACTTTCTATTTGTTACTAAACAATAATAAAGGAAACCATCAGGAGGTGAGTTTGCCTTTAAATTTAGGACCTGAGCAGTTAATGTAATGATTGTGAGTATGCTCAGTTCGTACCAAGCCATTGCATTGTTTTTGACTTGTTTTGTGATAGATTATTCTCTAATTCTTTGTTCTTGATAGGGTCATGTTATATGGCAAATCGACAGTGTGTCATCCCGGTTATTCAAGATCCTTGCTTGTTTATGAGGGTAATTTTTTAAATAAATATTAAACATGGAGGATTTTCTTGGTGGGTGTTTACTCGGGGAGTATTAGGGAAAATCCCTTTGAAAAATCACTAAAACTCAGAATAAGGAAAAATAATGGTCAAGAAGAAGCAAACTTACTGTCACTTCAATAGCTTCAAGTTGAGCAGAGAGTTGAGACTTCTTAGGAATTGTTAAATTCTCTGAAACCATCATCAGTGAACCCAAGTCTCCAGTTTATGAGTAAAGTCAACTCTTGTCATTGCGTTCTGTTTTGTCAAAGGCTTCATGATGATGAGCTCATGGCTTAAGCTTTATGTAGAATTTACTTGTGTATATGGATATTGCTTTAATGTTCTCTTTGCTATGTTGACTTAGGATGTGTCTCTTTTCCAGGTCGCTATCAAGCAGGTACTTGTAGTATGAGTGGTAAGCTGTGGGTAGTGGGAGGTTGTGACGGTTGGAACTGTCTAACATCTGTGGAAGTCTACGATCCTGCCGATAATATCTGGCAGTATGCTTCACCTATGATACAACCTAGGAGGGGTTGCGGCCTTGCTGTCTTCAAAGGTAGTGTATAAAAAAATTATAAATATAGTTAATTTATCTTTTCTTTGTATTGTATATATATTCTATATACAATCTTGTTAACTCCCTAGGGAGTGTTAGTTCTATATACAATCTTGTTAACTCCCTAGGGAGTGTTAGTTCTATATACAATCTTGTTAACTCCCTAGGGAGTGTTAGTTCTATATACAATCTTGTTAACTCCCTAGGGAGGTTAGTTCTATATACAATCTTGTTAACTCCCTAGGGAGTGTTAGTTCTATATACAATCTTGTAACTCCCTAGGGGTGTTAGTTCTATATACAATCTTGTTAACTCCCTAGGGAGTGTTAGTTCTATATATCTTGTTAACTCCCTAGGGAGTGTTAGTTCTATATATTCTTGTATCCCTAGGGAGTTTAAGTTCTTTATACAGACTTTTTAACTTTCTAGGGAATTTAAGTTGCAGCATATAACATAACAAAAGGCAAAAAAAGGCTGACAAAAATTACATTCATATTTACGTTAGTTAAATTGGGAATCAAAGGGAGGATGGTCGCTATTTTGTTTGTTTAATCAACCTCCCGAATCACAGGTAGTAGACCCCCCGAGTCACGGGTAGTAGACCCCCCGAGTCACGGGTAGTAGACCCCGAATCACCCCGAGTGAGGGAGTGCGGGTAGTAGATCCCCGAGTCACCGGTAGTAGACCCCCCGAGTCGCGGGTAGTAAACCCCTGAGTCACGGGTAGTAGACCCCCCCCCCCCCCCGAGTCACGGGTAGTATGACAGAGGCTGTTCTCTTCTTTACCAACAATAATATTACTCAATTACTTTATAAAGTAATTTATATAATAGAGTAAAAATTATATATATATATAAATATTTATAATATATATATATATATATATATATATATATATATAATATATATATATATATATATATATATATATATATATATATAAGCAGTCTGCAGACATGTTAAAGTAAAGGAGTCATGTTTATTATACCACTGGGATAGAAATTTCAGTTCTTGTATTATCTTTCTCAGCATGCCTTGGGAGCTAACATAAAGCTAAGCTAAAATAAATGTAAAATTAATTTATTTTACTGCATTCTTATTATGACCTATTTGAAGCCATAAGTCTTCATGTATACGGCTTTATAACTCCTCTAACTTTTTATCATATAGCTGTTATGATTATTATATCTTACAGTGCTTCAATGATAACCAAGTAATCTTGTTCTGTTGTTATTCTTGTATGCATATCACATGCATTACTTAGTGTTAACATATAATGCATTGTTTGATTGTGTTTCAGGTAAACTGTACATAGTCGGAGGTTCAGACGGAGTTCACACTCTGAGTAGTACGGAGATATACGATATGGACACAGATACTTGGACCCGAGGACCTGACACTACAACACCCAGGTCTAATGTAGGCGTAGCTGTCATACAGGATAGACTGTATGCTGTTGGAGGATTCTCAGGTAAATGATATCCACTTTATACCTTTGTTTCTCAGAAGCAGATAAATTGTTAAAATACATGAACTAACATTATTCTAGGCCGTCTGCAAATTTTAATTTCTAGCTATTATTAATTAATTATCAATCTAGGAAACAATTTATAAAATTATAATAAATAAATAATTTTATTTCCTTTGACCTTTTACAGGGATTAGACATTCTCAATGAATTTAACAATATATATATAATTTTGTTGATATTTCAAAAAATAAATAAAACATTCTATATAGTTTACTGTGGGTAATATAAAATTTAAACAAATAATAATTATGTTTGGAATATTTAAAAAATTAAAATTTTTCTTCTAAGTATTCTATATAATCATAATATTCTTTTGCCATTAAAATTTGTTTAATTGCTTGCTTAAATTTTTTAATATTTTTTATGTTTTTAACATATAGTGGTAACTTATTCACTTTGGAACCCAAATATACATGGGTGTTTTTCTGTATTTTTCTATGAACACTGGTATTTCTAGTATAGAAATACAACATTTTTTCTAGAACACTGGTATTTCTAGTATAGTAATTTCCTTTTTTTTTAGTTTTTTAAACCAGTCAATATATTTATAAACAAAAATTAAAATATTATAAATGTGTTGAGATCTTAGAATAATACTTTATATAGAAGGAGCACTACTGATAACACGAAAGCCGGTTGACTGGTGCAACTAAGTAATGCTGCCACCCTAACAATATACAATTTTCTAAAAAAAGTTGGCAATACTTCCGGTTGCTGAATTATTATGTTCTATTATTAATTAATGATTAATTATTCATAAAATACTTATATAAATATCGGTGCATTACAATATTTAAAGCATTTTAAATTGTAGTTTAACGTATTTATTAAAATTATATATAATAAGTAGTCGTCGTCAACTAAATGTAGATTCTTGTATTCCGCCACCCTTTTGCCATCTAAGACCAGTTTTATTAAATACTCAGCAGGTGTTTTAAGTTATTATATTTGTTATTTACGATCTTTCTTCATTAATAGATATTTATGACAAATATTTAAAATAATGTTTTGTTGTCAGGTTGGCACCATTACTTAGTTGCACCAGTCAACCGCCTTTCGTGTTATCAGTGGAATTACATTGTGTTTACGGTCCTGTGCTCCTTCTATATATAGTATTATTCTAAGGTTGAGATGGTACTGTTAGGAGTCCTAGATTTTCCTAGATTATCTTGATAAGCTTTAAGTAATATGAACATTTAGATATTGATTTGCAAATTATATGGATATATACATTCTACACTTCATTGACCTGTTTAATAGAAAAATTAATAAACGCAAATAAAATTGTGAAGACTCTCTTCTTCACCAATGTGACAAGTTATGTCAATAAAAAAAATGTTGCCTTGTTTAATTTGATCCTACTGCATTACGTAAGTCTCAAAATCAAATAAAAATTAGAAGATTAACTCAAAATCAACAACAAAATGGCAATTTTTGTATCATTTAAGCTAGTCAGGATTGGTTTTATCCATTGAATATAGAAATTAAACATTGAAAGTTGCATCTTAATGGCATTTGAATAGAAAATAATATAATTATATGAGCAAATGAGATAATGAATAGAAAATAATATAATTATAAGAACAAATGAGATAATGAATAGAAAATAATAAATTATAACAAATGAATATGATAGAAAATAATATATAATTATAAGAACAAATGAGATGATGAATAGAAAATAATATAATTATATGAGCAAATGAGATTGATAAGAAAATAATATAATTATAAGAACAAATGAGATGATGATAGAAAATAATATATTATATGAACAAATGAGGCGATCAGAACAACATAATATCATCATAAGAACAAATGAGATAATGAATAGAAAATAATATAATTATAAGAACAAATGAGATAATGAATAGAAAATAATTTAATTTTTTTTTATTTTATTTATACAATATTATTTTCAAATAAATACATGAATTTTATAGAAGAAATGATTTTGGTAAAATAATAATAAATATTTTTTATCGATTTTTAATCATCATTTGTTAGTCTATGTGTCAAACTTAAATTTGTTTTCTTTTTATAAAAAGTGTTGTAAAATTTAAAAATAAATTAAAAATTAAAAAACTAAAAAAAAATAATAATAATTAAAATTAAATAAATAAAATACATAAAAATAAGAATATCTTATATAATAAATAGGTCCAAGCTTTCTTAATTTATATCATTTGTAAATCTGCTAAAATTGGCAACTCATTTGTATGAGACCAATAGAGTCTCAGAACAAATATTGTATAAATAAAAAAAAAATCTTAATGGCATTTGCCAAGTTTTGATTACTCTGTGCCCAATATGAACCAAACAAACCAAAGTCACCTACTTGTAAATGGTGTTATTAGCAAGTCATAAATTAGCATTTGAAGCTTTAGTAATCATCAGTAGTTAAAATCTGAAAAATTTGAACTCAATTAATCTTTCTCTGAAACCTTGAATTAATCTTTTAATTTTGTGCCAAATGTGTAAAACTCATACTTCCATTCTTTTTAGACTGTCTTTGACAGCCCGCCAAAATCTCAATGCTTTCAACCTTTTTTTTTTTTTTAAAAATCTTCTTTTAAGTAACAAAAAAATTTCCTACTCTGGTAACACTAAGTCAGGTTATGTTTTGAAATTTAGTATTTGTTTTTATTTGATATCGTACCTATTTTTCATATTTTTTAAAAATTATTATTTAATTTTTAAGTAGGAATATTGTTGTATCTTTTAAATTTACCAACTAAGTGTTTCTTTAAATTTGTTTGGCAGTATAAATTAAGTGGAGTTAAAGTTGTTAATTACGAAATGCAATATAAATTACTTTTTTCCAAAACCATCTGCTTTTATATATAATTAATTGCGTATTATTTCATATAATAGAAATAATATAACACAATACACATTCATGACTTAAACAAGTCAAATATAGGCACTCACATCATATTGGAATTCACTGCAATAATTGGATGAATTGAATGGATTGAAAAGAAACGAAACAAACTCAAACAGATCAAAATGCACAATGAGGGAAATAAAAGCAACGCCAGGTTACAAATGTTTACAACCAGTGTTGCCTTTTTATGATTTTATTTACGAAAAAGGTATTTTTTGTACCGAGGTTAGCTTGTGGTGGAGGGGGAAGGAGGTCACTGTCAACTGACTTTAGCCATGTGTTATTATAGTATATTTATTTTTATTAGTAAAATGAATTAGCTTTTAATAGTTGTAATTAAATAGTTATAGTTAATATAGTTATAGTTAATATAGTTATAGTTAATATAGTTATAGTTATAATTGTTTTTATAGTTAATTGTAATTAGTGTTAAAGTTACACTAAATTAAATTATTTTGTTCAGGTAAAACGTTCCTGAACAGTATTGAGTATTTGGATGAGACGACAGATGAATGGACCACTTTCAGTCCCATAGACGACCGAGCAGATCCAAGCCTTGTCGAGGCTCTCACTCAGAAGTTCCTTGCCGTACAAGCACGTAACAAGACCAACAAGAATTCACAGAGTACCGAATCCACGAGGGAATCGACTAGGGAATCATCGCAGGAATCAAACGATTCCAACCAACAGTCTGATTGTCGAACATAGATAATGTGATGAGAAATCATGGAATTATATGCTCTCTTCATTCCTAACTAGGTTGAGGGAATTTTTTTTATATGTTAAATTATTTGTAAAGTATCCTTATAGAATTAAGTCTAATGAAGAAATATAATAAAGAATGAGAAGTCTCCTAATTTATAAAATATTCACCTCCTCCCCTCAGTCTTAATCCTGTGACCAGAGGTTTAATAATGACTTGTAGTTAATTAAAAGTAGTTAGTTAAAATTTTGATCTACCTTAAACCAATAGAGTTAATAAGGTGATTCAATTTAAAGATTTTAAATAATAATAATAAATTGTTTCTACATATCTAACTAACTTGTTACTATAATGAAATTACAAAATGTATATGAATAAAATAAAATAACCATTTGTGTGGCATAAGCTCAAGGTTCCGGTGCGACACTGGAATACAATTATAATTATTTTCATGTTACCTTGTATTCCGGCAGTGACTGCAGGAATCAGCTTAGAGGAGTCGTAATCTAAGCTGCCTTTACCGATATCTGCAATGACGTCACACGCCAATAATAAAAAAAAAGTTAGTTTATAACCTCGGTTTGATTTGATTACATTAAATTGAATCGTTTTAAAACTGTCTTATCATCTTGGATCTGCCTTGATATTTCTTTCCATCGTAGAATAAGAGCCAACTCTATTCCTTGTCTCCTGTTCTGTTTGTCTTCACGACGATCTGGACAGGTAGACTGTTTCCATCCCTTAGTGTTTCATTCGTGGGAAGACTTCTCATTCGTTTATTTGAATAACTGTTACGATTGTTTGATGTTTTACCGATAATTTTACTGAGCACACGGTGTCCCTCGCCTTGTTCTCCTATATTGTTTATAGTGAAAAAATTCAACAAAAAAAAAACCTAATGAACCTCCTACTGGATTTGTGACACTTAAAACTTTTTATATTGTAAGATGTAATCATTAAGTCAAAAATAATTATATCTAATCAAACACTAATTTTTAATTAAAATGGTATTATGGTCCTGCCCTTATCTTTTGTAAGATCCTTTCTACGATGCTCTATCATGGTTCTGTCCTAGTATTATAGTATATTATTATAATTATTTTTAGAGTTAAGTATTCAAGCTAATGCTAAATGTATCTAGCTGAAAATATTGCCCATATAATAATTGAACCTTGAGTATTTAATGTATTGCATTGCGCATCTCTGTATACTGTTTTAACTTGGCATTGACGGAAAGGACCTTTTATTAAAATAAAAAAAATATATATTAAAATTATTTTTATATTAAAGCTGTTGTATTAAAATCATTTCATCATTGTATCTCATTATTATTAATTTAACTTAAGAAATGTAATTTTAAGTTGGATTCATTTCAGAAAATGATTTAAGTTTGAATGAAAATTAAGTAACAGACTTAAAATGTCTTCTGGAATGTTGTCCTTAACATAGCATTATAATCATGACAGAATAAATATAATGACTGAAAATAATGGACCAACTGAAAACAAAATACTTTGACCTTGTATTGAGACTGGTGTCCTTGTAACTGCCTGCCATGTGTTTGTAGGGAAACCTATATGACATTATTGTGTCATTCAGGTATCAATAGATACAACGTTTTATTTGACATTTTTTAGTTGAACCATCTGGTCATGTTTAAGAAAATAAACTGCGTAGACTTCAGCGGTTATTGTCATGAAGATTTAGGTCTTCCGGTGGTGACCGCGTCAATGTAGATGAAGAATCCGTTTTGCTTCCACTGTGGGGGGGGGGGGGGCATCTTCAGGATGTAGGACATCATGGAATGCTCTACAAAGCAGCTCTCAGTTCAGCTTTGTAGAGCATTCCATGATGCCATACATCCCTGAAGATGCCTCCCACAGTGGAAGGGGAAACGTCGGATTCTTCATCTAATTGACAAGGTCACCACCGGAAGACCTAAATCTTCATGTTTAAGAAGTTAGTAGGAGAGTCAATAGTTAAAACCTGAATGACATAATAGATAAACATATATCTACCATTTTTAGTTGACCCATCTAATGTTGTTAAAGAAGTTGTATTGTTAACGAGGTCTACTAAAAATATTGGATTTGTGGTTTCATTATCGATCCCATTATTCATTATTAATTTAACAAATGGCCCATTCATTCCACTAAATAAGAAATATTTACCAACAAACTCTTAACTGCTAAAAACTGATTTATTTTTTCTCAATATATTTTGGGTCCAAATATAAAGACATTCTTCCTTCTCCTCTCCCACTTTATTTATACTGTGTCCAATAGTTTTAGGCCTTTCATACACACACACACACACAATGGAATTCACTATGACGGTAGTAGGGAGGTCTAGTAAGTGAATGCTGTGAATCTCGTAAGTAATATATAAAAAATAATATATATATATATATATATATATATATATATATATATATATATATATGTGTGTGTGTGTGTGTGTGTGTGTGTGTGTGTGTGTGTGTG
Source organism: Microvelia longipes (assembly GCA_018340805.1). Classification (NCBI taxonomy): domain Eukaryota; kingdom Metazoa; phylum Arthropoda; class Insecta; order Hemiptera; family Veliidae; genus Microvelia; species Microvelia longipes. Next base: position 3,395,505 of record JACMZG010001863.1, read on the forward strand.
TGTGTGTGTGTGTGTGTGTATGTGTATGAGGGCGTGTGTATCATAAATATACAGCATAATGACCTCTTATGTATCATTTTCTGATTAAATTTGACTAAATTTATATTGTTTTTAGTACCTAGAAATTGTATTTACAGAAATCTTCATTAAAAGCCTAGAACTATCAGATGAAGTATAATTAATAGTATTTATTATTTTTTATTATTTCTAATTATAAGGTTGAATCAATATCCAATAGAACTGACTATTCTGCTTTTAATAGCAAATATGTGGTGATTGACTGTACAATTAGGATATTTTTACTACAGTTTCACTGGTTAGGGAAAATTGTGCAGGAGAATGGTTCTAGATTATCATTTGGAATGGTTATATCTTCCCTAAGAAATTAACCTATAGAGAGAGGAATTGCTTAGTTGACACGGTGTTTTTGAACGAACGTAAGTGAGTTCTTACATTTCAGAAGATTGGGACGGCGCGTTTGTTTGTGTGTTTGTGTGTTTGTGTGTTTGTTTGTACGTGTCGCGATAACTGCCGTAAAAATTGACCGATTTTGATAAAATTTTGTATACAGGTAAAACTAATTATGTGTCAGAGCTGTATAGTTTTTGGTAATATTCCGAAAAATATTTTCAAAATGGCAGCCAAAATGGCGGACCGGATAAAAAAAATTTTGAGCGAAAAAATCGTGTTGTATATCGTTTGAAAGCTCTTAAAGAGTAGAAAAAGAAAATATATGTTTCATGGTCAAAATTTAAAAATTTTTTGAAAAATTTAAAATGGCTTAAAATAATGAACCCAAAAAATTTAAAATTGAAGGAATAACTCGAGTAATATATCGTTGTAAAGCTATTGATTAGTAGAACAAAAAATGTTATATACTAAATTCCGAAAAATTCAACATGGCGGCCATAATTTAATATAATAATTAGTTTTTACTAATTTTATAAGAATTTACAAGATAAAGATCTATTGTAATATACTTTAGATACTTTTATACAAGTAAAATTAACTATATGTCAGAGCTGTATAGTTTTTGGTAATATTCCGAAAAATATATTCAAAATGGCGGCCAATATGGCGGACGGATAAAAATTTTTGAGCAAAAAATCGTGTTGTATATCGTTAAAAGCTCTTAAAGAGTAAAAAAGAAAATATATTTTTCATGTTCAACATTTCAAATTTTTTTATTAATTTAAAAATGGCGGCTAAAACAATAAACTCAAAAAAATAAAATTTAAAGCGAGCCTTCTTTTACCATTTATTATTATAAATATACGCGAGCCTTTTTTAATATGCATTAATATTAAATATAAGCAATCTAGCGAGCGAAGCGAGCCTATTTTTAACGTTGTATTATAACAAATATAAGCGATCTAGCGAGCGAAGCGAGCCTTTTTTACTATGCATTATATTAAATATAAGCAATCTAGCGAGCGAAGCGAGCCTTTTTTACAATATATTATATTATAATATAAGCAAACTAGCGAGCGAAGCGAGCCTATTTTTAACGTTGTATTATTATAAATATAAGCAATCTAACGAGCGAAGCGAGCCTTTTTTACTATCCATTAATATTAAATATAAGCAATCTAGCGAGCGAAGCGAGCCTATTTTTAACGTAGTATTATTATAAATATAAGCAATCTAGCGAGCGAAGCGAGCCTATTTTTTAATTTTGTATTTACAATATAAGCAATCTAGCGAGCGAAGCGAGCCTTTTTTACTATGCATTATATTAAATATAAGCAATCTAGCGAGCGAAGCGAGCCTTTCTTTATTATTATAATATATATGCAATCTAGCGAGCGAAGCGAGCCACTTTTACTTGCATTAATATAAATCTACGCAATCTAGCGAGCGAAGCGATCCTTATTTACAATATATTTATTATAAATATAAGCAATCTAGCGAGCGAAGCGAGCCTTCTTTTACCATTTATTATTATAAATCGCAATCAAGCGAGCGAAGCGAGCCTTTTTTAATATGCATTAATGTAAATCTACGCAATCTAGCGAGCGAAGCGAGCCTTTTTTACAATATATATTTATTATAAATATAAGCAATCTAGCGAGCGAAGCGTGCCTTCTTTTACATGCATGAATATAAATCTACGCAATCTAGCGAGCGAAGCGAGCCTTCTTTACCATTTATTATTATAAATATACGCAATCAAGCGAGCGAAGCGAGCCCTTTTTACTATGCATTAATATAAATCTAAGCAATCTAGCGAGCGAAGCGAGCCTTTTTTACAATATATTTATAATAACTATAAGCAATCTAGCGAGCGAAGCGAGCATTTTTTTAAACTTTGTATTTTTATAATAAGCAATCTAGCGAGCGTAGCGAGCCTTTTTTACTATGTAATTGTTAAAGATACCTAAACTAGCAAGCGATGCGAGCCTTTTTGAGTTTATACTTTAAAGTGGTATAGCATCCGAATGTTTTGATAAACTCATTTCGCTTGTTTTAAATTAATATTTTTTTGTATTCTTTCTTTGCCGTGAGTTCTTGATGCAACGCATTACTAGTGGTAATATGGTATTATTCTGTGGTACAACTGGAGGATTAACAACTCAGCATTCCGTCACAACTTCAGACTCATCCTGAGCTCTATATCCAATGTTTGAGGTAGTGTTAATTCAATCTCGCTACACTCTACAATTTGAAAATTTACAAAGTGCATTTTTACTATCTTTATACATACTACACATTTATATACTTATACATATACTTTATACATACATACATACATATATACATACATACATACTTATATACTTTATACATACATCTTTTTACATGGTATAAAGATTTTGTGCTATGTTTCAACTCTCCAGCATTAACACAGCGAGAGTTTTGCGTAACACAGATATCAAGATGAAAATCAGTAAGTCCGGAATTATCCGTTAGATATGCTTAAACGGATAATTCCGGCGACAAATCTTAATTTTAGTATGAAAACATTTGGATGAAAATTAGTAGATAAGAAAAAGTAACAAATAACATTAATTGGTGGTTAAAATGTAAAATGAATTCTGTCTATATTTGAAATTATTTAATTTCAACCACTCATTAAGATTAGTATCTTATTTTGTTAATATATCTTTGCAAAGGAGAGATAAGCGTTGTTGTGCACTTTCTCTATAGTTTATTATCTCTGACCCCCCCCCCTCAGCTGTATTGTAACTATTACTGTCATACACTATGTATTCATTGTAATTGTAGTGTTTTTAGATGATAAATATTCTATTTTTTCAATAGATTTTTCTTTCAGTTTAACACTGAAGGTCAACTAATATGATATTAAATTTTTATGAGAAACTTTCTAACCAGCTATACAAACTTGTTTGCCTAATCTGACATCTTCCTGGTCATATTAAAAATATTGAATTGTCAATTTAAAAAAAATTAACAACTTTGGACAAATTTAATAATGTGTTTATTAAATTTGGTGTGATACAGATAAAAATTGTGAATGATTTGGAGAAATGAGTTGCAATAACACAAATAGGTTGTGTCAACATAATCAAGTAAAAACTAGAAAAGATAAGGTCTATGGAAGCACTTCTATCTGACAAGAACGCCTATTGGTCTATGGAAGCACTTCTATCTGACAATTTGAATTTCAAGGCACTCGAATAAAAAACAGGGTACATGTTAGCTTGTTACTTGCTTTGCTTTCATTCTAATTACTAATTACGTTGGTACTAACTCTGTCTAAATAATTAGTTCAGAATATGAGTGACGTTAGCACCAGTGGATTCCATATTATAAGGATTCAAATAAAGGTCTATCCACAAATATAGTTGTAAGCATATAATGATAGTAAAACCGGCTTTCAACCAAATAAAGGTCATCCTCAGTACCGGTGAGAAGAAATTATTTTTTCTTTTCTCAAATGCAATAACTACTAGACTCTAAAAGAAAAAACAATTTCTTCTCACCGGTTCTGATGATGACCTTTATTTGGTTGAAAGCCGGTTTTACTATCATTATTTAAATCCTATTGAGACCTTTATTTGAATCCTTAGTTCAGAATGTTAATGTTAAATCCATAAACAGCTTAAAACTATTAATTTTGTCCAAAAAGTAAAACATATTTAAAATATTGATTTTTTATGAAAAAATACTTAATTATTCTTTATGTCCATTTTTCTAAAACAATTTTTAGTGCAAATCTTTTTTTCAGAAAATAGTTAACATTAAGAGTTAGTACGCTAAATATGAGCCTGATGAGGCATAACAGTTAACATGACCAAACTATCACTGGATATCCAATGCATTTATATTCAATTATGTATTAAAATATTAATTATTTTACCATGAAATTTTTATATAAATGAATTTTTTTATTTTATTATTGTTATTAGAAATATTGCCTAAACTTGCTTTGGACAGGTTTGCCTAGGCTTGCCTTGGGCAGGTTTGGCTAGGCTTGTCTTGGACAAGTTTGCTTAGGCTTGCCTCGGGCAGGTTTGGCTAGGCTTGCCTTGGACAAGTTTGCCTAGGCTTGCCTTGGGCAGGTTTGGCTAGGCTTGCCTTGGACAGGTTTGGCTAGGCTTGCCTTGGACAAGTTTGCCTAGGCTTGCCTTGGGCAGGTTTGGCTAGGTTTTGGACAGGTTTACCAAGGCTTGCCTTGGGCAGGTTTGGCTAGGCTTGCCTTGGACAGGTTTGGCTAGGCTTGCTTTGGGCAGGTTTGCCTAGGCTTGCCTTGGACAGGCTTCCCAAGGCTTAGTATCTCCTAAATAGATATTTACTCATTTCTATAAATTCAGAGATTTTATAATTTAATGTGTATTTCAAACATTTTTTGCTGTCTCTATTAAAGATGAGGAAATATTGAGTAAAATATCTCTAAAATGAAATTTTACAATGAAATCATTTAGAGTGATATCTTGTACTGAATTATACTAAGTTATACTGTTTACCTAACTAGAACTAGCCTGTTGCAAGTAAACAAGTTTTGACAAACTTTCTATTTGGGAGATCTTTTATTCCATTACTATTAATAATTAAATTTAAAAGAGTGTAAAGAATAAAATGTTAAGTTTTAATTATTTGTAAAATAAAGTTTATGAAATAAAGTGCTGTATTTATTTACAAAACTTTCTGGTATTTTTATTTTCCACTTCCTGGCTGTGGGCCTGACAAGAACGGCTATTGATCTATGGAAGCACTTTTATCTGACAAGAACGGCTATTGGTCTATGGAAGCACTTCTATCTGACAAGAAAGCCTATTGGTCTATGGAAACACTTCTATCAGACAAGAATGCCTATTGGTCTATGGAAACACTTCTATCTGACAAGAAAGCCTATTGGTCTATTGAAACACTTCTATCTGACAAGAATGCCTATTGGTCTATGGAAACACTTCTATCTGACAAGAAAGCCTATTAGTCTATGGAAACACTTCTATCTGACAAGAAAGCCTATTATCTAATTCATGGTTTCTATTTTTAATGTATACTAAAACTGAAAAAATGTATGCTTCTGGCTGTGCCTGACTAGAGGCTAGAGAACGGCTATTGATCTATGGAAGCACTTTATCTGACAGACCGCCTATTGGTCTATGGAAGCACTTCTATCTGACAAGAACGGCTATTGGTCTATGGAAATACTTCTATCTGACAAGAATCTTATTGGTCTATGGAAGCACTTCTATCTGACAAGAAGCCTATTGGTCTATGGAACACTTCTATCTGACAAGAAAGCCTATTGGTCTATGGAAACACTTCTATCTGACAAGAAAGCCTATTGGTCTATGGAAACACTTCTATCTGACAAGAAGCCTATTGTCTATGGAAACACTTCTATCTGACAAGAAAGCCTATTGGTCTATGGATACACTTCTATCTGACAAGAAGCCTATGGATGGAAACATTCTATCTGACAAGAAGCCTATTGGTCTATGGAAACACTTCTATCTGACAAGAATGCCTATTGGTCTATGGAAACACTTCTATCTGACAAAAGCCTATTGGTCTATTGAAACACATCTATCTGACAAGAATGGAAACACTTCTATCTGACAAGAAAGCCTATTGGTCTATGGAAACACTTCTATCTGACAAGAAAGCCTATTATCTAATTCATGGTTTCTATTTTTAATGTATACTAAAACTGAAAAAATGTATGCTGAATAAAGCGTTAGAATCTTATTTTCTTTGAAAAGTTTGGCACAATGCGCATCATATTTAGACTGTAATAATTTTAATGGCTTTTTTTTGCAATAGAAAAAATTGCAAAAAGTGTGCCCGTGTGCTCTCGGGGCAGCTCCCCATTCTCTGATGCCATATAATATCGTGAGTGGAAATGAGCATAGTAAGCCAGCTTGCAGGTTTTCAAGTCAACAGTAGTGCTAAGCTTTCGAAGCATAAAAAACAGAACTGAATGAATGAGATTGAGCACAAGTGGAGTTATTCATAATAGGAAATGAAGAAAAGAGTCTCTCCACAAAAATAATTGTTTATTGGCAAAGCGCTTTCAACCTAACATGAGGTCATCATCAGTGCCATGAAGATAAAGATGAAAGCCAATAAACAATTATTTTTGTGGAGACTCTTTTTTCATTTCCTAAACAGAACTGAGTAAACTACTTACGTCATTGATATGAATTTTCCAATTTAAAGAACAATCAATCGATAACCCTAGGATTTTAATTGACTCTTTATTATTTTTTTTGCCACTACTCTTTAAGGTATGGGTTATTAATTGATTCTTATCTTTATTTAAAGTTAATTTGTTAGCAATAAACCATGTTTGAGCTACAGTAGCATTATATTCCATATTTTGTTTATTTACTGTGGGATCGAGCCCTTTTATTACATATGTGGAATCGTCTGCAAACCTAGGACTCCTAGGACTAAATATTTAATTTATATTATTTAAATTATTATTAAATATTATTTAATATATTATATTTAAATATTTGAAGCTTTAGTAATCATCAGTAGTTAATCTGAAAAATTTGAACTCAATTAATCTTTCTCTGAAACCTTGAATTAATCTTTTAATTTTGTGCCAAATGTGTAAAACTCATACGTCCATTCTTTTATAGTATATCACATGGCTAAAGTCAATTGACAGCCCGCCAAAATCTCAATGCTTTCAACCTTCTTTTTTTAAAAAAAAAAACTTTTAAGTAACAAAACAATTTCCTACTCTGGCAACACTAAGTCAGGTTATGTTTTGAAATTTAGTATTTGTTTTTTTGATGTCATACCTATTTTTTTATTTTATTAAAATTTATTATTTAATTTTTAAGTAGGAATATTGTTGTATCTTTTAAATTTACCAACTAAGTGTTTCTTTAGATTTGTTTGGAAGTATAAATTAAGCGGAGTTAAAGTTGTTAATTACGAAATGCAATATAATTACTTTTTTCCAAAATCATCTGCTTTTATATATAATTGAATGCGTATTGTTTCATTAAATAGAAATAATATAACACAATACGCATTCATGACTTAAACAAGTCTTTGGACAGGTTTGCCTAGGCTTGCCTTGGACAGGTTTGGCTAGGCTTGCCTTGGACAAGTTTGCCTAGGCTTGCCTTGGGCAGGTTTGGCTAGGCTTGCCTTGGACAGGTTTGCCAAGGCTTGCCTTGGGCAGGTTTGGCTAGGCTTGCCTTGGACAGGTTTGCCTAGGCTTGCTTTGGGCAGGTTTGCCTAGGCTTGCCTTGGACAGGCTTCCCAAGGCTTAGTATCTCCTAAATAGATATTTACTCATTTCTATAAATTCAGAGATTTTATAATTTAATGTGTATTTCAAACATTTTTTGCTGTCTCTATTAAAGATGAGGAAATATTGAGTAAAATATCTCTAAAATGAAATTTTACAATGAAATCATTTAGAGTGATCTTTTGTACTGAATTATACTGAGTTATACTGTTTACCTAACTAGAACTAGCCTGTTGCAAGTAAACAAGTTTTGACAAACTTTCTATTTGGGAGATCTTTTATTCCATTACTATTAATAATTAAATTTAAAAGAGTGTAAAGAATAAAATGTTAAGTTTTAATTATTTGTAAAATAAAGTTTATGAAATAAAGTGCTATATTTATTTACAAAACTTTCTGGTATTTTTATTTTCCACTTCCTGGCTGTGAGCCTGACAAGAACGGCTATTGATCTATGGAAGCACTTCTATCTGACAAGAACACCTATTGGTCTATGGAACACTTCTATCTGACAAGAACGGCTATTGATCTATGGAAGCACTTTTATCTGACAAGAATGGCTATTGGTCTATGAAGCACTTCTATCTGACAGAACGCCTTTTGGTCTATGGAACTTCTATCTGACAAGAACGGCTATTGGTCTATGGAAATACTTCTATCTGACAAGAACGCTTATTGGTCTATGGAAGCACTTCTATCTGACAAGAAAGCCTATTGGTCTATGGAAGCATTTCTATCTGACAAGTAAGCCTATTGGTCTATGGAAACACTTCTATCTGACAAGAACACTTATTGGTCTATGGAAACACTTCTATCTGACAAGAAAGCCTATAGGTCTATGGCAATACTTCTATCTGACAAGAACTATGGAAGCACTTCTATCTGACAAGAAAGCCTATTGGTCTATGGAAGCATTTCTATCTGACAAGTAAGCCTATTGGTCTATGGAAACACTTCTATCTGACAAGAAAGCCTATAGGTCTATGGAAATACTTCTATCTGACAAGAACCTTATTGGTCTATGGAAACACTTCTATCTGACAAGAACCTATCTATTGGTTCTATCTGAAACATTATTGGTCTATGGAAACACTTCTGCTGACAAGAACGACTATTGGTCTATGGAAACCTTCTATCTGACAAGAAACTTATTGGTCTATGGAAAACATTCTATCTGACGAAAGCCTATTGGTCTATGGAAACCTGACAAGAAAGCCTATTGGTCTATGGAAACACTTCTATCTGACAAGAAAGCCTATTGGTCTATGGAAACACTTCTATCTGACAAGAATGCCTATTGGTCTATGGATACACTTCTATCTGACAAGAAAGCCTATTGGTCTATTGAAACACTTCTATCTGACAAGAATGCCTATTGGTCTATGGAAACACTTCTATCTGACAAGAAAGCCTATTCTATGGAAACACTTCTATCTGACAAGAAGCCCTATTATCTAATTCATGGTTCTATTTTTAATGTATACTAAAACTGAAAAAATGTATGCTTCCTGGCTGTGGGCCTGACTAGAACGGCTATTGATCTATGGAAGCACTTTTATCTGACAAGAACGGCTATTGGTCTATGGAAGCACTTCTATCTGACAAGAACGCCTATTGGTCTATGGAAGCACTTCTATCTGACAAGAACGGCTATTGGTCTATGGAAATACTTCTATCTGACAAGAATGCTTATTGGTCTATGGAAGCACTTCTATCTGACAAGTAAGCCTATTGGTCTATGGAAACCTTCTATCTGACAAGAAAGCCTATGGTCTATGGAAATACTTCTATCTGACAAGAACTTATTGGTCTATGGAATTCCTGCTTATTGGTCTATGGAAGCAAAGAAAGCCTATTGTCTATGGAAACACTTCTATCTGACAAGAAAGCCTATTGGTCTATGGAAACACTTCATCTGACAAGAAAGCCTATTGGGGAAACACTCTATCTGAAAACCTATTGGTCTATCTATCTGACAAGAAAGCCTATTGGTCTATTGAAAACATTCTATCTGATGCTGGTCTATGGAAACACTCTATCTGAAAAAGCCTATTGGTCTATGGAAACACTTCTATCTGACAAGAAAGCCTATTATCTATTCATGGTTTTCTATTTTATGTATACTAAAACTGAAAAATGTATGCTGAATAAAGCGTTAGAATCTTATTTTCTTTGAAAAGTTTGGCACAATGCGCATCATATTTAGACTGTAATAATTTTAATGGCTTTTTTTTGCAATAGAAAAACATTGCAAAAAGTGTGCCCGTGTGCTCTCGGGCAGCTCCCCATCTCTGATGCCATATAATAATCGTGAGTGGAAATGAGCATAGTAAGCCAGCTTGCAGGTTTTCAAGTCAACAGTAGTGCTAAGCTTTCGAAGCATAAACAAAACAGAACTGAATGAATGAGATTGAGCACAAGTGGAGTTATTCATAATAGGAAATGAAGAAAAGAGGTCTCTCCACAAAATAATTGTTTATTGGCAAAGCGCTTTCAACCTAACATGAGGCTCATTCAGTGCCATGAAGATAAGATGAAAGCCAAAAACAATTATTTTTGTGGAGAGACTCTTTTCTTCATTTCCTAAAACAGAACTGAGTTTCTACTTACGTCATTGATATGAATTTTTCCAATTTAAAGAACAATCAATCGATAACCCTAGGATTTTAATTGACTCTTTATTATTTTATTGCCACTACTTTAAGGTATGGGTTATTAATTGATTCTTACTTTATTTAAAGTTAATTTGTAGCAATAAACCATGTTTGAGCTACAGTAGCATTATATTCCATATTTTGTTTATTTACTGTGGGATCGAGCCCTTTTATTACATATGTGGAATCGTCTGCAAACCTAGGACTCCTAGGACTAAATATTTAATATTATATTATTTAAATTATTATTATTATTTAATATATTATATTTAAATATTTGAAGCTTTAGTAATCATCAGTAGTTAAAATCTGAAAAATTTGAACTCAATTAATCTTTCTCTGAACCTTGAATTAATCTTTTAATTTTGTGCCAAATGTGTAAAACTCATACGTCCATTCTTTTATAGTATATCACATGGCTAAAGTCAATTGACAGCCCGCCAAAATCTCAATCTTTCAACCTTCTTTTTTAAAAAAAACTTTTAAGTAACAAAACAATTTCCTACTCTGGCAACCTAAGTCAGGTTATGTTTTGAAATTTAGTATTTGTTTTTATTTGATGTCATACTATTTTATATTTATTAAAATTTATTATTTAATTTTAAGTAGGAATATTGTTGTATCTTTTAAATTTACCAACTAAGTGTTTTTTAGATTTGTTTGGAAGTATAAATTAAGCGGAGTTAAAGTTTGTAATTACGAAATGCATATAAATTACTTTTTTCAAATCATCTGCTTTTATATATAATTGAATGCGTATTGTTTCATTAAATAGAAATAATATACACAATACGCATTCATGACTTAACAAGTCTTTGGACAGGTTTGCCTAGGCTTGCCTTGGGCAGGTTTGGCTAGGCTTGCTTGGACAGGTTTGGCTAGGCTTGCTTGGACAGTTTGCCTAGGCTTGCCTTGGGCAGGTTTGGCTAGGCTGCCTTGGACAGGTTGCCAAGGCTTGCCTTGGACAAGTTTGCCTAGGCTTGCTTTGGGCAGGTTTGCCTAGGCTTGCTTGGGCAGGTTTGCTAGGCTTGCCTTGGACAGGCTTCCCAAGGCTTAGTATCTCTAAATAGATATTTACTCATTTCTATAAATTCAGAGATTTTATAATTTAATGTGTATTTCAAACATTTTTTGCTGTCTCTATTAAAGATGAGGAAATATTGAGTAAATATCTCTAAAATGAAATTTACAATGAAATCATTTAGAGTGATATTTTGTACTGAATTATACTGAGTTATACTGTTTACCTAACTAGAACTAGCCTGTTGCAAGTAAACAAGTTTTGACAAACTTTCTATTTGGGAGATCTTTTATTCCATTACTATTAATAATTAAATTTAAAAGAGTGTAAAGAATAAAATGTTAAGTTTTAATTATTTGTAAATAAAGTTTATGAAATAAAGTGCTGTATTTTTTACAAAACTTTCTGGTATTTTTATTTTCCACTTCCTGGCTGTGGCCTGACAAGAACGGCNGGTCTATGGAACACTTCTATCTGACAAGAAAGCCTATTATCTAATTCATGGTTTCTTTTTAATGTATACTAAAACTGAAAAATGTATGCTGAATAAAGCGTTAGAATCTTATTTTCTTTGAAAAGTTTGGCACAATGCGCATCATATTTAGACTGTAATAATTTTAATGGCTTTTTTTTGCAATAGAAAAACATTGCAAAAAGTGTGCCCGTGTGCTCTCGGGGCAGCTCCCCATTCTCTGATGCCATATAATAATCGTGAGTGGAAATGAGCATAGTAAGCCAGCTTGCAGGTTTTCAAGTCAACAGTAGTGCTAAGCTTTCGAAGCATAAACAAAACAGAACTGAATGAATGAGATTGAGCACAAGTGGAGTTATTCATAATAGGAAATGAAGAAAAGAGTCTCTCCACAAAAATAATTGTTTATTGGCAAAGCGCTTTCAACCTAACATGAGGTCATCATCAGTGCCATGAAGATAAAGATGAAAGCCAATAAACAATTATTTTTGTGGAGAGACTCTTTTCTTCATTTCCTAAACAGAACTGAGTTTACTACTTACGTCATTGATATGAATTTTCCAATTTAAAGAACAATCAATCGATAACCCTAGGATTTTAATTGACTCTTTATTATTTTTATTGCCACTACTCTTTAAGGTATGGGTTATTAATTGATTCTTATCTTTATTTAAAGTTAATTTGTTAGCAATAAACCATGTTTGAGCTACAGTAGCATTATATTCCATATTTTGTTTATTTACTGTGGGATCGAGCCCTTTTATTACATATGTGGAATCGTCTGCAAACCTAGGACTCCTAGGACTAAATATTTAATATTATATTATTTAAATTATTATTAAATATTATTTATATATTATATTTATTTTGAAGCTTTAGTAATCATCAGTAGTTAAAATCTGAAAAATTTGAACTCAATTAATCTTTCTCTGAAACCTTGAATTAATCTTTTAATTTTGTGCCAAATGTGTAAAACTCATACGTCCATTCTTTTATAGTATATCACATGGCTAAAGTCAATTGACAGCCCGCCAAAATCTCAATGCTTTCAACCTTCTTTTTTTAAAAAAAAACTTTTAAGTAACAAAACAATTTCCTACTCTGGCAACACTAAGTCAGGTTATGTTTTGAAATTTAGTATTTGTTTTTATTTGATGTCATACCTATTTTTTATATTTATTAAAATTTATTATTTAATTTTTAAGTAGGAATATTGTTGTATCTTTTAAATTTACCAACTAAGTGTTTCTTTAGATTTGTTTGGAAGTATAAATTAAGCGGAGTTAAAGTTGTTAATTACGAAATGCAATATAAATTACTTTTTTCCAAAATCATCTGCTTTTATATATAATTGAATGCGTATTGTTTCATTAAATAGAAATAATATAACACAATACGCATTCATGACTTAAACAAGTCTTTGGACAGGTTTGCCTAGGCTTGCCTTGGGCAGGTTTGGCTAGGCTTGCCTTGGACAGGTTTGCCAAGGCTTGCCTTGGACAAGTTTGCCTAGGCTTGCTTTGGGCAGGTTTGCCTAGGCTTGCTTTGGGCAGGTTTGCCTAGGCTTGCCTTGGACAGGCTTCCCAAGGCTTAGTATCTCCTAAATAGATATTTACTCATTTCTATAAATTCAGAGATTTTATAATTTAATGTGTATTTCAAACATTTTTTGCTGTCTCTATTAAAGATGAGGAAATATTGAGTAAAATATCTCTAAAATGAAATTTTACAATGAAATCATTTAGAGTGATATTTTGTACTGAATTATACTGAGTTATACTGTTTACCTAACTAGAACTAGCCTGTTGCAAGTAAACAAGTTTTGACAAACTTTCTATTTGGGAGATCTTTTATTCCATTACTATTAATAATTAAATTTAAAAGAGTGTAAAGAATAAAATGTTAAGTTTTAATTATTTGTAAAATAAAGTTTATGAAATAAAGTGCTGTATTTATTTACAAAACTTTCTGGTATTTTTATTTCCACTTCCTGGCGTGGGCCTGACAAGAACGGCTATTGATCTATGGAAGCACTTCTATCTGACAAGAACACCTATTGGTCTATGGACACTTCTATCTGACAAGAACGGCTATTGATCTATGGAAGCACTTTTATCTGACAAGAATGGCTATTGGTCTATGAAGCACTTCTATCTGACAAGAACGCCTTTTGGTCTATGGAACACTTCTATCTGACAAGAACGGCTATTGGTCTATGGAAATACTTCTATCTGACAAGAACGCTTATTGGTCTATGGAAGCACTTCTATCTGACAAGAAAGCCTATTGGTCTATGGAAGCATTTCTATCTGACAAGTAAGCCTATTGGTCTATGGAAACACTTCTATCTGCTTATTGGTCTATGGAAACACTTCTATCTGACAAGAAAGCCTATAGGTCTGGAAATACTTCTATGAACACTTATTGGTCTATGGAAGCACTTTCTATCTGACAGAAAAGATGGAAGCACTATCTGACAAGTCCTATTGGTCTATGGAAACACTTCTATCTGACAAGAAAGCCTATAGGTCTATGGAAATACTTCTATCTGACAAGAACCTTATTGGTCTGGAAACACTTCTATCTGAATTGGTCTATTGGAAACTTCTATCTGACTAGAACACTTATTGGTCTATGGAAACACTTCTATCTGACAAGAACGGCTATTGGTCTATGGAAACACTTCTATCTGACAAGAACACTATTGGTCTATCTATTGGAAACTATTTCTATCTGACAAGAAAGCCTATTGGTCTATGGACACTTCTATCTGACAAGAAAGCCTATTGGTCTATGGAAACACTTCTATCTGACAAGAAAGCCTATTGGTCTATGGAAACACTTCTATCTGACAAGAAAGCCTATTGGTCTATGGAAACACTTCTATCTGACAAGAAAGCCTATTGGTCTATGGAATACACTTCTATCTGACAAGAAAGCCTATTGGTCTATGGAATACACTTCTATCTGACAAGAACACTTTGGTCTATGGAAACACTTCTATCTGACAAGAAGCCTATTGGTCTACACTCTATCTGACAAGAAAGCCTATTGGTCTATGGAACACTTCTATCTGACAAGAAATGTCTATGGTGACAGAAAGCCTATTGGTCTGGACTTCTATCTGACAAGAACCTTATTGTCTATGGAACACTTCTATCTGACAAGAAAGCCTATTGGTCTATGGAAAACACTTCTATCTGACAAGAAAGCCTTATTGGTCTATGGAAACACTTCTATCTGACAAGAAGCCTATTGGTCTATGGAACACTTCTATCTGACAAGAAGCCTATTGGTCTATGATACACTTCTATCTGAAAGAAGCCTATTGGTCTATGGAAACACTTTATTCTATTGGTCTATGGACACTTCTATCTGGAAAGCCTATTGGTCTATGGTGAAAGCCTATTGATCTATGGAAGCATCTGACAAGAAAGCCTATTGGTCTATGGAAGCATTCTATCTGACAAGAACGGCTATTGGTCTATGGAACCTCTTTTACTGACAGAAAGCCTATTGGTCTATGGAAACACTTCTATCTGACAAGAATGCCTATTGGTCTATGGAAACACTTTTATCTGACAAGAAGCCTATTGGTCTATGGAAACTTCAACTTGACAAGAAAGCCTATTGGTCTATAGATACACGTCTATTGGAAATTTTTTTACTTTTCCTCAATTATATATACGGCAGGTGTGTTGGAAAAGTATTGTGTTCGCAAAATCAAATCAGAAACTAGGATTTTAACTTTAATTATCCGTTCAAGATGTTTGTAAGACCTCCCAAGTTGTTTTTACAATGTTGTATGTTTTTACACCTGTGTGTTGGTCTGTTATCATAGAGGGTTAAAACTTGGTACAAAAACCAATCTTAAGGTCTAGTTGTGCTCTCTGGAATCTTTTTAAGACGTTAAATGGCAATAATGACAGAGCTAACATTTATAAAATGCTGAAAAATGTTTTGATCCATTTGAGATGTAGCACATATGTAGTCTTATATTATATGATATTCATCTCATTATCAGCGTTTGTTCAATTTTCAAAAATGGTTAAAAATAAAAATATTAGGTACGGGGTACCTCGGAACTTTTCCTCATCACATACGATACGCTACGCTCATCTTCCCTACTTAGGACTCGCTTTACTCATCCTCAGATATATACAACTCGCCGAATATATGCTGCAACACCTGTTCGGACTCACTTCGCTCGTTCTCAGATATTAAATACATCCTCAGCGGTCACCCATAAAGCACTGACCACCCTCAATGCTGCTTAACTTTCATGATCCAACAAGAATCATGGATATGCCTATTGTATTAAAACGAAACTTAGTGTACTTATTTATTACATAATGGTATTCACTTGTTTTCCAAACTTCAACTCGATTGCATAATTTACCAATTTTTTTACTATTTTTTTTTTTTAAAGTGTACAAGTCAATCGATAAAATTTAAACTAATGCTGATAATTATATGAAACTTGACACATATGTTTATCTTATACATGGCTACATGAGTGCTAAATCTCAATCTGATCGCATCCTTTTTCGCGTTTTTTGAGGTTAATGACGTCATAAAACAAAATTTTCCTGTAGACAGATGTTTGTACAAAGTTTTAACTCTCTAGCATAAATACAATGGGGCTACGATCATAACAGACACACACACATACAGACAGACAACATTGCCAAAGTTGTCTGTTAAGTTCAACTTCAGTACGGCACTTATGTCTGCAGTTTTTGTTTAAGAGATTCATCTTGGAATGAGATGACACGCAGAAGACTAAATGTGCTTATAATCACAACCACTCTGGTACGTATTTATTTATTATTACATATTATATAAAATTTATGAAATTTAAAAGATGCACACATAGAATAACAGTTTGGTCAACATGCGTTTTGAACTGTCTCAAAAAGAGCATAAAAGAATCTATGTCCGGAGAATGATAATTAAAATAAGATATGTAGTTGTCCGTAGTATGAAAATGAGTACATAATGATAATTAATAAGAGTAATGAAGAATGATGATTAAATAAGGTACGTAGTATGAAGAATGATAATTAATTAAAGTACATAGTATGAAGAATGATAATTAAATAAGGTATGTAGTATGAAGAATGATAATTAAATAAGGTATGTAGTATGAAGAATGATAATTAATTAAAGTACATAGTATGAAGAATGATAATTAAAAGGTATGTAGTATGAAGATGAATGATTAAATAAGGTAGTAGTATGAAGAATGATAATTAATTAAAGTACATAGTATGAAGAATGATAATTAAATAAGGTATGTAGTATGAAGAATGATAATTAAATAAGGTATGTAGTATGAAGAATGATAATTAATTAAAGTACATAGTATGAAGAATGATAATTAAATAAGGTATGTAGTATGAAGAATGATGATTAAATAAGGTACATAGGTATGAAGAATGATAATTAATTAAAAGTACATAGTATGAGAATGAATAATTAAATAAGGTATGTAGTATGAAGAATGATGATTAATAAGGTACGTAGTATGAAGAATGATAATTAATTATGAAGAATGAAAGATATGAATTAAATAAAATAGTATGAAGAATGATAATTAAATAACATAACATAACATAACGAAATCCAGCCATTAACTATAAAAAGTTTTGGCATTTGTCAAGAGGACTAGAGTAGAATTATAATTTGCATTGCAACTTAAATTCTTCTAGCGTGTAGAAAGCTTCCTTTAAAAGGTATTTTTTTTATTGTCGATTTAAACTGTTCCAACGGTAAGTTCCTAGTTTCTTCTGATAAGCAATTGTAGAGTTTGATGGTTTGTATTCTTGGAGAGACGGCAGATTTTTGAAGACGGTGTTTTGGTAAAACGATTCTATTGTAGTTGCGGGTTGAATAATTATGGTTAAGATGAGATCCATATGGTTTCTCGTGGTACAGAGTTAGGAGATTGTAGTAAGCAGACATGGCAGGGTTAGGATAGCCGCGTCGATAAAAAGCTGTTTACAATGAGTCATGTTTGGTGCATGGAATAAGATCCTTAGTGCTCTTTTCTGTAAGATGAATATGGATTCTGCGAATCTGCTGCAAGCCCAGATCCTAGTGCAGTATGACAGTGTTGCATGAAAATATGCAAAGTAAGCCAAGCGAACAGTCTTATAGTCCATAATTAAATAGTAAAACGATTCTATTGTAGTTGCGGGTTGAATAATTATGGTTAAGATGAGATCCATATGGTTTCTCGTGGTACAGAGTTAGGAGATTGTAGTAAGCAGACATGGCAGGGTTAGGATAGCCGCGTCGATAAAAAGCTGTTTACAATGAGTCATGTTTGGTGCATGGAATAAGATCCTTAGTGCTCTTTTCTGTAAGATGAATATGGATTCTGCGAATCTGCTGCAAGCCCAGATCCTAGTGCAGTATGACAGTGTTGCATGAAAATATGCAAAGTAAGCCAAGCGAACAGTCTTATAGTCCATGGAAAGAGATAGTTTCCTAAGAATGAAAAGCGTTTTCGAGAGTTTTTTTGAGGTGGAAATGATGTGGTGTTCCCAAGTTAAAGTTGGGTCAAAGGTTAATCCCAACAATTTCAAATTGGAATTTTTTTCCGGATTCTTTAATGAAAAGATTGTTACCTGAGTTTTCTCTTTGTTAACCGTCAGCTCATTTGTAGAGAACCATTGCGTAGCTAATTCTGTTGTTAGGCTGATATCAAACATTAGCTGGTCACGTTTTTTGGCTTTCACCATGTAAGTGTTATCATCCGCGTACCTCACGTAGGTATGGTTAAGATCAGGCAGATCATTAGCATAAATCAAATATATTAGTGGACCCAAGATTGATCCTTGAGGCACTCCAAACATTACAGGCAAGAAATCAGACGATTTTTGGTCAATACAAACAGTCTGCTGGCGTCCCTCCACAAAAGACATGATGAGCTCCAATGCAAGGCCTCGGATTCCTGACTGATAAAGTTTCTCTCTAAGTATCTCATGTGAGATACTGTCAAATGCTTTACTGAGATCCAGCGATATAGCTGCCGTCTCTTCATTATTTTCGAAAGCGTCATAGATGGTGTTGGTTATTATTTCTAAAGCATCTACCGTAGCCTTACCTGGTAAAAAACCGTATTGGTGATCATGAAATATGGAATGTTCTTGTAAAAAATTCAGCAGGCGATTTTTTATAACTCTTTCATAAACTTTTGAAAGTACTGGTACCAGTGATATAGGGCGATAGTTGCCCAGGTCGTTTCGCAGCCCTTTTTTAAAGATTGGGGTGATTTTACTGAGTTTCAGGCAGCTTGGGAAGTATCCAAGACTGAGCGAGTTATTGATAATTTCACTAAGAGAAGACGAGATGTTATTTGGAACTTTTTTTATGAAACTATTGCTCATATCATAAATGTCAGTACTATTGGAAGGTTTTAATGAATTTATTATTTTTATTATTTCATCTGGAGTTGTGGGGTAGAGAAAGACGGATTCCTTAACAGGCCTGTGGTTACTACAAGGAGGTTGACTATTTTGTTTAGTTTTCTGAAGAGTTATTGAGGTTGGAGGCTATATTAGCAAAATATTTATTGAATTCATCTGGAGAAAAAATTGTTTCTGTTTTATGGTTGTCATTGGACTTGATTTCACTATTAATTAGATTAAATATTTTTCTAGTATCACTATTGTTGTTTTGTATGAAATTACTTGTTGCTTCAGTTTTGCAAGCCTTGAGTTTGTTTTTATAGGTCTTTTTCACCAATCCAATTTGCTTTTTTATTCTTGGATCATTCACTCCTTTATTTAGTGAAGTAAGTTCTATTAGTTTGTTTTTTAGATTTTTAAGTTCCTTGTTGTGAAATTGGATAATACTACTACTAGATGTAGTAGTCTTTGTTTTGAGAGGAAAGGAACACTTTAAGGTTTCAATTAATTTTTTCCATTGGTCTTCAATGTCTGAAGTTACACAGCTTGATGGCCAGTGAGTAAAATAAGGTATGTAGTATGAAGAATGATGATTAAATAAGGTACATAGTATGAAGAATGATGATTAAATAAGGTACATAGTATGAAGAATGATAATTAAATAAGGTAAATAGTATGAAGAATGATGATAAATTAAGGTACATACTATGAAGAATGATAAGGTTCATAGTATGAAGAATGATATAAATTCATAGTATGAAATGAAGAAGTGATAATTAATAAGTTAAGTGTACATAGTATAAAGAATGAAGTTAAGCCTACATAGTATAAAAGAATGAAGTTAAGCCTTGTACATAGTATAAAGAATGAAGTTAAGCCTTGTACATAGTATAAAGAATGAAGTTAAGCCTTGTACATAGTATAAAGAATGAAGTTAAGCCTTGTTAACAAGTATAAAGAATGAAGTTAGCCTTGTACATAGTACTGCTCTTAGTTCAAGAACCAGACCTAAACAAACATGAACTTGTTTTATGCTGCTATAAACTATTTTTTAAAATATAACCTATGTAAATGATGAAAAAAACAGGGACGTGCTAAAACACGGACATGGTACAAGACATGTAACATCTTCTCTCAAAATGCCCATCATTTGCCAACAATAGGAAACAAATATGCAATAACTTCTCTATCAAAATTTTCCCACAGAAATTATTAAATAAAATTTTAACTTAAGCTTTTACAAAGAACTTATAATGTTCTTTTCATCAATACAATTGTAACAGGGTTGAAATTCACAAAGTGTGAAATTTAATTAATGAATCTCCCCATTAATACTAGTTCCATGTCTATTTTTAAATTTTAATTAAAAAAATCAATAATGTTTGTTTAAATAAAAAATGCATTCAACAAAATCATAAATTAATTTTTAAAACCAAATGCATTTGATAAAATTAAAGACTGTCCTGTAATGTCCTACGTACTAAGTTGGTGGACAAAAATTGAAAACAACAACAACAGCTAAAACACGGACTGGAATTTACCGGACCTAAATATATGCAATCAAAATAAGTTTCTTTTAAAACAATTCAAACTTAATAATTGAATCTTTTATCGTTAGCTAAATAGACTTTAAAAACATACAAACCATTACACGATTAAATAAACCGGTCCGGTAAATTCACTTAGGTGTGTATAATACTAAAAAAAACTGGGACCGTCCTTATAGCAGCCAAACTAATACATTTATAAATATTTTCTCGACTTATATTTTTATTTCTAATACCAATACACTTTTACCAACACTACTGAGGCATTCCAATGCCCCCGTTCGAACGTCCGTCAAAAATTAGAAAAACACGGACCGACCTTTCAGCAGCGAAACTATTGCATTTATTGATATTTTATTTCTAATTCCAATATATATATATATAGTTTTTCATCACGTTCCAACACTACTGAGGCATTTCAATGCCAAAAATTAGAATAACACAGACCGATGTTATAGCCGTGGAATTAATGCATTTATAGATATTTTCTGGACTTACATTTTCATTTAACAACAATTGTTTACGTCATAAGCGGCCTCATTGCTGTGGCCGCGACACGATGTGGTTCGCTACACGACTTCATGCTGATGATCGAGAGTTAAAACGTCTTACGAAAATCAGTCTACCGCTATAGTTGTGCTATTCGGAAAATAATTTGTTTATGACGTCATTAACCCGCAATAATGACTCAGCGATATTTCGAAAAATCATAAAACGCGGAGAAATGATTGGATCTTATTGACTTTGGCGCTAATGTAGCCATGTATAAGAATAACATGTCAATGTGTATAATATGTAAGAATAATCATTCTTACATATTATACATGTAATACATATAATAAGAATCATTCATAAAGAGGACCATTGGAGAAATCGAAAAATTAAAGAAGCAGCCTATATGGCGACGTCCGAGAACCCACCCATAAGCCAAACAAGCATCAATATCGATCCGATATGGATCCCAATGCTTAAGAAGGAGCTAAAAAAAGCAGAATTAGAACTTGAAAGATCTGGATAAGACGTATTGGCAGGTAGCTAGGAAGTATATAAAAAACCCTAATCCCTTGATAGCCCGGGGAAGGCCCCATGGAAGACAAGGTTTCATAATACATTCGTTAATACCTGCCTACGAAGATATGCTGAATTCCTAACACCCAACACTTGATACACACACCGTATAAATTCTTAAAACGTCGTTAATTGTCAATAGTACTGACAATGGATTACAACCAACTAATTTTACTCAAGATGACAGTTGTCCAATATGACAAGTTTCATCTTATTATCAGCATAAGTTCAAATTTTATTGGATGACTTGTATACGTTTTTTTAAAAAATTGTAAAACATTAGGAAATGGTTTAATTGAGTTGAAATTTGGTACATATGTACCAAACATACATAATAAGTACACCATGTTTCGTTTTAATACAATAATCAGTAAATCCATCATTTTTGTTGGATTATAAAACTTAAGGAGCATTGAGCGTGGTAAGTAAGGTATGGGTGACCACTGAGAATGAAACGGATCTATTTAACATCTGAGGACGAGCGAAGCGAGTCTGAAGACATGTTGCAGTATAAATTAGGTGAATTTTATATTCTGAGGACGAGCGAAGCAGGGAGGATGAGCGTAGCGTATTCGATGTAATGAGGAAAAGTTGCGAGGTACCCCGTATGCGATATTTTTTAATGGAAAATCACGCTAGTTAGATATGTGTATATAATGACCTGTTTGACCCAATGCTGATAACCATGACATGATTCTACCAAACGTGGGAATATTGGTTCAAACACTAGCTGTACGCCTAACTCCTTTCTGTTCTGTCTTTGCCACGTTACCCACAACTCAGCTATAGCTCTCAATAAGTAATATCTTGTTATAATATACCTATCGTCTTATAGAAAAATAATCATTAAAAAACCTCCGGTCTATTTTAGCTTAAAAGCCTTTAATCTAAACATATTTTCATTAAATAAGAATGTTTCAATTAACTATAATATTTTTTTAAAACAATTTTAGATAAATTATTTATATTGAGAGATAAAATAAATTTGTTTATTATTTTAATAAAAATTGGTTTATAACTTATTAATAAATAAATATACATAATTATTAAGTTATAATTTTCTATAACAAATTATAATTCAGTGACAATATTGTTTAAAGAAAGTACAATTCAAAACAATTATTTATTTCATTTGGCTTGTAAATCCATTTATTATTTGTAAACATTAACTTATTGTTTCAAATTATTTGTAAAGATCTTATTACTTTTTTAAATATAATTCACATTTATCATTAATTAACAGATTGTACTAAAGTATTAAGTATTAAAACATATAACAAATGTATTTTAAGAAGTAAATGTATCTACAGTACCAAGGTAAGATCATATAAGATATATATTAAAAGCGAAAGAAATGACAAAGGTTTTTCAAAATCTGAAGTATATATTGTTTAATTTATTGTCAAATTTAAAAACATAAATTGATTTCCAGTTAATATGAGTAATAAAAGTTGAAACAAAGATAATATTTAGAATGTTAATATACTGATAATACTTGGAATATATATACAATAAAATATAATACTTATAATAAAGAGGATACAGACAATAAAATATAATAGTTATAATAAAGAGGATACAGACAATAAAATATAATACTTATAATACATCAATAAGTATTTGTTATTTATCAATCAATATCATAATCATATTTAAAATATTATCATCAATATATCATATATATATCATATATGATATATACCATATAAATAATTATTTGAAATATATACAATAGAATTGAATATATTGTTTATCACCTACATCAAAATTTATTTAGATTATTCGGTGTCTTTTTAATTCTTTTATTTTATATACTTTAAAATATATATAGGATTTATAGGTATATGACAAAATATATATATATTATTTTTGTACATGTAATCATCGGTGACGTTGAAAAGCAATCAAGGAGAAAATATATAAACTAAAGCTTTTGAAACAGAGTTAAGAATCTGACTAATATTGTTTTTATTTTGCTTAAAGAAACAATCAAGATGATAAGATCAGCATTATTGGTTTTATTTATGTTAGTATTACATTCCGGAACCATGACTATTAATAACAGTGTGGTTGATAAAAACTTTCATGTAACTAAGAATATTGACAGCTTACATGATGATGGTAATAGCGGCTGCAGGTTATCTATCAATATTACTTCCACAGGAGCATTAGAGAGTAGCAGATGCAACTTGACTACTGATTATAAAAACTTTGACAAGATGGATAAAAGCAACCAAGCCTTTGGGAAAACTAGCTTACAAGATATATTTAATGGGAAGTACAGTCCAAGGAGAAGTAATAGTTATTTGGAAAGCAGTCATCTTGATTTTTATAGTAAATTATTGAGACGTAATATCAGATCAACTGTTAGTCATGAAAAGAAGAAGCGATGCAGAGCGCTTAAGCTGAGATCTATAGGTTCCGAGGGAGCCGATATCGCGGATCCGTTTATGCCTGGATTCATAAACGAGCTTTTAGTTTTATTCAAAGCTACAAAAGAAGCGACTAAATTTGGGGTCGAGATGGATGCCAAAAAAACATATCTAGACGAGGGGTGTGACGACATACCTTTCCAGGAATTGACTGAAGTGATGATAAATAAATTTAAAGATATTAAAAATGAAGTAAGCTATAAATTTAGAGAAATTATAATGTTTTGGTGACAAGATTTACTGCGGTAGAAAATGGGTTGGACCGGAATCTACAGGTAATGAAGAGCAGGTTTGGCGTCCTGGATGCCGCGTTACATAGCAACCGCCTTGCCATGGACGCAGGCTTTAATAAATTAAATGAAGACATCCATGGAAACTATGTAATGCAGTCTCAAATATCTGACATGTTAAATCAAACTTACCGATTTCTAGGTACCAGAGCAGAAATGAAGAAAGGCTTCACCTCAGTGCTTGAGTCCATCAGGAAATCCAAAATCGAAGACACGGTCACCAAGATATACCACTTTGTTGAACATTTTGACTCTGAAAAAGCTCGGATGACATTTCTCAGTAAAGATAACTACGTTGCCAACCTAGAGGATGAACACGGCCTGCTGAATTTTTTAAGAAGTTCTAGAGATGGAACACCAGACAGTTTGTTCTTTCTTCTCTCCAGCATCATCAAGAATAACTATGCTATAGATGGTCCAGATAATGTCAGAGCAAGTGCTCTCTATTCACTGTATTTCGGAATCCAAACTCATATCTCAGTATTTTATTTTTCACTCGCTCAGTATTCATATCTTTGTGATTACTATTACGAGTTATCAGACATTAGCAAATTCAATACATACATGGGCCAAATTCAAGTTACATTTGATAACTACAGGTATTCGCTGATTAACACCTCTCTCATCAACAACGCCATTGATATTATGTCTGAAGCTCAGGGTAAGAACATAACCGCGAATCTGGACCAGACTCAACAGCAATTTGTTATATCTCTGTCGGAAAGAATAAAGTATCTTCGTCAAATGAAAAGCAATATTCTTAACATCACTTTCCCGATATTAACAGATGTACCAGGGAAACTTCGGGGAAGACCTGATTTTGAACCCTCTACTGTCTTAACTCCTCTGGGTAAGTGGACAGCAGGAGCTAGGGTGCAATACGCAGTCCAGTATAGAAATGAGGGAATGCTGTCTAAAGTCAGCGAATGGTCTTCCTTTTATAGAGTGAATAGAACTGCCAACCCTACTATAAGGATCCCTGTAGATAGGAGGAGAAGAGAACGTTTGATTTTTAGAAGATTTGATGAGGGCAAGGCAGAGTATGTAGGAGTCTCTCAGATCCCCTTTGAAACTTTATTTAGAGATTTGGATAAAGATCTCTACAACGCGGCCTTAGACGAACATGAGAATGCAATAAGAATCTTGATTAAGAACGGAGCTAACAGGAGTACGAGGTTCGATTATGGAAGATGTTCTTTACACGCTACAGCACAAAATGGAAACGTCAAAGTAGGGGAAATAATAATCTCTAATGGTACGACGGACATAGATGTGCGAGATAACGATGGTTATTCTCCATTACATATATCGAGTGAAGCAGGCCATGATGACTTTGTTAGTATGTTATTGAGTCGTCATGGAAATGTCAATGCCAAGAGTTGCAGTAATCTATTCACACCTCTCCACATAGCAGCGTCTAGAGGCTTTACTTCTACTGTAAGAATACTTTTAGAAAGTACAGATATACAAGTCAATGGAGAAGATATAGACGGTTTCACACCTCTCCATAGCGCTGTGTTTGGTGGAGTGAATGTTGTCAAGGCTTTGATAAGGGACACCAGGGTCAATATTAACTGCAAAGATAAGAACGGACTCACTCCTTTACATCTGTGTGTAATAAACAACTATCCTGACATCTGCCAAATACTTCTCCAGAGTCCGAGCATTGACGTTAATACTGCTGACAATGGTAACCTTACTGCCCTCCACTATGCTACCATGTCTGGAAACTCTTATATTGTTGACATGTTAATGAACAAACAACAAACTAATGTTAACGCTCTGTCTATGAAAAAATGGACTCCTTTTATGTATTCTGTCGTATTGCAATTCCCAAATATTACAGATAAGTTATTAAATACAGAAAAAATCGATGTAAATGCTGCTGGAGAGAATAATATCACTCCGTTACACATGGCAGTTGTGTTGGACCAAACAGAGGCTGTGAGAAAGCTGGTTAAGAGAGCAGCACTAAATGAACCCACTGGAGATGGAATGACACCTCTACATCTCGCTGTACTCTATGGCCGAATTAATCATGTAAAACAACTAATAGAGAACGGAGCTTTTGTAAATATCAGAGATAAGTACAACAACGCTCCTCTACACATAGCTGTAAATAATAACTATCCTGATATTGTCAAGTATTTAGTAAGTCGTGAAGACATAGCTGTCAATATAAGAGACATCAATGACAATTCTCCGTTACATTTAGCTGTAAATAAGAACTATTTTAATATAGCAACATATTTATTAGAAAATAAAGAGATAAATGTAAATATCAGAGATAAGAACAACAACGCCCCTCTACACATAGCTGTTTGGAATAACAATACTGAGATGGTCAAATGTTTAGTAGAGCACAATGATGCCAACATAAATATCAAAGACGAAGAGGGAAGGACTCCTCTTGAAATAGCTATAAGTAAAGGATATCATGACATAGAGAACTATTTGACTCAATATATCAGTAGCCAAAGTAAAACATTCCAACTTGCATCTAAGTCAGAAAATTTTACAGCAGTAAAATGCTTGTTTTCTCTTCATATTAATTCAACAATATACAAAAAAAATAAAACTTATTTACATGTTGCAGCTGAGTTTGGCTATACAGACATAGTCAAATACCTAGTAGAAGAAAAACATGTTAATGTTAACATAAAAGATAAAAATAACTGGACTCCTCTACATTATGCAAGTTATAAATGTCATTTAGATGTAGTAAATTATTTGTGTACTCGTCCTGATATAGATATTAATGCTAGAAATTCCGAAGACAATGCAACTGCTTTACATATCGCTGCTCAGAATGGTTGTACAGACATAGTCAAATACTTTGTAGAAGAAAAACATGTTGATGTTAATATAAAGGCTATTAATGACCTGACTGCTCTACATTATGCTAGTGAGAAAGGTCATCTAGATGTAGTAAAGTACTTGTGTACTCGTCCTGATATAGATATTAATGCTAGAAAGTCCGATCAAAATGCAACTGCTTTACATATCGCAGCTCGGCGTGTCATAAGACATAGTCACAACTAGTAGAAGAAAACATGTTGATTAATATAAAGGCTATGGATGACTTGACTGCTCTTCATTATGCTACTTCGTATGGTCATCTTGATGTAGTAAAGTACTTGTGTACTAGTTCTGATATAGATATTAATGCTAGAAATTTCAAAAACAATGCAACTCCTTTATATATCGCAGCTCAGAATGGATATAAAGACATTGTGAAATACCTAGTAGAAGAAAAACATGTTGATGTTAATATAGGGGATATCAATTACTGGACTGCCTTACATTATGCTATTTCTAAAGGTCATCTAGATGTAGTAAAGTATTTGTGTACTCGTCATGATATAAACATTAATGCTAGAAACTCCAACAACCATGCGACCGCTTTACATTTCGCAGCACAGAAAGGCATACAGACATAGTCAAATACCTAGTGAAGAAAGATATGTTGATGTTAATATAAAAGATGAAAATAACTGGACTGCCCTGCATATTGCTAGTTATAAAGGTCATCTAGATGTAGTTAAGTTCTTGTGTACCCGTCCTGATATAGAAATTAATGCTAGAAATTCCAAACACAATGCAACTGCTTTACATATCGCAGCTCAGAATGGTTATACAGACATAGTCAAATACCTAGTAGAAGAAAAACATGTTGATGTTACTATAAAGGGCTTCTGATGGACTGCCCCCTTCATTATGCTAGTTTGAATGATCATCTAGATGTAATAATATATTTGTGTACTCGTCCTGGTATAGATATTAATGCAAGAAATTTCGAAGACAATGCAACTGCTTTACATATCGCAGCTCAGAATGGATATACAGACATAGTTAAATACCTACTAGAAGAAAACATGTTGATGTTAATGTAAAGGCTATTGATAACTGACTGCTCTACATATATGCTAGTGAGAAAGGTCATCTAGATGTAGTAAAGTACTTGTGTTCTTGTCCTGATATAGATATTAATGCTAAAAATTCCAAAGACAATGCCACTGCTTTACATATCGCAGCTCAGAATGGATATACTGACGTAGTCAAATACCTACTAGAAGAAAAACATGTTGATGTTAATGTAAAGGCTATTGATGACTTGACTGCCCTACATTATGCTAGTGAGAGAGGTCATCTAGATGTAGTAAAGTACTTGTGTACTCGTCCTGATATAGATATTAATATCAAAACTTCTTGGAACATAACTGCTTTACGGCTCGCGGAAATTAAATCGTTTACAAATATAACTGAATACTTAAGAACTTTGAGCGTAAAGAGAGAAACATAATATATTTATAAAAAACGCAATATTAGGCTGCTTATTTAGAATAGATACGCAGTTTCAATTTCTTGGATATTCAAAAGAGAATGTATTTAATTGTGACCAAATGATAATTAGTAGAAACGAAATTGTCATTTTATAAGAATAAAACACATCGACACCCTCCCTCATTCTGATATAGTAATTCTAATTTCTTTGCTGAGCTTCCGCAGTCTTGGATAGTCAGTGATACCCGAGGATAAACCCGATAGTTGATCAGCAAACTTTGAAACTTGTAAGTCTTTCTTTATACGAAAAGCAGGAAAAGACATTTCATTTAAGTCCCTCCCTTTGTACTACTTTTGCCAATAAAGAACTTGTTTAAAAAAAGTCCCTCCCTTGTTTTTGACGTAACTTAGCTAAAATAATCGCTTGACTATATTTTAGGTCTGTAGGTTCTGGAATTTTTATAACTTGAGCAGCAGCCGACATGAAAAAATCTTGAAGTTTCGGAGGTAATTTCAAACTTAATCTATTTATAAGTACTCTGGTATTTTTACAGTTTTAGGATTTTCTGTTGATTTATTTTGTTCCTCTGAGACATTTTCAGAGTCATCATTGATGTCATGGTCATTTCTTGTTTATCTTCAGAATTTGAATGGTATGAGCTAGACTCACTTCTATTATCTGAACATGTATCAGCCCTAGTTGATTCACAATCAGTACTATTATTTTCAGAATCATCAGTACTGGTTCTTCCATTTTAACATCACTATCAGGTTTATTTAAGGTTACTTCTTTAAAAACTGCATCTTTTGACCGAAATATTCGCTTTTCTACAAAACAACAAATTCTGTACCTTCCACATCCATCATATCCTATTAGTGTTCCTCTGATTACTTTTTTGTCCTTATTTTTCCTCTTTCGAGACGGAATGAGGGCATAACATAAAGATCCAATAATTCTCAGATATGTATTCGAGGCATTTTATCTAACCAGACTTCAAATGGAGGTTTATCCCTAACCCCTGATTTAGCGGATAAATTTAAAAAATAACAAGAGGTGTTTATTAGTTCTGACCAATATTGAAACCTGGATATCAATTTATGAAACGGACCGCACACATTTGCACTCACGAGCATGCCTGGCTTAGTAGCTCGTTCTCGATTTCTGAATGGTTCTTATGAGCTTTACCAAACGCACAACCTTCGCACAACTCATTGTCAACTATCACTTTAACACCTAGTTCTCTTAAAATATCTCTAACATGGCGTTTATGTATTTTGGTGGCCAAATCTTTCATCGTACAATTGTAAATTATCGACACTGGACCCTGTTTGAGTTTGTTTTATCGTGTTTAACATTTTTACAGTCCATGGACTACTTTCAAAATCTTGACAGGTCAGTTTAGGACCGCCGATTTTAAAGAAAAAAAAATCCTTGCAAGAAGGAAGCGGGAAAAAAATTATGTAAACAAATCAGGTTATTTTACCCGTATTTTCTTGGCGATGGTTTTTTACATTTTTTGAGTAGTTTTATTTTGTAATATAATTTTTATGATAAATTTGAAAATGGTTTTCAAAACGATGCAAACACAAGAAGAACCACTAACAAAGTGTACGACTTGCCAGGTAGAAGGTTATTTCCCTACAGCGGTTATGGTGGTAGGCATTTTTTCTCTTATCACATAGAGATATACTAGAGAGGGCATAGCCTATCTGAATACACAAAGAAACCTGTAACATCTTTTTGGGGCTCTCAGGGGCTCTGTCTTTAAAACCTTCTCTATGAGAGAGTTAAGGTTGTAAAAAAACATTTGTCTTCTGCTTTCCACACATTGTTTGTGTTTTATTTTGCATTATAAACATTCTATTATATGAGTTACTGTATTTTTATTCTGTTAATTTAATTATAATAATATCGAAGGTAATCAGGTTACTTAATGATGTTTCAAAATTCAACTAATAGGGCCCCTCTAGTGATATATCTCCATAGAGATATATCACTATACTGTTTTTTTGTTCTGTATATTTGATGATAATGATAATCGAATGTGGTCAGATACTTTTTCGATGTTTCAAAATTCAACCAATAGGGCCCCTCTAGTAATGTATCTCTATGTATATCCCTGCCTTTTCACGTGAGGGGTTGACAGCGGCTTCTTTGATTGGTCAATCCCCAAAATGCTTATGACCTTGGGGATTTTTAAACTAAACGATAGATTGTAATTGCAAGTTTATACAGTCCGTCACCACGTTTTCTTACCACAGTAATAGTGTGAAGTATTGATACTAGGGGATATATTGGTAGAGAGAATATAATATGGTAAAGTTGGACCGATACCGCTAAATCCATTTTGAGAACTAGCGTTTGCTGCCTCCTGTAAATCTAAGTAAGATGTGACTCTTTGGTTAGACATTGCTTAATTATTTGACCAATATTGAAAACTATATAGTTGCCTTGGATTGAGGTTGACATCAATCCTAAATCCACAGGATGACTGTTTGAGCTAACCGGAATAAACAGATTAGAATTTAATAGCTGAGATGTTGGAGTAGTACCCTGAATAAGTGCATTTTGATTAGGCACAGTGGCTGTGGTACTTGTAGAGACAGAGTTTATTTGACCTTGATGCATTCGAGAAAAAGATGTTTGAGTTGAATCAATGTTAGTTGATATAGCATTAAAATGTGCGTTATTTTCATCCGTAGACAGTCCTGCTTGTATGATATTAGAAGACTGTCGAGCGTTGATGTTGCTACCATTAGATGAATTGGAACGAGATATATCTACGACATCAGCCTGAATAGGGTTTTGATTTGAATTGAGAGAATTGCTATGGTTGATAGAAGCATAACTAGATGCTTTGAGACATATTACACATTGAGACATATTTTTACCTGTCGAGACATATTAGGTGATGTTTGTCGGGAGTATCGATGGATAATATGTTCTGCAAGAGAGGCGGCATCGCAGTAAAGTTTTTCAAAAGATTCACGCGCAACGAGGTGCAGTTCATCGTTGGTTTCATATAACCTTTCTAAACCTTAATAAATTAAATTAATCAATAAATTTGATTAAACTTATAAAATACTTAATAAGATCAAAGAATAAGGTTAAGAATTTGTGAGTAATAAGAATAAAGAATTTGAGAATTTCGGGCTTGAAAACATTAATCATAATTAATAAAGAAATAATAATAATCTTAATAAAAACTATCGAATAATTCAAATCTAATTTAAGTATGAAAATTAAAACTGAACTAAAATTTATAATTCAAGCCTAAGTATTTATGCAAAATCATAAAGTTGAAAAATAAGAAAATTAAAATAAATAATTTGTAATCAATTTGAGTATTAATAAGAAAAATAGGTGTTAAATAATAAATAAACATGTAGAGTATGTGAATTAAATTTATCAGTGTGTGAATAGAGTATATGGTGTGTAAATGATTTGAGTGGTTATTTAGATAGGTATAATATAGATAGGTATAATATATAAATTCAGGTAAGGATAGGTAAAGGTCGATGAGTAGATGATGATGAATCCTGGTGAATATGTTGGCGTAAATGGTTAAAGTATGATGTTGATTAAATAGATTAAATTTAATGTACCTTGATATGATGAAAGATATGGATAGTTAACTGATCAGGAGCCGTCTTAAAGCTGACAAGCAAAGTCCAAATGGTGATAGATGATTGATTCAGGATACTATGGAAGTCTCTTAACACCATAATGTTGATAAAAATCCAGCTTACATGATGAGGTAAATTGGATGGTGATTACATAAAGAAATCTTGGATCCATACTTGGCAGGAATCCAAAAGTAGATTAAAATGTTAAAAATTGGTATACCAACCCAAGCACTTTAGGTTAGATATTCAAAGATATAAATCACTAAAGTTAAATAGAAGTTAAATAAAATTATTAATAACTTTCATTAATAACAACCAAGATTCACCAGAAACAATGCAATAAAGTTATTGAGAAAGTTTGATGAAAAGTTTGGTAAAGATGGTTACGTAACAAACTGGTAAAAATTGATAGAAAGTCTTTGATGTAGATTGATGCATTGTCTGTAGACAACTGACTAGAGTAGGGAAAGAAAAAGATTCAATATTTTAAATAAATTATAAAATAAACAAATGGTTATGCTGTTAAGAGTATTATAGTGAGGTTGTATGTGTAGGTGTGTGAATGTGTGTCTGTGAGAGTGGAAACAAAACAGTATAAAGATAGATTAAATTGTACCTTGCCCTACAAGTGGGAAATTACAAAAAACCAAAATTTAGGTCAATAAAAATATAAATTTCGAGTAGGGTTGTTTTCTATGTAATTTTGGGCGCTGATCGATGAAACGGGTCCGAAGTTGATACACGTACTCTTAAGTTACCAAAAGTCGAAAAAAAACCACAAAAATATAGAAAACCAAAATTACGGTCGTTGAAAATTAAATTTCGAGTAGGTTTCGTTTTCAATGTTTTTTGGGCCTCTGAGTTGAATGCCAGTGGTCCGGAGTCAATTGACCACTTAAACTCAGGGTACCTGGGTTCACATCCTGGAAGGGTCGATAATTTTTTATCGTTTTTTTTTCTTAATATAAGTTTACAATAAAGAATAATTCTGGCGCGGTTAGTCCGCATTGTCGTGTGAATTCCATTTCGGATGCGTGGTTTTCGTGATTTTTACCATTACATATAAGTCTTCTCTCCTTCAATAGAATAAATTCCGGCGCAGGTGCTGGTCCGCTGTCGGGTGGAAATCTCATTTAGAATGCTGGGTTCACGATGCCTTAAAACAACCCATTTCTGCTTTACGCAAGAAAACCATGCCTAGCGTGGTTCCGGTTCATGCTTCTTTAGAACCTAAGAGCTCTCATATTTCAAGCACTGCTCGTAACCTCCCTCTTTCTGAATCAAAGAAATGCAGCTAAACCTTAATAAGCTCAACTGAACTAACTTAATCATAAGTAATAAGCTTTACACTTGTGCAAATAATACGCTGCGTACGGTCGAATTTTAGAGGCATAAGTTTTTGTACAATAATGGGTTCATGATTATGCCATTTCTTTAGCAAAATACAGACAAAATGAGTTACGAGCAGTCGCCTTGAGCAATGAGTGAACTTGCGTGAGGTTCTTTCAAGCATGACCGGAACCACGAGCACCTCGGTCATTGGTTCTTGCATAAAGCAAGAAATGTGTTGTTTAGAACGGAACCCGCATTTTAATATGAAAATTGTTGCCCGAAGCGGACCACCGCGCCGGAAATTAATTTTATTTAGTCTCTCGCTAAACTTATTAATGTAAAAATATCTAATAAAAATTATCCTTCCAACAGATGGTTGTTAAGGACGGAAACACGCATCTAGAGAGATATACAGACACCGAACATGGCACACCAGCGCCGCGAGTTATGTATTTAAGTAGTTGTAAATACTTATATTGTAAAAAACTATAAAAATGATCATTCCAACAGATTGTTGTTAAGGACGGGAAACACGCATCCAAAGGAAATTCGCCCGACATTGGCAGACCACCGCGCCGATTTTTTTAAGATCCTTCGTCAAGAACTAGTAAAATAAATGTTTATTAAATGGACTTTATCGCTTATTTACGCGTACTTATTTAGAAAAATCCGGGGTTTTAAAATAAGGGTTTCTCAGAATATTGCAAATATAATGCTATTAATATCCTATACAGGATACTTATACTTAATATCTACGCCTCGCTCAATTAGCCTGATATTTAGTATTTGTCGATTACCTAATGTTTAGAAGAAATAAATAAGTTGTAACAAAATATTCACAGCCGCTACGCTTGTGTTTCTGTGTATCAGAAATCAGTAACTAATTTAGAATCTACACTGAAAAGATAACAAAATAAATAAAAGTGCTCGTATCGCTCGTTTCATTCGTATGTTTGTTATTTGCAAATTTCGCCAGAGTAAACATATTAATTTTTACAAATTCATAAGGGCCCACTTCGCTGCCTTATTGGTGTCTGTTTGTACGTGGGATTTTAGGAAAAAGTAATTTAATACACATGGAAATTTTGAAACATTCTTGGTTTAAGTATAGTCAATGTACAACGATAGAATACAAACTTTTACATAATCAATCTAGGGCGCTTGCCTTGCCGATTATGATATAGTTTGGTCGATAGACTAATTTAAAAAAATTAAAACCGTAGTTTATTAAAGGGTCTCACTTCGCTCGTTTATGTTGCTTGTTTGTCAATATCTTACTTTAAGAGAACATTTAAAACAAGGCCATGAAAAATATGGTCGCACGCTCGCCTTTTTGTATGGTGTTTTATAGTACCTTCTTAGAGTATAAAATAAAAAATTAACCATACAATACGTAGGGGCTGGGTTTCGCTCGCCTTGTATTTGCTTAAGTTGTCAATATTATTTTAAGAGAAACATTCAAAAGGCAATAAAAATCATTGGCTCGTCGCTCGCCCTTTTTTTTATATGTTATCAGAACCGTAATTTTATAGGCATAGAGTAAAGACATAACATAATATTCTAGAGGGCTCGCGTCGCTCGCCTTTATGTGCTGTTTGTCCAATATCTACTTAAATGAACATTTTAAACAGGCATAAAAATTCATGGGCGCGCTTCGCTCGCCTTTTTGATATGTGTTATCAGTACCTTTTAAGAGTATAAATAAAAATAACCCATACAATCTATTGGGCTCCTTCGCTCGCACTTTATGTGATTAGTTGTTTCAATAATCTTTTTATGGAGAACATATAAAACAAGGCAGAAATTCAAATGGGCTCGCTTCGCTCGCCTTCTTGTATATGTTTATCAGACCTTATTTTATGCATAGAGTAAGACATAACATAATATTCTTAGGCTCGCTTCGCTTCGACTTTTATGTGCTTGTTTTGTCAATATCTTACTTTAGAGAAACAAGGCATAAATCATGGGCTCGCTTCGCTCGCCCTTTTTGTTATATGTTTTATTAGTTACCTTCTTAAATTTAAATAAAATAAACATACAATACTAGGGCTCGATTCGCTCGCCTTTATGTGCTTAGTTGTCAATATCAATTTTAAGAGAAACATTTTAAACAAGGTATAAAAATAATGGGCTCCCTTCGCTTGCCTTTTTGTATATGTTTATCAGTACCTTCTTAAAGGAAGAATTTCTATGGCCCGTAAAGGGATTTTATTGGCTATTTGTCCATATATTTAGCGGCTTTCTCCTTATGCCTTAAAAAGGGGGGGGGGACGAGCATTTTTTGGTGTTTCGGATTTATTTTTGGGCCGGGTGTAATAGGCCGCCATTTTGACAAAAGCGAATTTGCATATTTGGTGTGACTACCCATCAGATACTTACAATTTGAAACCCACGATGATTTTGAACATATTTTTTTTGGCGTATGTGCGCAATGCGCTTATAAAATCGACGATGCGCGTGTGAGAATGTTGCTATATTTTTCCTTTGTTGTTGGACTTAAAATAGTTACACATGTATACCACAAACTCTTCAACGTTCCTACTATTTGTAGTTCCTTGAGATGAGAAATCGGACAGGACAGACGCTCGACAAAAAGTCATAAGGGTTTTCGAAGATTATCCTTCGAAACCCTAAAAATATTGTGTTTGCAAAAAAATTCAAACTGGATTTTAATCTGAATTAGCAGTTTCAGGTGTTTTTAAGAATGAAGAAGATGCATAAATTTTTACTTTTGGTCTTTTATGTTTTGTTAGGTTAGAAAAAATGTATTTCACAGAAAAAAAAGTATTAATTTTATACACTTTATTAGCAATTCAAAACGTTTGTTTTGAATTACGAGATTACGTTCGTACATAGCATCTAAGTTCAATAATCAACCTTTTTTAGAGTCCGAACCAAACACTTCGGAACCATAAGGTGTCGCGGAACTAGGGTCGCGGAACTAGGGTCGCGGCGCTAGGGTTTCCGCGAGAAGTATGAAAGGAAGTATTAAGCACTTATATTATTGTACCTAGTCTAGTAACACGAATTTTTTTTTTAATTAAACTAATTAAACAATAACAATCAATCTTGATTCACTGATGTGAATGTGCGTACATTTTAAGCGATCTTACTTTAAAAAAATCGTTTATGAGATAGGCAGCATGGCGGAAATCGAAATTGAAATGGGGCCAAATTCGATATGGTATGGGATTCCTTAATTTTCAAGGGTTAAAATTGTTGCCGGAAAAATGTCTTTAATATGTTTCTTGGCCCTAAATCGAATGAAACCGACAAAAAAATAAAACTTACCGCGATAAAAATTCTAAAACCTATACGGTTGGTAAACATTAAAGGTTAAGTGGAATGTTGTTTTTGTTTGTTTGTGGTGCTGAATGTTAGAATAATACTAGTATTATACTAGAATAATACTAGTATTTTACTAGAATAATTTACTAGAATAATTTAGTATTAATTCTAAGTGCTGAATGGATAAAAACAATACGGAGTTGATACGACCACATTGAGTGATCAAAATGTCGAATAAACGAGGTATATAAGCGGAAAACATAAAATAAAGTCGGTAAAAAATAAATTTCGAGTAGGGTGTTGTTTTTAAAAATTTTGGGTTTTTAGATGGAATATTAACAAAAAATAAACTATTACATGTTAGGAAACATAACAAAATTACATACAAACAGAGCTTGTTTGACCCATAGAGATATATACTATAGAGTAGAGTGCCTGCATAATCATGATTATATACAGGCACTCTACTAGAGGGGCATAGCCTATCTAAAATACATTGAAAACCTGAAACATCTTTTAGAGGCTCTGTGTAACCTCATTGGATCCTCCTACAAGAGTGAGTTACAGGTTATAATTAAAAATTACATTTATTTCGGTTACCGCACATTGTTTTGTGTTTTGATTTGTATTTTAACCTTCTCCTGCACAAGTTACTGTAGTTTTGTTCTGATTATTTGGTTATATTTAATAACCAAGGTGGTCAGGTTACTTTTTCGATGTTTTAAAATGTAACCTATAGGGCCCCTGTAGTAATAATATCTCCATGGTTTGACCAAACCAGACTTATGGTAAATCTGATCATATTGTTTATATAAATGTAGATCTTATTCTATATCTTATATTAGTTCGTATTGTATATATTATTGAAGATTTATTTTTTAATCAAATTTCTTTATTTTATAATAATAATAATACATAACAATTATTATTTCTATGTATAAGGAAACCTCCTGCTATAGACAGGAGCTGTGCTGCGGGGGAAGTCTTTATAAATATATTTATAATAATATAAAAGTTTATCGATATTAATTATAAATAGTAAAAATAATAAAATATCAATAAAGTAGGTAGGTTAGTAAGTAACAGTTAATGAAGATTAGTTAGTAGTAAAATTATTATTGATTATGAATAGAAATACATATGTTTAGTTTTATTATGAGAGAAAAGTATTTGCATCTTTAATCTATGTTATGATTATTAATTTTTTTATTGTTTTTAATGTGTAGTTATTGTTGTGTAGTTTTTGTATATTGTTATTGTGTGGTTTAGTTTCCATTATATTTTATTTATTGTTTGTTTATAAGTGTTATTGTTTTTCTAATTTTAATTTTTGTTTAGTGTTATTTACTCTGTATTAATTATGTTTTCTTTTAGTTTTTTCTTAAAAGGTTTATGTTTTTATATTTGTTATTTCTTTAGGGAAGTGGTTCATATCTGAGCAGCTCTGTACTGCCAGGTTCTCTGGGTCGCTGAGAGCTTGGCGAGTAGGGTGTTTATATTGGTTTCTGGTTTCAAGTCTGGTGGATTTGCCATGATCTATTTTTTCAAGACTATGTTTTCCTTTGAAACTCTTAGAGCTGGTATTGTATTATATAGATTTGGCCTTCTTTTGCAGTAGTTCTAGTTTGTTATATAATTGGTGTGCTGTCTAGTCGTCTTGTCCTTTCTAATGTATCTATTCTAATTAAAGTATTTTTTGTGACGTAGTTGTTGTGTAGTCGTCTTGTTAGCGGCCCTCCAGGCAAGTATACCATATTGTGAGTATTGAGTCTATTGAGCGAGTAAGTATTTTGAGTTGTGGTTAGTTGTAAGTATTAGTTTTCATCCGTAAGATATTTACATGTTGTATTGCTCAGTTTGTTAGTAGGTTGTTGGGAGGTTTCAATTTAGACGGCTGTCTAGTGTCAGTCCAAGAACTTAGCCAGAGTCTACATTTTTTAATAGTTTTGGCAGTGCAGGCAACAATAAGTTCTTATTGTAATCTGATTTAAGTCATATTATATATATTATTGTAGATCTTATTGTACGATCTTATATCTAGGTTCGTTTGTATATTTTATAGTATATCTTACATTGTTTATCGTATTCATATATTTTTGTATATCTATAATTAGTTCGTATTTATATATTTATATTGATATATCTTATATTATTCGTATGTATATTTTATTGTATATCTTACATTAGTTCGTATTGTATATTTTATTGTATATCTTATATTAGTTCGTATTGTATATTTTATTGTTATATCTATACATTGTTCGTATGTATAATTTTATTGTATATCTTGTATTAGTCGTATTGTATAGTTTATTGTTAATTTGTTTAGTTCGTTATTGTGTATATTTTATTGTAGATTCTTTATTAGTTTTGTTTGTAGTTTATTGTATATCTTATATATTAGTTCGTATTGTATATTTTGTTGTACTATCTTATTTAGTCGGTTGTATATTTTATTGTAGATCTTATATTAGTTCGTATTGTATATTTTATTGTATATCTTGTATTAGTTCGTATTGTATATTTTATTGTAGATCTTATTTTATCAATTGTCTTTATTTGTATAAAGTAATTATATACATAACATTATTATTCTATGATGAAGGCACCTCCCTGCTATGACCAGGAGGCCTGTGCTGCAGGAGGGAGTCTTTATAAATATATTTATATAATATAAAGTTTTATCGTAATTTGATAAATAGTAAAAATAATAAAATATAATGTAGTAGGTTAGTAAGTAAAGTAATGAAGATAGTTAGTAGTAAATTATATTGATTATGAATAGAAAATACTATTTTAGTATTTGGAGAAAATTATTGCATTTTAATTACTATTGTTATGATTATTAATTTGATTTATTGTTTTTTAAATGTAGTAGAGTTAGTGTTGTGAGTTTTTTGGGTATATTTGTTATCTGTTGTTGTGTTAGTTTTCATTATTATTTTTATTTATTGTTTGTTTTATATAGTGTTATTGTTTTTCTAATTTTTAATTTTATGTTAGTGTTATTTACTCGGTTATTAATTATGTTTTCTTTTTAGTTTTTTCTTTAAAAAGAGTTTAGTTTTTATATTTGTTATTTCTTTAGGAGTTTGGTTCATATCTGAGCAGCCTGTACTGCCAGGTTCTCTGAGGCTAGCAGAGAGCTTGCAGTAGGGGTGTTTCATATGGTTTCTGGTTTCAAGTCTGGTGGATTTGCCATGATCTATTTTTTTCAAGACTATGTTTTCTTTGAAAACTCTTAGAGCTGTTTATTTGTATTGTATAGATGCCTTCTATTTGCGTAGTTCTAGTTTTTATATAATGGTGGTGCTGTTTGTCGTCTTTCCTTTCTAAGTTATTATTCTAATTACAAGGTATTTTGTTTCTTGTAGTTGTTGTGATAGTCGTCTTGTTAGCGGCCCTCAGGCAAGTATACCCATATTGTGAGTATTGAGTCTATGAGTCGTTATAAGTTTTTGAACGTTGGTTGGTATTGTAAGTATAGTTCTCATCCGTAAGATATTACATGTATTGTCTCAGGTTTGGTTAGTTAGGTTGTTGATGTGAGGTTTCCAATTTAGACGGCTGTCTAGTGTCAGTCCAAGATACTTAGCAGAGTCTACTTTTTTAATAGTTTGGCAGTTGCAGGCCAAACAATAGTTCTTATTGTAAATCTTATTTAAGTCATATTTAATATTATTGTAGTCTTATTGTAGATCTTATATTAGTTTCGTTTGTATATTTTATTGTATATCTTAATAGTTCGTATTGGTATATTTTTATTGTTATTTATATTAGTTCGTATTATATATTTTATTGTATTCTTATATTAGTTCGTATTGTATTTTATTGTTATATCTTACATTTAGTTCGTATTGTATATTTATTATATGTATATAGTTCGTATTGTATTATTTTATTGATTCTTACATTAGTTCGTAGTGTATATTTTATTGATATCTTGTATTAGTTCGTATTTGTATATTTTATTGTTATCTTGTTATTAGTTCGTATTGTATAATTTTATTGTAGATCTTATATTAGTTTGTATTGTAGTATTATTGTATATCTTATATATTAGTTCGTATTGTATATTTTGTTGTATATCTTATATTAGTTCGTTTTGTATATTTTATTGGTAGATCTTATATTTAGTTCGTATTGTATATTTTATTGTAATCTTGTATTAGTTCGTATTGGTTATTTTATGTGATCTTATATTACTTCGCTATGGTATATTTTAATTGTATATTTACATTAGTTCGTATTGTATTATTTATTGATATATCTTATATAGTTCGGATATATATTTTATTGTATATCTTTATTAGTTCGTATTGTATATTTTATTGTATACACATGTAGTCGTTTGTATATTTTATTGATTTCTTATATTATTCGTATTGTAGTTATTTTTTGTATAATCTACATGTAGTTCGTTATTATATTTTATTGTATATCTTATAATTAGTTCGTATTTATTTTATGTATACTTTTATATTAGTCGATGTATATCTTTATTGTATATCGTCATTGTTCGTTATTGTATAATTTTATTGTATTATACTTATTTAGTCTTATTGTATATTTTTGTATACATCTACATTAGTTCGTATTGTATAATTTTAGTTGTATATCTATGTATTAGTTCGTACTGTATATTTTATTGTAAGATCTTATTATTGAGTCGTATTGTAGGTATTTTATTGTATACTCGTCTGTCATTAGTTTCGTATGTATATTGTTATTGTGACGTCGTTATATTGACCTGAATTTTTAATTTTATTGAAAATTATTTTTTTTCCTTTTTTAAACCCTTGGAACATTATTAAGATTAAGAGCCAAATTAAATTTTTAAATATTGTAAACAATATCATACTTTTTTAATTAATAAAAAATTAATATACATTAATTATTAAAACAATTCCCCTATGATTGTTATAAAATCACCGTTACAGGGGTTCTCTGAGAACCCAACCTTCTCTCGTTACTCAGAATATCATGGTTATCCATGATATTCTGAATATCATAGATAAGCATGATATTCTGAAAGTATATCAGGGATGGCTGATATCCTAAATATCATATCTAAATATCATGGATAATTCATGATATATTAATATCGATGGATAAGCTGTATTCTGAATATCATGGATAAGCATGGATATTCTGATATCAAGATAAGCATGATATTTGAATATCAGTCTAGATAAGCATGATATTCTATATCATGGATAGCATGGATTTGAATATCATAGATAAGCATGATTTCTGTTATTCATGGAAGAATGATATCCTGATCATAGATAAGCATGATGTATTCTGAATATCAATAGATAGCATCATACGCGGATTACGTGCTGTTGGATTTGAATATCATGGCTATGCGTAAGCATATATTTGGAATTTCATAGATAAGCATGATATTTCTGTAGGTATCTATGTGGCTCTCGGTGTAGAGCATGATATTCCGTTAATAATATCACTTCTCAAATAGTCATGGACTATCAGGTCCACTCGCATTATATTTGATTATCATGGCATAGCAATGTGCTTCTCTCGCAAGTGTGCATCATGTGGTAATTGTGTGCTATTCTGAATACCAATGGGATAAGCCTCCGATATATAGCTGAAATAGCAATAGAGTTAGCTCTGGTATATAGAAAATCATAGAAGCATGCATAATTCTGAATGTACTTGATAGTGTGGCTGACATAATACTAGTAATAAGTGCATGAATCCTGGAATATCAATAGATTAAGACTATGTGTGGAGTGTGTGTAAGCATGATATCCTGATATATAGTATTTGCATTGATAGCCCATGAAATAATATAGAGATAATATGATATTCTGGTAATACCATGGATAAGCATGATATATTTTGAATATCATGGATAAGCATGATATTCTGAATATCATAGATGAGCATGATTTAAATTATAATAGAAACTGATTTTATAATTGTAAGAAAAAAAATTTAAAATACATACATACTTATATATATATATATATATATATATATATATATATATATATATATATAAATTATTATATATATATATAATTTTTATATATTGTTCATTTTTCTATAACTCTTAACATAAATAAAAATGTGTACTATTTTTTTTTATTTTAACCATTTATTGTCAGTTTGACTTAGTTATACTGGAAATAAGTTTATAAAAAAATAATAATAATATGTTTCTAAAGTATATATGTTTTAACAAAGTCTATTGCTTTAATGTTATTTTTTATTTATTTTATTTATTAATTATTGATGTTTCTCAATTGTGATCTTATCTATTTATTTTTGATTTATGATTATGTTAATTGGACTAAAAGTCCGTTTTGTTTTAAATAAATAAATTTATTAATTTTAATAACTAAATTAAATTAAATAAAATCATAACAATAAAACAATAAAATAAATTAAAATTGACATTATAAGATATAATTAATTAATTGATTTAAATAATACAAATTATTAAAACTATTAAAATTAAATGATCGATTACTTTATTCTGTAATTTTTGAGATAACTTAATTTTATAACGTCTAATTAAAGTTGTAAAGTCTGGAAGTGATGATATAAATTACGGACGTATGATACGGATTAAAATTTAGATTTTAGAGCGAAATTTGGAGCTATTAGAAATGTAATGAGAGCAAGCTGAGGTGTCACGCATATGCTGAGTATAGAGGACAGATGTGAGTTATTATTTACTAAAATATATTAAGGGATAATGGGCTC
The DNA here is from genome assembly GCA_018340805.1 of Microvelia longipes. Taxonomy (NCBI): domain Eukaryota; kingdom Metazoa; phylum Arthropoda; class Insecta; order Hemiptera; family Veliidae; genus Microvelia; species Microvelia longipes. The sequence goes on from JACMZG010001863.1 coordinate 3,439,351, forward strand.
ATGCAATGTGCAGCCAGCTATACACTGGGCAAATATGCTTACTTAATGCGCAAACCGACCTATACACTGAGCAGATTTGCATACGCAAAACGTAGCTTTAATTTTGCGAACATGTATTACACTGGGCAGATGTACTTACTTAATGCCCAACCATCTCTCATGAGATGTGCTCATGTAATGCGCAACCAAATATATTCACCGGGCAGATGTGCTCATGTAATACACAGCCAAATCTATTCACTGGGCAGATGTGCTCATATAATACAAAGCCAAATCTATTGCACTGGGCAGATGTGCTTATATAATGCGCAGCCAAATCAATACACTGGGTAGATTTGCTCATATAATACACAGCCAAATCTATTGACTGGGCAGATGCGCTCATGTAATGCGCAACCAAATATATTCACCGGGCAGATGTGCTCATATAATGTGCAAGCAAATCTATACACTGGGCAGATCTATGCGACCGTCCCCTAGCACAAGCTTGGCTTTTTAGGGGTCGCTCATAAATACATTCATGTTAAAATTCATATTTAAAAGTTATATTGTAAAGTTGTGTCATTAATTATTGTTGAATTGTTTTTGTTTTTATACATATAATAGGTACTTTTTGAGAACAATAAAGATCTATTCTATGCAGCCAAATCTATACACTGGGCATATGTGCTTACATAATGGGCAGCCAGATCTAAACACTGGGCATATGTGCTTACATAATGGGCAGCCAGATCTAAACACGGAGCAGATTTGCCTACGTAGTACGTAGCTATAATATTGCGTTGGTATATTCAAAACTGCCCATGTCGCAATCTATATTATTACTAAAGCAAGATTTAGCCATATTTAGCTGATTATATTAACTAGAGAAATTGTGCTAAAGTAAGATAAAGTTAGTATTATCGCTGCCGCTAGGACATCGTCAGTCTTGTTCTATAATGTAAATTTAGTTATTGTAGTAATAGTACTTATGCTTTGATTCTATTGGTCAGTAAAGGTATTTAGTGAGTCTAGCTTTAAAGATGTTAATATCTTTAGATTTCTCTGTTAATTATATTTAATTTATAATATTTTTTAAAGAAAGTGTTACAAATATGTTGATGTTAGGCCTTTAAATCAGTTTTAAGCTAATCTGCTCCCCTAGTATCAACTGACACAAGTTTTACATGATTTTAATGAGTTGTTATTGTTTGCCAATCAAATGGCCTATTTATTTATTAATACCGCAAAGAATTTTTACATTTTTTTTGGATCAGGAGTCAAATTAGTAACTTCAGCGCTTTGTCCGGTTGCCCAAATGATAGTTGCGCAAGGTCTGTTGTCCAAATGACCCGACGTCTATCTGACATGGTTGTTATAAAAAAATTAATATGTCTAGCAAATTTATCAAAATTAAATTAGTCACTATTGGTCATTTCATTATTTTGCGGTACATTCTAGGTATCCTCTGCCGGCCAAACGACCTAAAATCTAACAGACAGACTTAGTTCTTTATAACTAAGTATATCGAGTAGAAGTTTATCAGAATAATTTCATGTTGGTTCTCTTTGGTCAAAATTGGCCATTTCGGGGCACATTTTGTGCAACGTCTGCCAGCCAAATGACCCAACATCTAAGTGGCAGATTAGTTATTTATAATTTTTACTTATATTTAAAATTAATTTCACATTGGGTCTCGTTTGTCTAAATTAGTCATTCTGGTGGGACATAAAGCGCAAGAGTGGCAATCATCTAAGTAGCAGACATGGTGCAATTGACCCATATTTAGCTGAAATAATTAAACAATGTTTTTAGTTGGAATCTCTATACTCAAAAATGTGTTCTTTTTTGAGTCATTTAAAGCCACGTCTGCCGACCAAATTATCATATTTTATATATGGCAGATTAAGTGTTTATAACTAAGTATATTGAGCAGAATACTTTAAATTATTTTTCATACTGGGAGTAATTATTCATAATTTCTTACCTTTGCATGAGTAGAGTGGCAGACTTGGTGCTAAATAATATTTATATGTAACAGAATTGATTGCCATAAATTTCATTTTGGGACCTTTTCAGTAAAAATCGTGCAACTTGTTGGTGAAAACGGGACTTGATCTGCTGGTGCATAGACCCATATCTTTGGACTAAGTACCATTAGCAGAATTGATTTAGTTTTATTTTTATAGTGGGATCTTTTGGGCCAAAATCTGGTACTTTTATTGCAAATTTTGGTTCCAGTCTGCTAGGTACCTTTGCCCGAAGCGGCAGACTAGTGTTTTTTTTTATTTTAGTTAATTAAGCAATATATATATATATATATATATATATATATATAATATATATATATATATATTATATATATATTATATATATATATATATATATATAGCCTCCGTGGCCGTGATCGTAAAGGCGTTCGATTTCGGCACTGGAGGTCCGGGTTCGTAGCCCGGGCTATGCTCTAAGATTTTATGAATAGTATTTGTATTAAAAAGATTTCGCCAACTTTAAATAATTCTTAGAGTGTAGTAGATGCTGCCCACCTGAGGTTGTTCCCGCAGGGTGAATATCCTGATGGGCCGAAAGGCCCTAAAACAGGCATTTTATTTTTTATTTTATAAGCAGATTTGCCTGGCAAAATATTGCTCTGGAGCTCTTCAGTCAAAATTGTGTGTATTTTGAAGGAAACTTTAGCTAAAATTGTGAGCAAGACAATCTGCTTACTATCGAGTCTATAATATATAGGCGTAGCAAAATTATATACTTAAATCGTACTGGGATTCTTCAATTAAAATAGGGTTTTGTGGGATATTTTGAGCTTGCTCTGCCAGAAGGGAGGCCAATTTATAAGGTGGCAGACTAACTGCCAATTAGTCAATATTTGATCATTTTGGTCGCCATAAAAATTGCTATTGCTGGTTAAAGCCCCCAATCTGTGGTGGCAGACTAGGAGGATTCAAATTAGACCACCAAGTATGTTCAAGTCAATGGGTCAAACATTCCGGGACCTCTCACTCAAGATTTTTGTCATGGGCTCTTGAATTATGTATACATATGTATATATTATAATATATATATATTATATATATATATATATATATATATATATATATATATATATATATAATATATATATATATATTATATATATATAAGGTGGTAATCTGTTTAGCCGGACCAAGGACGTGATCCCTATGGCTAAGAGGTCTGGTATTATATATCAGATTGGCTGTAAGGACTGTAACAAAGTGTATATTGGCGAAACATCCACTTACTTCGCTACCCGTAAAAACTCACATAACAATTACATTGATAGGGGCGAACGCCAAAGGACAGCCTTGACAGCTCACTGTGTTGACCTAGGGCATCACGCAGATCTTGAACCGGAAAATGTCAAAGCACTTTGCACGTAGAAAAATAATAAGAAGCGTAAGATTCTTGAAATGCTCTACATTCGGGGGAATAAAAACGCTATGAACAACAGATCTGATGTGTCAAAGATAATAGACTCTTATAAATATCTCCTAGGACCTGCTTCAGATCCCACCTAAGTCTCTTGTTTATTTTTCTTCTTCCATCACAACATTGTCGTCCACTTAGAATAATACTATATATAGAAGGAGCACAGGACCGTAAACACAATGTAATTCCACTGATAACACGAAAGCCGGTTGACTGGCAACTAAGTAATGCTGCCAACCTGACAAACAAACATTATTTTAAAATATATATCATAAATATCTATTAATGAAGAAGATCGTAAAGAACAAATATAATAACTTAAAATACCTGCTGAGTATTTAATAAAACTGGTCTTAGATGGCAAAAGGGTGGCGGAATACAAGAATCTACATTTAGTTGACGAAGACTACTTTTTATATAATTTTAATAAATACGTTAAACTACAATTTAAAATGCATAAAATATTGTAATGCACCGATATTTATATTAGTATTTTATGAATAATCAATCATTAATTAATAATAGAACATAATAATTCAGCAACCGCAAGTATTGCCAACTTTTTTTTAGAAATTTGTATATTGTAAGAGTGGCAGCATTACTTAGTTGCACCAGTGAACCGGCTTTCGTGTTATCAGTAGTGCTCCTTCTATATATAGTATTATTCTAAGGTCGTCCATCTTTAGTTTCTTTTTCACTTAATCCTTCTCTTCTCACCCTACAGTGCTGCTTATCTTTATCACTTTGTTTACTTTTTTACACTGTCATGTAGTTTTTTCTATATCTTTTGCTATTTAATTTATTAATTTTATACTTTTATAATATAATGTGAATCTAGTCTCTAATTTAGCTTTACGTAAGTCTTCATTTCTAGTCAATTTTTGTTAGGTTTTTTGTATTATCTATTTTTGATACCTTGTTTGATATTTTTATTCTTGATATATTGTTTGTACTATGTATATTATATATATATATATTATATATATATATATATATATATTATATATATATATATATATATATGTGTGTATGTATGTACGAGATTTTTGTTCCTAGACGTTTCTATGGGACACGATAACTTTCAAACGCTTTCTCGGGTCGAAATAAAAATTGATACAAAAACCAACCTTGTTAATGTACCAAACCCAATTGTTTAGTAAATATTTGTTACGCTATTAGCCCACAAAAATAACCCCACAAACATTTCAAACAATCACAAATCTTCATATAGTGTTTAGTTGGGCTGAATTTTTTACACATATACTTTTTTACAAATACAAAGTGTCATTTCATTATCAGTATTATTTCCGGTTTTATTGATTGACATATATATGTTAAACATAACAGACACGTTTTTTGACATTTGAAAATTCGCTTATATCGTGGCAGTATGCCTCTTATATAAACTAGTAATATGACCAACTGATAAAGTAATACAACCGTGTGGCCAACAATCGGTAGGTTTCATGTTTGGATTTTTGATGGCTTTGTTGGTGGGTTTCAGGTTTGATCATCAATGCTTTTGGTGAGCTGAGAGATCAACTTGAAAGGATTACTTTAATAAAGTACCGCATGGTTTCGATACCCATGTCGCTCAGGATCATAACCTTGCTAACTACATGTGAGTAATAATAATACAATAACTGTTAAAGATAAATCAGTATATGTCCGTCGGTATATTATATATATATATATATATATTATATATATATATATATATATATATATATATATATATATTATATATATATATATATATATATATATATATATATATATATATTATATATATATATATTTATATATAGATCCCTGAAGAAGATCAGGGGTCGTATCATATTGTCTCTTTGCAAAATAAAGCAGATCAGGGACCATATTGTCTCTTTGCAAAATGAAGAAGATCAGGGACCATATTGTCTCTTTGCAAAGTAAAGCAGATCAGGGACCATATTGTCTCTTTGCAAAATAAAGAAGATCAGGGATCATATTGTCTCTTTGCAAAATGAAGAAAATCAGGGACCATATTGTCTCACTGCAAAATGAAGATCTGGAACCATATTGTCTCTTTGCAAAATAAAGAAGATCAGGGACCATATTGTCTCATTGCAAAATGAAGATCTGGAACCATATTGTCTCTTTGCAAAATGAAGGTGTTAAAGGACCGTATTGTCTCTTTGCAAAACTAAGGAGATAAGAGACCATATTGTCTCTTTGCAAAATGTAAAGAAAAATTCTATCAATGAATCAGCTACCGTGGATACTTGCTGTTGGATATAAATATCCCTGGACCGGTTTTGGCATAACGCCATCATCAGCAGGCGGGGCAACACTCGAGCTCTCAACAAGTTATATCAGTGATTAACTTCTAGTCTCAATGAGCACGACGAGCCCTCTGAAGATCCAACAGCAATATCGACAGTAGCTGATTCATTGATTGCTTCTTCAACTTGCGGTAAATACAACCATTTTAATTTTAACAAATTCTAAAGTTTTGAGTAAAAGATTCAGGGTTATTCTTTACTCTTGTAATATTGGGGAATATTACAAGGTAGTGGGGAGGAATCCACCCTATTTCTTCCTGATGTCAAAAATGTATTGGTTTATTGTTAAGGTATTTGTATATTTTTACTTTTCCTCATTTATACCTTCGCAAAACAAAATGTGGAAAATTTTAAATATTGTTCGTTTGATTATGATAATAATAAATAAAGTACCTCCACCCTGAAACAGACTAGAGCCTGTCTTCAGTCACAACCATGAAAATATCTAATAAATATATGTCTGTTTCCATTCCTTCATATCACCAGTGCTAATTATGACCTGTATAAGATTAAAAGCCGCATTAGGTTGTTAATTATGTAATCCAGGGGAGATACTGTTTATTTATTATTATATATGATGAATTTCTCTAGCGCTACTGTTCCTAATAATTGTTCGATTAGAAGGTACTCAATGTCGCATTAAGTCTTTCTAAGCATATATTTTTACTTTTCCTCATTTAAACCGTAGGTATAAATGAGGAAAAGTATTGTGTTTGTAAAAAATCCGAAACCGGGATGAAACCGGAATTATCCGTTTCAGGTGTTTTAAAGCCCTCCTAAGTGGTTTTCACTAAGTTGTCTGTCTGTATGTCTGTCATCAACGTACTGTGTACTTATGCTAGAGTGTTGAAACTTAGTACACAAATCAGTCTAAAGAATTAGTTGTGGTATCCGGAAAATATTTTTGTGACGTCATTAACCCGCAATAATGACGTAACATTTTGAAAATTCATAAAAATTAGATACATTTTTATCTAATGACTTTACGTTTTTATTTAAATATTAAAAAATGTCAAATAATCAAATTGATTTAAAATCTGGTACAAATAACTAAACTTTACCTAATAAATAATTACATTAAGTTTCGTTTCAATACGACAAGTATATCCGTGATTTTGGTTGGATCATAAAAGTTAAGCAGCATCGAGTGTAGTCAGTGCCTCTATGGCTGACCAATTGGAATAAAACGGATGTATTTACTATCAAAGGACAAGCAAAACAAATGTGAAAACATGTTGCTGTATAAATTTAGTGTTTTCATACTCTGAGGTCGAGTGAAGCGAGTCTGAAGTAGGGAGGATGAGCCTTGTAAATCTCATGTCATGAGGAAAAGTTCTGACTAAAGTAATATATAAACCAAGTAGGGAAACAAACGCGATTTCTGTCAGACCTGGCATGTAGTTCACATTTTGTCCACCAGGGAGTTGCCTCAAATTTTCCCTATGGCCGCGGCCATTTTGTTTTACTCTAGTAAATGTAAACAAACTATTTATGGTTATTATTGCATTTTTTTGAACAGTTTAGTTTAAAATGTTAATAATTTGTGTAAGAAATACATTTTGCCACATCCTATAGTGGTTTAAGCCCGAATCTTTAAATTCTAGGTTTGTTTAAATTACTTAAAACGAGCGGCTAATTAAACTTTTTTTTCGTGTGCACTACTTAACTTAGTACATTTTTGCAAATGATATTTTCCCCTTAAAATATTAATTGTAATTATAATTTATCAAACTTAACCTAATTTTTTTGAATGAAATAAAAGCAATAGTAATTTTAAGGCAATACACTGTCGTCGGCATTTTTTTCAAAATCTTAATAAAAACATGTGGTTTACCTTTACTATAGTTTCTCTTTTTCTTTAACTAATTTATTATAACAATTATTTAACAGAATTTAATACAAAATCATTAAATTATCACGTACTTATTAAAGTACGAAAACATGATAAAATGTAAAACTCACCTAATGTTATCAGGGTTGCCAATAATATTAAATAAAAAACACCTAAATCCAAAAAGGCGCTTGCGCAGTTATTCTAATTTTAGCTATTTTTTATTTTTGAGCCAGCTGTCAGCTGATCAAGTAGGTCTTAATATTTTTACATGTGTCAGTATAGGAGTTTCCCTACTTGGTTTATATATTACTTTAGTTCAGGGGTTCCCCGTACCTTATCTGTACATATCAAGTTTCTCTCTATAAATATATTATGTTGCTACTTAGGTTTTTCCTGATGCATCTTATAAACAAACCAGACACTGAACACACAGGTCAAGAGACATATGTGTGGAACATGTTCCAGCAAATATGTTGGGATTTCTTCCCAGTGGGTGATTGCTTCAGGAAACAGTATGAAGATGAACTTTCTGGCTCTTCAACTTGATAACATCCGACCATCCAGAGTTTTGCTATTTTCAGAGTATATACTACACCTAGAGAGATAACTGATGTAGTGCTGTGGGATAGCGCTAGTTTTGATTGGTTCAAACAAAAATTGGGGTGGAGTTTAGAATTGTTAGTTGAGCCAAAGAGTAAGCTGTGATATCATAGCTCCTTCCCTTATAACCACAAAAATACTACTAGCTCTATCTGTTGACAAATTAAATAAATATTAAGAAAAACTCTAAGTGTAATTCATGCTCCTTATTTGTTTGAATTCGTTGGATCTGATAAGTAATTAAAAATACATTTTTATAAACTTCCTTCAATGAAGTACATCTTACCCTTGATCTATTCGAGATCAAGTCATATTATAAATTTAGGGAAATTTGTGGACGATCAAAACTTTATAATTATTTTTAAAAAATTGATATATTTTGTATTTTAACTGAGAAATATTGAAGTCTCACATTTAAAACTATTAATAGTACAGTCAATGAAGCATAATACCTTCGATTTGCTTGCCTATCGATGGAATGACTTGAAAATTTGGAATTAGTCTTATCTCAACCTTAACTTGAAAGGTGACATTGACCCACAGGGTGCTTTTTTCCTGGGGGGTGTTGCCACTCCATCTCGAGGGTGGAAATTTCTTCGATCAAAATAACACCAGAAATCGATTAATTGACTTATTTAAAGAAAAAAATGTAGTATGAAGTTTTTTCATAAAAACAATACTTTCCGTGTTATTAGCGATTGAAAACTCCGAATTTTCCCGCGTTTTTTAACAATTTTTCGGCAATATCTTAAGAATTAAGCATTTTAGCGATAATTTTATAAGGAACAAAATTGTAGTAGATAAAAACCAAACAAATCCCTTGTTGCAAAAGTACTTTAAGTGCAATAGTAAGCGAGATATTGGAGGTCGAATCCGGTTTTTTTGTCCGTACTCATATCGGAGTATTCAAAGCCATTTAGCAGGCAACAGATGTATTTTACGAATATGTCTATACAGAGGTTTTTTATAGTGCCTGAAAAGACCTTTAAAATGAGCACTGTTAAAAGTCTTTTGAATGCAAATTCGGTGATTTGTCATATAAAAACCAGGGACATAAGCACCATTTCCACCAAATTAAAAATTAATCGCATCCCGTCAGAAGATTAATGTGATGATATTAATGGGATCATAGTGGTTTAGCCGGTTTGGAATGCATAATTTTCTAAAAAATTACGATTTAAAGAAAATTAAAGAAACAATAAAAGATACGCAAAAAAATGAAGAGATAAAAAATATAGGTACTTTTTAACAAAAATTTTGGTTTTTTATTTTTTTCTGTCAGTTAAAAATTGACGGAGATATGACTGTTCAAAGAGCACGCGGTACAATGACAACCTATTTTTAGCCCTTTGACCCTTCGCCATTTGAAAACGATGGGTTTTACACCATATGTTAATATAAACAATTTTGTAGCTCTTTTAATTACCTTCAAAAATAGTTTTTGTAGATTGCGCTAGCTTAAAAATTGTAGGAGTTATGGTCAAAAAACAAAATGCTTTTTTTTTAAATTTGGTAAAATTTAATTTTCGGAGCACAAAAATTTCAGAGCAGGGTGAAATAAACGTAAATTGTATGTATGTATACGTATACATGCAACTGCGAGAATAACCCTCCAATTGACCAAGAAGATCACGACAGCGACTCCGATGCTGAATAATGAACTTATGATTTTTGTAAAGTTGTATCCATTGATTTCTTGTACTAAAGTTATTTTTATGTTGCATTTAATAAATAATATATAATAAATTTATTATTTTCATTAAAAACCGATTAATTTAAGTAATCGCATAAAATTAATTTTTTAAAAAATACATTTTCCAAATTAGGGATGGTTTTTGGGGGTTGAAGTAATTTTTATTATTATTTTTAAAAGTCGTTTGTGGGGGTTGTAAAATCATTTAAGAGTTGAAAAATGGTTCAGTATATAATAATCAAGTTAAGTAATAATAATAATTGTCACACATTTTGTTTTAACAAGTTAAAATGCCTAAATCTGAATTTTTTGATAAAGGGGTGGTTTTCACCCCTTAAAAATAAAAAGCACCCTACGGGCCAGTGTCACCTTTGAAGGTAAGGGTGAAATAAGCCTAATTCCAAATTTTCAGGTAAATCGGTTGATAGGCAAGCAAATCGGAGGTAAGGCTCGATTTTCATCTTCAATGACTGTACTATAATTTACTATCCCATGAACTGTCAATATGTTTAATATTAATAATTATATGAGTTTTTTTGGTAAAAACTGTATAGTTATTTGTTGGAAAGGTTCAGACTGAGAAAAATGAGGAATCCATATGAAAGTAAACTAACTAATATGGATAAATGGATTGTTTTTATCCACTTGATTCTTCTTTTTTCTAATTTAATTTATTCTCTTAGAAGGAGTTACTCTCGCATATCTTTTTAAAATCTTTTTATTTTCCAATCAAGTAGATTACATCCATATTTTTACTTGTTAAATGTTTAAGCTATTTTTTTTAGCTTTTAATTTTAAATTAATTTTAATTTCCTAACTAACCGTAGAAATTAAATATAATGTTAATCCTGGACCTTTCAACATTTGAGAACTGAATAGATTTTAAAAAATTAGACATTTTTAAAAATTATTATTATTTATTTATACTATTTATTGTTTTTTTCTTCTTATTATTATATTTTTTATTGTTAATCTACTTTTTAGTTTTTTTTTATTTGTTTTGTACAATTTTATTTTCTTACTGCAGAAAGTCACTATAATCTGACTTACACTTCATTAAGGAATGGAATTCTCATAATAGGAAACCATCCTATTGGTTCCACATATTGGGTCAAAGGACCAATAGAATAGCTTCTCTCTGAGAATAATTGTCTATAAAGACAGGAATTATGAACTGGAGAGACCAAGCCAGGACATGGTGTGGAGATCATGTTTTGGTGTAATATAATATTGTTGCACAATTTTAAATTGACTAATAAATGCAAAAAGTCATTCAAGCAAAAATTCTAAATCCTGTCATTTTTTTGTATTAATTTGATGTTAAATTTGCTGAAATACAATATTTGACATTCATTGCAATAATTGGAATTTCCATTAAATTTTTTGTTTCCATCAAGTAGAATTATTAAAATAAACAAACAAATTATTGCATAAAGTAGAGAATAACCAAATTAAATATGCAAGAAGTGAATCTTTTGCAGTTAGTTAATTATTTACTGTTCTTTAGTTTTTATATTTTTATTTGTTCTTTAGTTTTTGTTTATTTATACGTTTTATTATTATTGTTCTTAGAATAATACTATATATAGAAGGAGCACAGGACCGTAAACACAATGTAATTCCACTGATAACACGAAAGCCGGTTGACTGGTGCAACTAAGTAATGCTGCCAACCTGACAACAAAACATTATTTTAAATATTTGTCATAAACATCTATTAATGAAGAAAGATCGTAAAGAACAAATATAATAACTTAAAACACCTGCTGTGTATTTAATAAAACTGGTCTTATTAAAAGATGGCAAAAGGGTGGCGGAATACAAGAATCTACATTTAGTTGACGAGGACTACTTTTTATATATAATTTTAATAAATACGTTAAACTACAATTTAAAATGCGTAAAATATTGTAATACACCGATATTTATATTAGTATTTTATGAATAATCTATCATTAATTAATAATAGAACATAATAATTCAGTAACCGGAAGTATTGCCAACTTTTTTTAGAAAATTGAATATTGTAAGGGTGGCAGCATTACTTAGGTGCACCAGTAAACCGGTTTTCGTGTTATCAGTAGTGCTCCTTCTATATATGGTATTATTCTAAGTTATCATTACATTTTTACTTCCTTTAGGTTTCTCTGATTCAGCTTTTTATTTATTTGTTGTATTAATGAGTTATTTTATTTTTATTTGTTATTTATTTATTTGTTTCTATATTGTATAAAATGTAACGAAACATTAGCATGTATCAAACTAAAGTGTGAATAAATTTGTAATTTAATGTTGAATAAAATTGGTTTTAATATTTAAAATATTTTTATTAGTTTTTTCTTGATCTTCATGTCTACTTTCCTTTCTAGGTGTTTTTTAGTTCAGAAGGTCAAAAAATTCTGGCGCGGTGGTCCGCATGTCGGGCGAATTTCCTTTGAATGCGTGTTTCCTTGCTTTTTACATTATATAAGTTTACAACTACTAAATAAATAATTCCGGCGCGGTGGTCCGCTGTCGGGCGAATTTCATTTAGAATGCGTGTTTCCGTGCTAAGCAACCCATTTCTTGCTTATGCAAGAACCATGCCCATTGCGTGGTTCGGTTCATGCTTTAGAACCTAAGCAGTTACTTCAATTGTCAAGCACTGCTCGTAACTCATTTTGTCTGTATTTTTTCAAAGGAAATGCGCATAATTATCCAGTTGGTTGTACAAACTATGCCTCTAAAATAGATGTACACACTATTATTTGCACTAGTTTAAAGATTAGTTACTTATCTTTAAGCTTAGTCAGTTATCTTTAAAGGATTTAGCGCATTTCCTTTGAAAAATACAGACAAAATGAGTTACGAGCAGTGCTTGACAATTGAGTAACTGCTTAGGTTCTAAGCATGAACCGGAACCACGCAATGGGCATGGTTCTTGCATAAGCAAGAAATGGGTTGCTTAGCACGGAAACACGCATTCTAAATGAAATTCGCCCGACAGCGGACCACCGCGCCGGAATTATTTATTTAGTAGTTGTAAACTTATATAATGTAAAAAAGCACGGAAACACTCATTCAAAGGAAATTCGCCCGACATGCGGACCACCGCGCCAGAATTATTTTCTAGTTGTAAACTTATATTAGGTAAAAAAACAATAAAAATATTGTCCCTACTAGGATTTGAACCCAGGTACTCTGGGTTTGAGTGCACGCATTCAAAGGAAATTCGCCCGACATGCGGACCACCGCGCCAGAATTATTTTCTAGTTGTAAACTTATATTAAGTAAAAAAAACGATAAAAAATTATGGACCCTTCCAGGATTCGAACCCAGGTACCCTGAGTTTGAGTGGTCTTATTGACTCCGGACCACTGCCATTCAACTCAGAGGCCCAAAAAACATAGAAAACGACACCCTAATCGAAATTTAATTTTCAACGACCCGTAATTTTGGTTTTTTATTAATTTTTGTGGTTTTTTCGACTTTTTGGTAACTTAAAGTGGCATCGTATCGACTTCGGACCGCGTTTCATTCGATTCAGCGCCCCAAAATTACATAGAAAACGACAACTGTTCGCTTACTCTGTAGACACCCTTAATAAAATTTATTATCAACCCTAAATCCTGTTGACGAGAACTTCATGGTCGGTCATGAATTTAACAATGAACAGTCCCTCGTTTTCAAGAATTTTAATCCTAGGTCACTTTTAGTTAGGGGTTTTAAATGCCTTAAGTCTACACTGTAGCTGTGCATTAAGAAAAATATTTTCATGAAAGCTGTCCGTGTTAACCCGCCCTCAATTCGAAGAATGACTTCAAATCCGGACCACACGTTTCGGGTAAATTCATTCGAATACATTTTACAAGAGCGCACACACACATAAAATTGACATCGAACGACCGATATAAAAAGTATCTTATGGCCACGCGCAATACTCGTAAGCAACAATTTTATGTGTTTTATTACGACTCTAAATTTAAATAGGGGGTTTGTCGGTCCCATTATCCTCCATTACACTGATTGCCTCCTGTTTCAAGGATTTTTTCAATAGGTCACTTAGATGTCGTATGACTCCGTCGGTATCTGGTAATTCATTCGAATTTTAAAGCCGTGCTCCATAAAGAGAACTATCAAATATTAAAACTTTTTCGTCTATCGATTGACTGCAAAAATATTGATTAATAACCGAACTGCAGATTTTTTGTTCTCTCTCGATTTTTTAAAATGAAAAATTTAACAACTCGCCTGATCTACAAAGTCGCAGAATAATACCCGCTATGTAGTTCAACTTTTGGGTTTTAATCGAGTCGTCACAAGAGAGCGCGGGTGTCTTACACCTAATAGGGTGCTTGATCCGCGCTGAGCGAGTATTGTATAAAATACTAACATTGATTTATCCGAAAGTAGAAAAGGGAAAAAACTAAGTATTAATCCACGTTTCGTAAAGAATAAGCTAAGTGTGTGAACAAGGATATAGTTGTTAGTCGGCTCATCATAAAAACGATTAAGCATGAGCAAACGAATGCGTAGTCAAGTGTGTGGTATATATATGAGGGGTTATTTATGGTAATAACCTTCTGGAATATGAATACGATAATGTTATTTTAATATATTCTAAAGTAGACAATAGCGAAGCGGATCCGAAGACTTTGTTACAAATAATAATAATATTTTAAAACGTATAGTATTATTGTTCTTGAGTAGAGGACGCAAGCTCAAAATAACAATTAGAGAGTAAACCGATGTTATGATGAATGAGTAATAAAGTTTCAAGAGGTTACCCGTTACACCTCCGAATTATTATTTATTTATATCAGTAGAATCGAATAATATAGCTCTATAGTTTGAGATTTACTGATTATTTATGAATTCAGTTTTATATTCAGGTATGTTTAAATCACAATTTCAGATAATTATGAGATAATAAGAAATCATTGTAAAAACTTAACAAAACATTGTCGGGTTTTCTCTATCACATGACTCACTCTTAAATTAATATTATATATTTATGAGATATCAATTATCTCTGGATTCTCATCAAGTATTTTTATAAACGGCTACATGTTAACTTCTTGGAGACGTGATATTTTTTACGACGAACATTCAAACTGAATGTGTCTTCTGGCAATCGTCTCTCTTTGAGGAGAATTATATTGTGTGCACTTTCAGTTTTGTCTGTCCCAATCGCATTTGAATTCTAGGGACTCTCCTCTAGTGGACAAAGAACGTTTAGGAATTGTCTCAGGTCAAGCCCGAATGAATACGCAAGAATCATCCAACACGAGTTTTTACGAAAATATTTCTCCCTGTCTATTGACGTGACAACTAGAATCGTGTGTGATTTCACTTCTCACTTTATGTGTAGTCACTTAGTATTTTTCAAAGGAGAGAGATTTCGCAGCTAACAACAGAAGTTAATAGCTTTTGACTAATAGCTATTATCTTGACGATGACGTTGAGTAGATATGGTGTTAAGGTTTCAGGACCCTACGAATAAAATAGTAGGACATCTAGGATATCACCTTCCACTGATCCCACATTAGTATGCTTGAAAATACCCAGTAAGCCGCGAGTCTCCTATCGAGCATTTAATTTATGCGCTAGCAAGATCTGTACTCTACGACTAGCGGGTATATAATATGCACAGATTTAATATTAAATTTCATCAACTTACTCTTTTGGTATAATGAATATAAATTCTACAGTCACGTTGATTTATTAGACACTCTGAAGAGTTCTCTAGCTTGTCTTCGGTCCGACTTTAACCAAATATCTACCGCGTACAGTTCTTATCGTGTTTTTCATCGCTGGTTAACATTCGTTCGCGAATAAAATATCGTTTTTGCTGAAAACCCCTGAAAATCCGAATAGTTGGATCTAAACCCCCATTGTACTCCTTACCCCGATGCATCGTCTTCTTTCGTAATTCTAGCCATCTCCGGAGGAATATTAAACAGTTTATGCCTTGTTCCACTCCTGACCTCCCAGAAGACGTTCATAGAACTCGACAGTCCTCAATAGATTGGTAATATCCTGCCCTTAAAAATAATCTGGAGCATAATTCTTCACCACAATGCGAACAATCGTTAATGAATTCAGCAGAGTGGTGCATGTACCTTGAGTTTATATAACTGATATACACAAATAAAAACTGTGCTCTTGTCGTTGCTTTGCAGGAAGACGTTTGGGCAGAGAAGACTTGCTTGGCTATCCCACTTTCTAAAAGCCCCGACCCCACTTCAGCTAGGAAGGGAGTACTAGAAATCCAGCATTTACACTTGTTATATACCCAATCCCACAAAACTACAGCCGTGATATTGCTTAGCCTGGCGCGCTTATGAAATGTTGTAGGACTCTTTTGCGGCTGGAATTTTTCCGTAAGAGCATACCACCTGAAGAGACAATAGCACAGGATACTTCCTTACACCCCAATCTTGAAGTTTATACCTCAAAAATCAAAATATAATATCTTATGCCATTAGTTCTGCCTTGCGCGTAGATGGTGCGATGATACCTAACCCTGAAGCTCTCAGGCCTACTTATTTTTTCCAATGCCAACGTATAGTGAAACAGAGTAAAAGCCTAAAGAGCTTATAACATCGCTTAAGTTAATAATCCAATTAACATTCTCTCTCCAACGAATAGTCATGTCATGACAACAATGGCGATGAAAGAATCAAAGTACTGCATCAACTGTGTAAGGAAGAACCAAGCCCAAAATAGGATAAACCCAAAAAATATGTAGACTAATTTCTAGATAGTTTCAGTCATCTATGTGTAGGTTTTTACCATTTTTGTAATATGGAAATTATATGTTAGGAGAACAACTCAAATCATTACAAGCTTTTGATTGAATAATATGACATTCTAAGTTTGTGAGTACGGTCTACTTAGTGAAATGATCACTATGAAGTACTTTGACAGAATGAGGGTCTACGTTCGTTTCACGTTGTATGTTGTTTGAATGACTATGTTGTGTTTTACAGGCTGAGAATTTAGCTGTAGCCTCGTTGAATTTCTTTAGAGTTGTTAGAATATAACTAAGCGTGTGGCTTTAATGCACCGTCGCCGGTACGGAGATAACATATGACGATTGTGCTCACGACTCCAACTGCCTCTTCCAACTACACTCTTTACAACTTTTGAGCACTGGCTAATGACTCTACCGTCCTTCGTTGGCGCAATTATTAGCAATCTTCTACCAATGGATATACTTACTATGATACGCAATTATCAGTGTTTTTCGGGATGAGCTTATCTGGCATGATCTTTAAACAGCGCGTGCGTCCTACTCCAAGTCATAAAAGTAAGTTCCTAAACAATGAATCATTGTGCTTTGACTTATAATTATTAATAGCAACCAAGATGAGGTAAAAGACAATGCTATATTTCCTCCCCGTTTACTGACAGTTTAGTTGGTGATGCCCTTATAAGGGCGCAAAGCTAAGCGAGGAGAAGCCTAACGAATATTATGTAATCCCCGAAGGCCCAAAAGCAGCGCAAATGTGTTATTTCTGATGGCTGCGTGCTGACTGTGCGTGCGTTCTGACTTAATGAACCCTCGAGCCACTGAAGGAAAGGTAAACTTGTGCCTTAAAATTTTTGTGCCTAAGCGTCTATTTGCCTGAACCAGTAGTAAATACCAATTATACAATAAATCTTGCTCACTTAATATCAATATACTCTCTTACGTATAAACATCCATGTGCAATTTAAAGCTTCTCTTTTTAATTATAAAAAAATGATGACAGAACATTGAAGTTATAAGTCCTATTATCGGTTTTTTATTGTAAACACCCTTATAAATAACACACACTTTACCGGGGATATGCCGCATCCATCTCAGAAAGACAAGTCAAACAAAAGAGTCTATTGGGTTTAAAATGCAAATAAATTGATGTCCTCCGTAGTGGTCCACTTTATAACTCGTACGAGGATTACAACTACTGCCACACCAAAATGGATATTATTATTATATCTATGTTACTAATTTTTGTTTGTATCAACAATCTCTTTGACATGTCCTAGACAAGATAATCTTAATAGAAATGAAAACATATAAATTTCTTGGATTTTCCACCGATTAGAACTGATGAACTAATAAATATGCTTAAACATGTAGCTATACTAACAAATTATTCATGTAACACCTCATATTGTGCATTATTTTGCCCACAGACTGTTTTCTAGAGAAATATTAAAACAACGTACCACCCAAATCAGGCAACGTGTAACTATGAAACCCCCACGTGTTAAACCTACAAGTCTGCTTTGTATTAATGAGATAGAAACTTGCTGATATCAATATAGACTACTAAATTTTTAAAAATATTTAATATATTACCTAAAATTAAATACTTATAAGTGCTGCAGCAGACACTTCTTGTCAAAATCCTGAACCAAGCACCTGACAAACTTGTTTTACCTCGAAGGGTAGAGTCCTACAACATATAGAGACTGAAAGTTCAGTCCTTAAATCTCGGTCAACTATCACTGCCAGACTCAAACGGTGCGCGAAGTTTAAAACCAAGTAGAAGTTTGAATAGATGACTGCCAAAGAAACAGACCACCCTTATGCCCCCTTAAATTTGTTCTGTAAAAACCGAATATCATTCAAAATTTTCAGTAAGTTGAAGTATCCTAAAAGTTTAGAGCTATTAACGGATAAGAGCTTGTTATAATTAAAATACTAATTGTCAAAATGAAAAATATGCCACTACGTATCAAAAGAGGCGTACAAATTAAAAGCACTACACAGAGATAAAATCAATTGAAGAACACTCACAGGATGAATATAATCAATTATATATCTCAATAAAATTGAGCATTTAATCAGAGAGTTATAAAAAAGATCTACGACACGTAATCGTCCAATTGTGCACACTTAAAAGCATACATATAAAGTGAAATACCCGAATAGCGTAATTTAAACGTTACACCAATGTGTTCCCACAAAATGTATCCCAATTAAAATAGTCTACGGTATAATCATTCGAACATAAATATCTATATAAACACCCTATAAAAATATATATATGGGTAATAAGACCTATTCATGAAAACAGAACCAATTAATTACGAGAAAGTCACTTAAACAATGTAACCGCATAGCGGAGGGTATAAGAAATTAATGCCTTCCCTCCGAGGAATTGCACATGTACGGAGTTATAACCAAAACAGTTATAATGTGTACAATATAAAATTAAAGGGCGAAAAAACTTATAAGATCCTAAAGAAGACAGCTACCCTTATGTTGTAAAGATATGTAAAACCTCCCTATTAATACTTTTCCAATATTTCCCTAATTAAATTACCCTACCTTTTTTAAAGTAATTGATACTAAACTTCCGTTGTTACAAATCCTCAACCTTCCTCATATTGATCATAACAGGATATAATATTCTCTCCTTATCTATTTTTAAGAGCATTCATAAGCTTTTCTCTGAGAGTAATATCTATACCGGGGAAATCATACAAAGTGTTCCAAATCGAAACATTCTCTCATTTAATTCTTATTGAAATTTGAGGCTGAAAGAGACCATTGGATTTTGTAATCAGGAGAAAAGAACGTACATCCACGAGTTAGTCATTATGGATTACTCGTTCTACTCAAAAACTATAGATCAAAGGTGGTAAGTCAAGTAATTTACCCGTTCCTGAAATATATATATACCTTAAGCGGTTTTAGAATTACATGTACGAGGTAGTGATGAATATAAAAGAAGTAAATCCCAAGTACTTTAGTTGTTGTCACCTATAAAGAGTAGCGATAAAGATGAATGAGTGTCTTAAATAAGCTCTGTTTCGTGGACCTGAGACTACTGGATGTAGAGAACCGGTTTACTGGTGCCAAGCTAGATAGTAATGCTAGCCATCACACTGAATCAAATAATAATAACAAAAAATCCTAGCTTCTTAGAAAAGAAAAAAGAAATCGAAGTATGTTAAATGGTAAAGTGGGATGAGAAGAGCCCAGCTGGTTATATATAATTGTTTCAAATATTCGCAAAAATACTTTAAACTCGGTGTGAATGTCATGAGATGTTAGTCATGAGAAAGAATAAGTGAAAATTAAATCTTCAAGTGAATCATATAACCTATATTTATCACAACAACCACCCGAGAATAAATTTTTAAATTACCCTCATATTTGACAGGCCTCGCAAATCCGAAAAACTTCAAATTCACTAAAAGTTCTTTTTCAATCAACAACTTCTTTTAAAATTTAATAAAAAAAACAACACAATAATAGTACTTCTTGTTGATAATTAAATGTAATAACATAGAGAGAGATTATAGGATATTATATGACGATTTCAATAGATCAAGCAATAAAAGAAAGACTACTCTGTATTACGGTTGGTATTATTATTAAGAGCCGAGAAAAGTGGCAGAGCACGATGTAGATATACTAGTAAGGGAATAGAGATTATATGAAGGAAATAAATTTGTGTAAGTGCTTAGTGTATTTGTTATTGGTAGTTCGATAATGGATAAAGGAGGAAGTGAAATAAGTGAGTGAGAAGTTATTTTTTATAATTAATGAAGAAAAGAGATGTATTGGTGAGGGTGTATCCACTCCCTTTAAGAATGGTGATACCAAAGGAAAATATTATATAATATAGCTATAATGTATATGTAAATGTAATTATATTAGTTATTAATTAATATTATAATTGACGATATATCTTGTAGAGTGCTATATGCTTTCTATTAATAAAGCCGATTTGTTATCTTATAAATACTTATGGAAATGGTGGTATTAGAATGTTATTATAGATTGCGAATATGTATCGAGTGTTATAGATGTTGTACCCTAAGGTTAACAAAATTACGTAATAAAATGAACATATTCGAGAGAATTTCTACAATCTCATAAGGTATATTTCCGAAACTAAAAAGTAGTATTTAGTATCGTATTGTAAATAACATTTGGGTCGGATGCATGCTGTAAGAACTTAAGAATTACACAATAAAATTTTTGCGCACAAATAGAACGCGATAATAATACTGCTTGTTTTTCGTGGGGGATCGAGAGTATTGTGATAATATGGAAAACTATGTTGAATAGCGCTATTATTAAGTTTCCCCAATAATTATAAAAGTAATATCCGACACAATAATACTGACATTCAAGATCTTATTATAGTCCAAGAAAATACCCCAAGACTTGTCATTCCATTGAAAGAAACATTGATTAGTGACATTTAAAAAAAATGCAATAGTTTTGAAATTTTCTGTTGACAGACCACAGACCCCCATGGCGCTACTGCAGTACTCAAATAGCAATAAATACTTCCGAAGATACATCAATGTCCATCAACTTCTCAATGCGTCAAATTATAGGCACTCAGATCATATTACAAATCACGCAATAATTGGCATGAACTTCGAAACAGATTAGGAATGAAACGAAACGAAATTCCAAACCTGATCAATATGTACAATGAGCGGAAAATAAAAGCGAATCGCCTCGAGGTTACCAAATGTTTATACAACCAAGTGTTGCCTTTTATAATTTTCATTTACGTAAAAGGTATTTTTATACCGAGGTTGGCATGAGGTGGAGGGGAAAGAGCGGGTTGTGTTCGGTCCGAACCAATAGAATTCTTTCCCTCTACAGATTTTTCGCGCGCTGCCTGTCAATTGCATTTTAAGCTGTTGCCGTCATCGTACTATATCATTAATGATATGATGTATTCGATTAATACAAACCTACTAAATGATAAATAATCGGTTGCATTTACAATAATTTTATTATCATTAAACCATTGTAGTTTTAATGTATTTATTTTAAACACATCCCTATAATATATCAAAGTCAGTCCTCGTCAACCTAATATGTAATTCTTGTATTCCGCCACCCTTTGCCATCTAAGACCAGTTTTATTAAATATTCAGAGGTGTCCTTTAACGTCCCTCACTCCTAGGTGTGTGTGTTCTTTTACATCTTTTCTTCATTAATAGACTGTTAATATGACGTTACTATTTTAAAATAATGGTTTTGTTAAAGTCCAGGTTTAAATAGCACCAACATTACCCGTTAGTTGTGCACCAGTCAAACGCCTTTCGTCGTTATCAGTGTACGTTGGGGAATTCCACATTTGTTCAGGGCGGTGGGCCCATCAAATTAAACAAAACTGTTTTTTTATAGAAGGTATAGCAATGGAAGGTGCGATAAGCTAGGGCTATCCATCCGCCAAGAACCCTGCGCTCCAGTGTCGACCATTCCCAGCTATTAAGCCCAAACTGTACCAATAACACACCTTCAGGTTTAATCTATCAACAAAAATAAAAAATAAAAATATAATAACCAAATAAACAATCTAAACCTGGTTAATTTTTTACATAATT
>JACMZG010001863.1:3462581-3537791 GCA_018340805.1 Microvelia longipes
ATATGTCATTTATTTTTTTGGTAACTATTTGGCAAATATGAATTTTATTACCCAAAATAGTAATTCCTCCGTAACTTAAAAGTTAAATTTGCAGCATACATGATATGAACATTTTTTTGAACACCTACAGTTATTGTTCTGAGAAATTGAACCAAATCCTAAAATTCGGGTAATTTTTCATACGACCTATTTGTGTAACATACATACACACTTTTATGCTGAAAATTATTATATTTTTGAAAACAACAAACATGCACACCCCCTGCTAAAATGTTAAAATGGAGATAAGAGTAGTCGGGAAAAGTCCTCACCCTAGTAAAGCGACCTCAGTGACCTCAAATTCATTAATTTTTTGGTAACTATTTGGCAAATGATTGGTAATTTATATTAACCCAAGAATAGTAATTCTCGGTAACTTTAAAAAGTTAAATTACGAGCAAAAACCATGATAGTGAACATTTTTTGAAAACTAAATTTAATGTCTGAGAAATTGTATGACAATATCATAAAATTCCGGTAATTTTTACTACGACCTATTGTTAACATACACTACACACTTTTATGCTTGAAAATTATTAATTTTTGGAACAATCAAATGCAACACCCCCGCTAAAATGGTTAAAAATGGAGATACGAGAGCGGGAAAACAGCTCCACCTCCTAGTGTAACGACCCGTGACCTCAAATATTCATTATTTTTTTGGTAACTATTTGGAATATATTGTGTAATTTATACCGCAAAATAGAAATTAACTCGGTCAACTTTAAGAAAGTTAAATTTGAGCATACCGCATGAAGAACATTTTGAAAACTACATACTGTTCTGGAGAAATTTGATACCAATATCATAAAAAACTCCGTAATTTTTCTACGACCTATTTGTTAACATACATACACACTTTTATGCTTTTAAAATTACCATATTTTGGAACAACAAAATGCACACCCCCTGCAAAAATGGTTAAAAATGGAGATAGAAGAGTCGGGAAAAAGTCCACCCTCTGAGTAATCGACCTCAGTGAACTAAATATGTCATTAATTTTTTGTAACTATTGTCAAATATGTGAATTTATTAACCTCAAAATAGTAATTCCCGTAAACTTTAAAAAATTAAATTAGAGCATACCATGATGATGAACATTTTTGAAAAACTACATTATGTTCTTGAGAATTTAAATACCAATATCACATAGAAATTCGCGTAATTTCTCGACCTATTGTGTAACATACATACAACACACTTTTTTATGCTTTAAAATTCCCATATTTTGAGAACAACAAAATGCACCCCCTGCTAAATAGGTTAACAAATTAGGAGCATAGAGAGTCGGGAAAATGTCTCCACCCCTAGGTAATCGACCTCAGTTGACCTCAAATATGCATATTTTTTGGTAACTTATTTGCAAATATGGTAAAATTTTATACCAAAATAGTGAAGTTCCCGGTAACTTTAAAAAGTTAAATAGAGCAATACCATAGATAGAACCATTCCTTGAAAAGCACAATTATGGTTCCTGAGAAATCTTTGATACCTAAATCATAAAATTCCGGTAATTTTTCTTACGACCTATGTGTAAGCAGATTTTATGATAATTTAGATAACTAAAAGTCAACCTTCAAAATCTAAAAAAAACTAAATTCCTTGAATAGTGGATAGTTTTATGTGCATGTTTTATTATGGTTTTTCTATTATTTATTTAAAAAAAGGCTGTTTGAAGTAATTAACAAGTAATTGTTGTTATACATTGAACTATTTGTGAATTAGGCACTTTAAGGATTGGATATTTTTTTAGATGTATTTTAATTTGGGTCATTTATTTTAATTCCTGTAAAGATTCAAAAAATAAAGATATTATTTAACTATTTATTTATTTGATTTAACATAACATACAACATTGTTAATGTTGAAAAGTTGTCCAGAGGGATAATAAATTTATTTTAGCTAGTAACTTACATATATTAACTTCTTTGAAGAAATAATTTATTAGTTCGGATAAATTTGTTGTGTTTTTTATTTTTAAAATGTTTCTTAATAATATTATTATAAGGTAATAGGTATTTAACTCAACTAGAAAGGAAAGGACTCTTTACCTCGAGGTCCAGTTGGAAAATTTGAGTTTAAGTAGAAACGTTATTAAGGATTTGGTAACGTTCCTTAATTGGTAACTTTGCTTTGACTTTTACGTATCACATTGATGTTAATACTCCCTGATTTAAATTATCGATTTCATTTGATAAACTTCAATTTGCTGTTTGCTAAAACATTTTCAACAACCGAATGCAAGGCTAGTTAAAAACAACAAACAAAATATATTTGGCGCGAAGGTGATCCTAATCAAAATTAGGATAGACATTATTTTTGGCTGCTTGTTTTTTATTTGCAATATTTATTGATAAAGATATAAGTAAACTTAGGAATATCTTATTGAGATAAGGAATGTAATGTACTTCAGTCGCTATTTTTATAAACTAATTTACTAGACCCACAAAATAAATTTTAACGCTTTATAATTAATTGACCCTGTTCTTGTTTTTAAATATCCTAATAAATACTTTTGATAATAAATAATTGTTTATATGAGAAAATAATTTAATCTTTCATCAGACTCTTGAAAGAGGTTTTGTCACTTTTTTTATACATTTTGCTCTTCACTTTTGTGCATCTTTTATCATGCCTTCTTACTCAAGTTGAATTTAAGAGACATGCTTGTTGTGTATGGAAGCTAGATTAAGTGGTAAGAGCTGCCAGCTCGAATATATCGAGAGCGGTATCCTGATCGGCGCCATCCTCACCGGCAGTTGTTTCGCCGCTTATACGAGAGATCGGGTATAAGTGGTGCATTTGCTGGGCATACGAAACCAAAATAGACCACGGCCTTCCCGCAACGACACCTTGTTACTGGTGTTTTTGCATACGTTGCGGCTTATCCTCATGCTAGCAGCAGGAGATAGCTGAGGAATGTGGTAGCAACCACACTACCATCGCAGCGAATTCTCGTGGAAATGAATTTCATCCTTTAAAATACATCTTCACCAGGCTCTCACCCCAAGGTGACTACGTTAAAAGGATGGAGTTTTGTGAGTGGGCCGAAGAGAAGCTGGAGGCAGATAACACGTTTTTTAGTCAACGAGTGGCTATGGACTGACGAGCTACATTTTTTCAGCGATGGTAGTGTAAATAGAGCACAATTTACACTATTATAGCGATGTGAATAACCTCACTGGCTGAAGAAGTGGATTCTCAACACCGGTGGTCTGTTAACACCTGGTGTGGATCATCAGTGGCCAGATAATTGGTCCATATTTTTTTTGACAGAGCGCTAATGGAAGAATTTTTTAGATTTTCTGGAAAATGAATTCTTCCAGTACTCACTGAGCACCTTCCAATGCGTCTTCGTCAATCAATGTGGATCCAACCTTGATGGTGCGCCGGCTCACTTCTCTCGGGGAGTAGGGAGCACTTGGATCAGGAGTTTCATAGAAGATGGATAGGCCGAGGAGTACAATGTGCATGGCCCTAGATCTCGGATCTTACACCCTTGGATTTTACCTTTGGGCCGTCTTAAAGAATATGGTTTATAAGGAGAGACCAACAATTCCAGAAAACATATCGAAGAGGCTAATCAAGACAATGCCATTTCCTCACTATCCCGCCGCGAATGTAAATTTAGCCCTAAAGATCAAATTTAGCAATAGATCCAGACCTTCATCATCTTTCATAAAATAATTTATTATTTCTATTCGTTATAATATTAACTCTCTTATTTTATTTTTATATAATTTTTTTTTTTTAAAAAAAAGAGGTATTTTTTCATTTTGATTAAAACAAATTTATTTTATTTAATTAAATTATTATAAAGAAACTCTCGAAGCATAATTAGTCTTATTGGACCTGATCAATTTATTCTGTTTATCTCTTTCGAAGTGGTAATTCTCAGTAGAGAACATAGCTGAAGATATTTAGATTGCACATATATACTCAGCATGAATGAACTAACAATTTTTCACCTTAATATAAGGAGTATAAAAAAAAACTTTGATGAACTATGTGTACTTCTTAACGAAAAGAAAATAAAATCAGATATTATAATACTTAGTGAAGCTCGCATTAAAAATTTACCTAGTTTAAATATGTACAATCTAACATCTTATTCTATGTTTTACACAAAACTAACTACAATCAAAAATAGTGGAATTGTAATATTTATTAAAACCAACTTAATATCTATTATTGAAGTGAATGAATCAGAAATGCCTGATAGTAACTGCCTAGTCATTACTTTTAAAAATAATAATATAGCTATAATTGGACTATCGCTCACCAAACGGAAACTGCAATGAATTTATAAACAAACTAGATGATATGTTAGAGAAAATATAAAAAAATGCAGATCATCTGTGTAGGTGACATTAATATTAATATTTATGATAAAGAAAATAGATTATTTAATTCAGATGAAAGCAATTATCTTAACTTGATCACCAACAGAAAACTTATTTTCTAAATAACGAACCTACTAGAGTTACTATTATCACAATCACTCATAGATCATGTTTTGGTGAGCGATATAATCAATTTAAAAACTAAAGCGCAAATACTTCAAAACTTACATCACAGACCACTTTCTTTACTAATAAACATAAAAATTAAAAATAAACTTAATTACACTGAACTTATGAAGAATTCAAACAATAAAGAAAAAACATTAATTAACAAAGATTCATTATACAAAGCTATTAGACAAGAAAAGTGGTCTGAAGTTTTTAAATGAATCAGATACTAATTTGGCTTGTGAAGTGTTTATAAATAAATTGAAAACATTAATAAAAGAGAATAGCACAACCTCAAAAATATCTTTGAATAGAAGATTAATAAAGATCAACCATGGATGACCTCTGGTCTACTCATTGCTATCAGGAAAAGAGAAAAAATGGGTAAAAAACTAAACAAAGAACCCTTTAATGAAAAATTAAAAACCAAATATAATGCATACAATAAAATTTTAAAAAAACTTATCGAAAAAACAAAAAATCTCTACTATAAAAACAAAATTATTAAAGGAAAAGACGATCCTAGAAATTTATGGAAAGTCATAAATGAAGCAGTGAGTGGACAAGAAAATAAAGATACGGTAATTAAACAACTCAAAAACGACACAGAAAAAATAATTAATGTGCAAAAACACAGTAAGGAGGAGCTAACATGTTTGGGAAATTTTTCTACCATAGGGGAAAATATGGCTAACATTATCAGAAATAAAAATCAGTCTTGCATATACAATGCAACTGATAACGACATAGACAAAACAAATAGTATCTGTATTCATGAAATAAAACCTACAAAACAAGATGTAATTGACGCTCTAAATAGTTTAAAAGGTGGTACTGGACCAGGTATTGACCTGATAACAGTAGACATTTTGAAAGATAATTTAGAATATCTTACAGAGCCAATCCTTCACCTTACTCAAAGATCTC
The DNA here is from genome assembly GCA_018340805.1 of Microvelia longipes. Classification (NCBI taxonomy): domain Eukaryota; kingdom Metazoa; phylum Arthropoda; class Insecta; order Hemiptera; family Veliidae; genus Microvelia; species Microvelia longipes. The sequence continues at coordinate 3,468,059 of JACMZG010001863.1, forward strand.
TTTCTCAAGGAGTATTTCCTGACTGTCTGAAAACAGCGGTTATAACTCCAATATTTAAAAAAGGTGACAAAACTAATAGGAAAATTACCGGCCAATATCAATGTTGTCAAATGTTTCAAAAATAATTGAAAAATTGTAAAAAAATACTTAGTGGAATATCTTGAAAATAAACAACTAATCCCGAATATGCAGTTTGGTTTCAGGAGGGGCCTGAGTACTGAGGACGCTATTTCAGGGTCACAACTTATGTAACTAACCAACTTGACAGTGGAATATAAACCCATTATTATGCTGTTAGATATGTCAAAAGCTTTTGATTCCATCTACCAATAAAACTCATTAGAAAATTAAAAAGCATGGGCATCAGTGGTCCACTGTTAAATTGTGTGTAGTTAGTACCTCAAAATAGAGTACAAATAGTTAAATCTAAACGGTTGCTTGAGCGATGAATACACCTCTGAATATTCAATACCCAGGGGACCGTGATGGCACCGATTACTTTATATTTTTATATCTGACCTATTTAAGCTGAACCTGAACGGCAAAATAGTAGGCTACTGTGATGTTTAGCTTTAATGGTCTCTGGTCTTTCTTGGAAAACAACTATTCAAATGGCAGAGAGTGATTTGACTAGGGTGAAGGGAGTGGTTAGATAACCACTTATTAACCATCAATGTAAATAAAAACAAAATGTCTAACGTTTAGCATTAAAAACAACTTCAACCTAATTAAACATATAACAGTACACAACAGGAAAACCTGTCTAAGCACGTATCCAAATTTGCTTCTGCCCTAAAGTCGAAAATGTTGAGAGTACAAAATATCTCGGTGTCGAGATAGATTGTAATCTCAACTGGAAAATACATGTAAACAACCTCCACAAAAACTTAGGCAATCCATGTATGTAATGCTGCGAACTTAGGGGTTTCTTGAGTGTTAAGCCAGAGGCGCATCCTCTATTATGCTATCTGTGACTCTTATTGAGATATGGCCTTAGTGCCTGGGGATCCGCTTCGGCCTCGGTCAAGAGACCAATAGTAACCATTCAGAAAGCAATATTAAGAAAATGCTGTATAAGCCTAGAGACGAACCTTCCAAGCTTGTTTGATAAACTAAACATTATGAATTTACAAAGTATGTGGCATATATCCGCTTTATTAGCTTATATAATTATACAACAAAAATCCAATACCTGTTGTTAGCAGTCAAACGAGAGCCTCGAAAAAAGGTTCACTACTAATTCCATTTAAAAATACGACTCTTGGACAGAAACACTGGTTGATTAAATCTACTAACATTACAATTCCCTATCTAAACATATAAATCTACTTGATACGGTGGCTGTGGGTGAGCACACAAACACAGTTCTTTGTTGTGCTTGAGTGCTCACTCATGTACAGTAGTATAATATTGCTATTCGCATTAATATATGTAGATATATATATGTATGTATATGTATGTGAGTATGAACGTGTATGTAGTATATCTATGTGATGTAGTATGTATGTATGTGTGTGTATATGTGTCTATATAGTTATGTGTATATGTATATGTGTGGGTTATTATGTATATTATTTGTTAAAAAAAATGTATTCAATTTCTTTAGTATTTCTCCGAGTTTTTAATATATCTTGTAATAATACTTTATATTTCACTAAATTATCAAAAACTAGTTTGTTTTTTTTTTGTTATCTATAATTGATCGAGTTCATATTAGTTAACTTTATAAAAATGATAAATCATCCAAAATAACATTATAAATTAAAAGTAAATAAAAGAATATATTTTTATTCCATTTATGTATGGAAAATTAATAAGAGTTAAGAGAGAGGCTGTTATCCACAGCACAAGGCTAATGCCTTAAAGTGGATAATAATCCGTTATTTATTTTCTTTCTATCTATATCTTTGAATTTATTATGTAATTTTAGAAGAAACTTGTAATTTTATTATAAAAAATAAAGGATATTTTATTTAAAAAAAAAAAAAAAAAAAGACGATGTCAGCAAAGAAAATGGGCAACACTTTGAACACTTTTCCTGAAATAACCTCAATTTTTAATCCTTTCCTATATCTTATATCTAGTAATCCTAGACCTCTCCTAAATCCTATCTAAGTCCTAAATTATTATTTATTCTAAAGTTATTAACCTATCTATAAAGTTTACCTTATCCATCTACCCCTCCCCCAAATCTCTTCAAAAACTAATTTATAACTATCTAATCTAATCTCAAATTCACATCTATCTACTCCTCCCCAAATCTATTTAAAAACTAATTTATAACTACTAATCTATCTCAAACATCACATCTATCTACTCCCCCCCCCAAATCTCTTCAAAAACTAATTTATAACTATCTAATCTATCTCAAATATCACATCTAATCTACTCCCCTCCCAAATCTATTTAAAAACTAATTTATAACTATCTAATCTATCTCAAACATCACATCTATCTACTCCCCCCCCCAAATATCTTCAAAAACTAATTTATAACTATCTAATCTATTCAAATATCACATCTATCTACTCCCCCCCCCCAAATATATACAAAAAATAATTTAAAACTATTTAATCTATCTCAAATATGACATCTATCTACTCCCCCCCCCAAATCTATACAAAAAAATAATTTAAAACTATTTAATCTATCTCAAATATGACATCTATCTACTCCCCCCCCCCAATCTACTCAAAATTATTTATAGGTATCTATCTATCTCAATATCACATCTATCTACAACCCCACCCCCCTCCATCTCAAAATAACTACTCAAAAACTTATTTCTAACTCTCTAATCTATAACTCTATCTGCTATGAATGTATGTTACACACAATAGGTCGTAGAAAAATTACCGGAATTTTATGATATTGGTATCAAATTTCTCAGAACATAATGTAGTTTTCAAAAATGTTCATATCATGGTATGCTCTAATTTAACTTTTTAAAGTTACCGAGGAATTACTATTTTGGGTAATAAAATTACCATATTTGCCAAATAGTTACCAAAAAATAATGACATATTTTGAGGTCACTGAGGTCGATTACCTAGGGTGGAGACTTTTCCCGACTCTCTATCTCCATTTTTAACCATTTTAGCAGGGGGTGTGCATTTTGTTGTTCCAAAAATATGGTAATTTTAAAGCATAAAAGTGTGTATGTATGTTACACATATCGTAGAAAAATTACCGGAGTTTATGATATTGGTTCAAATTTCTCAGAACATAATGTATTTTCAAAAAATGTTCATATCATGGTTGCTCAAATTTAACTTTTTAAAGTTACCGAGGAATTACATTTTGGGTAATAAAATACCATATTTGCCAAATAGTACCAAAAAAATAATGACATATTTGAGGTCACTGAGGTCGATTACCTAGGGGTGAGACTTTTCCCGACTCTCTATCTCCATTTTTAACCATTTTAGCAGGGGGTGTGCATTTTGTTGTTCCAAAAATATGGTAATTTTAAAGCAATAAAAGTGTGTATGTATGTTACACAATAGGTCGTAGAAAAATACCGGAATTTTATGATATTGGTATCAATTTTCTCAGAAATATGTAGTTTTCAAAAATGTTCATATCATGGTATGCTCTAATTTAACTTTTTAAAGTTACCGAGGAATTACTATTTTGGGTAATAAAACCATATTTGCCAAATAGTTACCCAAAAAATAATGACATATTGAGGTCACTGAGGTCGATTACCTAGGGTGGAGACTTTTCCCGACTCTCTATCTCCATTTTAACCATTTTAGCAGGGGTGTGCATTTTGTTGTTCCAAAAATATGGTAAATTTTAAAGCATAAAAGTGTGTATGTATGTACACAATAGGTCGTAGAAAAAATTACCGGTTTTATGATATTGGTATCAAATTTCTCAGAACATAATGTAGTTTTTCCAAAATGTTCATTATCATGGTATGTCTCTAATTTAACTTTTTAAAGTTACCGAGGAATTACTATTTTGGGTAATAAAATTACCATATTTGCCAAATAGTTACTAACAAAAAATGACATATTTGAGTCACTGAGGTCGATTACCTAGGGGTGGAGACTTTTCCCGACTCTCTATCTCCATTTTTAACCATTTTAGCAGGGGTGTGCATCTGAATGTTCCACCCTGTATATATATATATATATATATATATATATATAATATATATATATATATATATATATATATATTATATATATTATATAATATATATATATATATAATATATATATATATATATAATATATATAATATATATAATATTGTATTATATAGTATAGACTTAAAAAGTTATGCGGAATTGATCCTCTCCTCCACTATATCATCCGAAAAACCTCATAAATGTGATTTCCGATGAAAGTCGCCTCTTAAATGTCGTGCAGGAATAAAGTGTGTTTGCTGTTAAAGCTGCCCAAAGCTACGGGCTTGAAATGTTTCTGAAAAAATATAGGTATTAAAAGAGACTGAACAAGCTATTATGAAAAGAGGCAGAACAAGGTATCATGAAAAGAGGCTGAACAAGGTACATGAAAAGAGGCTACAAGCTATCATTGAAAAGAGGCTGAACAAGCTATCATGAAAAGAGGCTGAACAAGCTATCATGAGGCTGAACAAGCTATCCTGAACAAGCATGAACTGAACAGCTATCATGGTTGCTATCATGTAGAGCTTTGTCGTATTAGCAGTATTAATGTGGCATATAGCCACATACTAAATACTTTCTAATACATTAGTCGAACCCAAGAATTGACTTCAAACTATATATGTCGACCAATGAAATGAAACTAAGGCTGATAACTTAATTTTAGTTCGTTTTTAATTCTTGTTGATTAACTACTTTAACTCAAACCAATAATTATTTGGGTTTGAGAAATCTGCATTGTCTGTTTACGAATGCTCTGTACAAAAAATAAAGTGGGCAGTTAAAGAAGCTCAGTTAGTCGGAGTGACGTATTTGAAATATACCACCATGTATAATGTATAAGCTTGCTGCTATCGCTTACAGCATATAAATAAGATAATAAATACATATTCACACGCCCAAATATATGTGGCGGCAGGCGCCTCCTTTCTAGCTTAATTGACTACCCACTTACCTAAGATGATTTTCCGCTTATAATATTAATCTTTATTTTAGTTTATTTGTTCATGATTAACTTGTATTATAATATGAACAAATAAATATTACGGCTCTTGTCAACAACATCGCTGCCGGTACTGACCCGCGATTTGTTGACACGATATTGTTAGAATTTTGTAATCATTACGCTTTAGCTTAAGTGAAACAATTGTGTATTATAAATATTGATATAAATATAACCTAGTTTAATGAGAATACTCATACTAAAGTGATGTAGAAATTCATACAGTTTGGATCGGGCGGGGGGACACAGTAGTCTAACTCCCTGGTTTTAGGTGGTTTCTGAGAAAAACAGGAATTAGTTGCATCAACTACCGCACCGAGCGCTAGTTTTCACTTGTTCCCTTATCACTATTGTTATCAGTTTTAAATCGATACTTCTATTTATGTTTATAAAAATGTAAACAAGACGATTTTTATCTTATTCATTGACTTTTTTCTTTTTTGGTAGCTTATAAGATAATTTTTTAGAAAATAGGATAACGTGTGTTACGAAAGGTGTGTTAAAATGAGACAACGAAGACGTAAATTAAATTTATAATTTCCCGGTTTGATGTTTGTTTACAAACATTTTTTATGTTGTCTACAAATCATGGTTATCACGATCTACTTAAAATTACACAGCGTTTATATTTTTATAACATTTTATGAAAATATACCTTTAAAATAATTAATACAATTTTTAACATTGTTAAAGACCCTTTTAAATAATTTTAACCTTAGAATTGAAGAAATAATTATTTTATATATGGGGAACAAGGTGAACTGACCCGCCACTAGTGGAGAAAGGGTGAACTCAGGGCAGGTCCATCTAAAGCAGCTTATTTCGGGGGAGTTAGACCACTGTGTCCCGCGCCCCCACCCCTACTGTATGAATTTCTACATCACTTTAACTCATACTCATTTAATAAGTAATAAAACTTTCGTCAAATTATAGTATTATAACCTTCAGTTGTTTGCTTAAAATAATGCTTTTTCGATATAAAAATACAAAATATTTTTAAATTATGTATTGAATATATTATCAAATTTTCTGTATTGAATTCTGTAAATATTAAATATAGTATGAATTTAATACATTGTAAGGTAACATTGTAAATAACCAAAGAATATGTAAGATTGAATGTTTGTTTTGATAAAATAAATCATATGGTTGTGAAAATGTTCACTGCGCATGCGCGTCCATTTTAGAAAAGTATAAAAGGCGGACTACTTGCCGCATTTTCTCATTATAGTTCAAAAACTTGAAACCAGTAACATCTCTCTAGAATGCTACTTAAGGAAGCCAATGCCCAGTAAACAGGATCACTGCCAGCTAAGGAGATTTAAGCCTTGTTTTATTAAGTAGTTTAACGATATAACCTTCACCTGAGCTGAACACGACGTAGTGCGGACCTTCAACTTTGGAGTCAGACAAGTCAGATAGCTTAACAAGTCAGATTATTCGGCTTGAAATATACACAACGCACATATATACACACACACACACACACACACACACACACACAACACACAACACACACACCATATATATATATATATAATATATATATATTATATATATATATATATTATATAATATAATATAATATATAATATAATATATATATTATATATATATATACAGGGTTTCATATAAGTGTCCACTAGAAAGGAGGTGATAGTACGCCTCAAAAGGAACAAAAAATGTCCTATGATATATACCCCGATCTTCAACCGTTTTCCCACAAGGTAAAATTTAATATTTTAAAAAAAATATTTGACCTTACATCATAAAATTGTTAATAGGATTTTAACTGTTCAAGCTAGAAAGGCGAAATTGATCTCATTAGAAAGCTGAGTAAATTTCCTAAAGGACAAATAACTAACTATGTCAAATATTTTAGAACTTCTGCCCAAAATTTTGCATGAAACATGATTTTTTGAAAAAAATGAATCTTATGGAATTTTTATGGTAGGGCATTAGAGAAAGTAAGAGATGAGCAAAAGTTCAGCCAAGAACGGAAAAAACTTCTCTTATGATTGCCCTTTAAGAAAAACTAAATATTTTCATTCATACAATAGTCGAAAATGTAAGCTATTGTTGCTAGAAGTTGCAAAAACTGATCATTTTTGTCGTATAAAAGTGAAAATAATGTTATTTGAACAAAATATTTTATTTTCGAAAGTAATTTAATAAGACTTTTAGACTCTAGAAGGTAAAATAAACCTATTTTATTCTTACACATTTTTCTCTAAAACCACTCTTTTCTCTTGCTTTAGAGATTTTTAATTATTTTATGTACCATGTAATTTACATTGTAGACATATGCAAAAATGCTAAAAAATATCAGTTTTTCCAACTTCTAGGAAGAATGGCTTAAAATTTTGACTATTGAATGTATGAAAATATTTAGATTTTCTTAAAGGGCAATCATAAGAGAAGTTTTTTCCGTTCTTGGCTGAACTTTTGCTCATCTCTTACTTTCTCTAATGCCCTACCATAAAATTCCATAAGATTCATTTTTTTCAAAAAATCATGTTTCATGCAAAATTTTGGGCAGAAGTTTTAAAATATTTGACATAGTTAGTTATTTGTCCTTTAGGAAATTTACTCAGCTTTCTAATGAGATCAATTTCGCCTTTCTAGCTTGAACAGTTAAAATCCTATTAACAATTTTTGATGTAAGGTCAAATATTTTTTTTAATATTAAATTTGACCTTGTGGGAAAACGGTTGGAGATTGGGGTTTATATTATAGGACATTTTTTGTTCCTTTTGAGGAGTACTATCACCCCCTTCTTTGGTGGACACTTTATATGAAACACCCTGTATATAGTCTCGCGAAACCTATTTTTCCGTCATAAGGGACCTCTGATACGGATTTTTGTCGTGGTCCGAGGTTCGACTCTCGCCTATTCCATTAGCGAATTTATTTTCAATGGAAATTCGCCAAAAAAGAATCTAGAAAAATGAGAAACGAATTATTATGCTCAAGTTATAAAGCAAGAACTAGAAACGCACGAAAGCCCAGATTTGAAATGAAATTTGCCCAGCATGTTGACATCCGCGCCAGAATTTATTTGTGAGTGAAATAGCGTTAAACATATTTTGCCATGCTACACTAAGCATGTCTTTGATGCATTGAGGGACAAACCAATAATTTAGAACCTTAATGTTTATAGAGTTTATAACTAATAAATTTAAGAGATGTATCCTAAGTAATTCAGCTTTTAATTTTGTGTTAAAGTTATTGTCGGCACTGTGAATGACATAAGAAATAATGTCACTTACTTGTTGGCCTAAATCATTATTGTTTTTCGTCCTCTTACTTCTAGCCTCTAAGAAAGACCTATATTCTATGACCAGTAGCAGGTTGTGCAAAATTCTCTCCTTAAAACAAAATTATAGTTTTTATTAGAATATAATGTCCATTTAAATGAGATTGAGTACAAGTGGAGTTATTTGTACTAGAAAACGAAGAAAATAGTCTCTCCACAAAAAGAGGTGAGTCTCTCGGAGTCTTACTCGACTCACCGAGCTGTTACCGTCTCGGAAAAGAAAATAGTTTTATGTATTTATAACTTTCATCGTTATCTCCATGGCACTGATGATGACCACATGTTAGGTTGTAAGCGCTTTGCCAATAAACTATTGTTTTTGTGGAGAGACTCTTTTCTTCGTTTCCTATTATATTCTCCATTATTTTTTTTCAAAATTCAACATCAAAAATGAATATAAATATATAATGTAAGACTGGTTTGTTTTTATATAATCACCAATTTCTCCAATACATCACGCAGCTAAAATTAAATAGATTAACAAACATCTTTGTCTATTTCATTCTATGAAGGTTAAGGCAAAGAATCCTATAGTCAGTCATTGTTAGCCAAGAAACATCTATTGCGACTGACACCCAAGATGTTAGACATTTATAAGGAGATTCAATTCGATGTAAACAAACCAACCTCATTCGGAGGTTATAGCCTGATGAAAATAATAATAATGACGAGTTTAGTTTCCTGCTTTAAGATTATCACTCATGAATAATTCATCTTCTTATCATAAGAGCATTTTAGAAGAATAGGAAAATATTTTTTCCAGTTTTCTTTTCAAAAATATTTAGTACGGATAAAATATTGGTATTATCACTAAATAAATTTAGATCAAAAAGGTTTATAGGCAAGTACTGGTTTCTAAGAAGGTCATACTTAGGACATTGAAGCAATGTATGGAGCAGGGTTTCTTTCTGATCACAATTACAAGAAGACAATTAGCATCAGTGTTGCCTTTATATAGAATACCATTAAATGATATCTTTAATAAGTTTAACCCTGAAGTTCGAACTTGCGCTAGCAGCTTTTGCATAATAAAAGGTAGACCCATGACTAAATAGTTAATATTTGGGTTATATGAGCTGTGAACTGTTTTGTAAAAACTACAGTATAACGAGTCGTTAATTTTTTTTAAATCTTCATGTATTAATTTACTTTCATATTTGGTTGTAATTTCATTAATGAATTTTTTCTCAATAGCTCTAGTTAACATACTGTCTAAATCTAACCCATCTATACTATTAACTATAGATTTAACTTGCGTAAACCAGTTAAGCTTAATATTATTATTAGAAGTTGAATCTAAAAATCTAAGCCTTTCAAAACATACTTTGACTAGTTTATCTGAATCTAAATATTGAATATGGCTGATATAATTTAACGTTTGTCTCAAAACAGATACTGATACATGAGTAACATTAAATTCAGCCCTAATAATATAATGAGGTACGTTACTTTGTAGAGAAAAGTATTTTTGAAGAAAAATGTCTGAGCAGCTTCAAGTTGCGAGAGGTAACGCAAAGCCCACATTGGGGCACCGTAAGTTAATGCGGAAAAAGCATAGAAATATGTGCTAGAGGGGGCATAGCCTATCTCAATACATTGAAAGGCCTGAAACATCGTATTGGGGTCTCTCAGGGGCTCTGTGTAACCTCATTGAAACCTCCTTCAAGAGTGAGTTAAGGCAATAATAAATCTATTGTTTTCGGCTTCCTATACATAGTTTGTGTTTTGATTTGTATTTTAACTTACTACTATATAAGTTATTGTAATTTTGTACTGATTATCTGATTATTTTGATAATTGAATGTGGTCAGGTTATTTTGTCAGTGTTTCAAAATTCAACCTATAGGGCCCCTCTAGTAATAATATCTCTATGGGAAAAAGTTTTTAAGACGACATTAAATGAACTATTTTTAGCTGCAACTATGGTAGCTCTGAGTGAATCAGATGCAGTACGATATCGGCTTATCGCCTGCTTAGAAGCTTGCTCAAAAACCCTCTTTCTGGAAAAACATGCCCCAAAATAATTAAATTTGTTAATTTCTTCGATTATCTGACCATCATAATATATGCTTTTTCTTTTCTTGAATAAACCACCTTTACTGAAAATTACAACTTTAGTTTTACTTAAGTTAACTTCTAAACCATAATGTTTACAATATTCTTGTAATATCCTAAGTTTATTGTTCATATCCACCTCAGAAAAAGCAAATATTATTAAATCGTCGCAGTACAAAAGAAAATTAACATCTCTGAGCCCGTCAATATTAACTCCTTGAGTTCCCCAAGCACTAAAAAAGTCTTTTAAGTCACAAATCAGGAGATTAAATCAAAGTGGTGATAATATTTCGCCCTGTAATAGGGGGCCTATTACAGGGCGAAATATTATCACCACTTTGTTTTTAATTTTAAGGGGCTTAAGATGTTAGAGGTCTTGTTATTAAACCTAATTTTAGTACAGGCTTGTTTGTATAAGTTCATAATTGCTCTGATAATTTTATCACTAACTTTAAGGTCTTTGAGTTTTTTAAATAAAACATAATGAAGTATCTTGTCTAAAGCCTTTTTGAAATCAATAAAACACGCTACTATTTTTCTTTTCGAGAGCCTTAGATGGTTTTTACGACTACTTAAAATAAAAATATTGTCAAGGCAACTTTTACCCTTTCTGAACCCGGCCTTTTCTGCCCACTGACTGAATCTACTATTTATGATAGATGTAAATATTTTAGCCTTACAGTTAATTAATGAGATGCCGCGGTAGTTATTTAAATCTTCTTTATCGCCCTTCTAAAAAAGAAGGGTAGTCAAGATTTCGGACCAATCTGACGGTATTTCACCTGTATCTAAAATTTTATTAAATAGAATATTTAAGTGCAAAATCAAGTTAGGCGGCAATATCTTTAAAACATTATAATCTATTTCGTCGATAACAGGCGAAGAATTATTTTTAGCGTTAGGTATAGCATTACTTATTTCATGATCAGATATAGGAGAGTCTAATTCGGGGACAGTGTGATCAATATTAATTTCACTAATTTTCGGGCCATCATCATTCAATAAATTCTTATAGTAAGCTTCCCAAGATGTAATATTTATATAAATCGAACCTAAAAGGGTTTTTTCTTAAATCGTTTTATGCATTTCCAAAATTCTTAGGTAAATTATTGTATATTCTAGGGGCTGTAAAATATGAATGATTTAAAGCTTTACTAGTTCTACAGACAGGTTCTACAATATTTTGATTGATTTGTTTCCTAATATTGTAAACATGTTTTACAGTATCAGGAAACCAATCCCTTCTAATATTTATAAATATTAGTTGTTTTTCTGATAGATCTGTTTCAGAATTCAAAGTTCTATTGAGTCTATTTGGAGTATTTCTGTGATTATTATCTTCAAATCACCCGTCTATCTTTATTATTATACGTGAGTAAAGAACATATTACTACGTCAGTAGTTCTACATTCTCTGACATTTGATTCTAACTACTTTCTTATACATATATATCTATACAAACTATTTTATTTATTTTATCTCATATATTTGACGACTGCTTCGGAAGCAAGTCCAAAGCAGGAAGGATGAGCGTAGCGAATCTGATGTGATGAGGAAAATTTCCGAGGTACCCCGTATCCGATTTTTTTATTACACGATCAGTTTTATATTACCTGATATCGGCTGCATATTTCATGAGCACATCTGTCCAGGATATAGGTCTGGTTGCGCAATATATGAGTACATCTGCACAGTGTATAGATCAAGCTGCGCAATAAATAAGCACATTTGCCCAGTGTATAGTAGATTTGGCTTCGCTAATGTAGCCAGACCTATACACTAGGCAGATGTGCTTACTGCGCAGCCAGACCTATACACTGGGCAAATAAGCACATTTGCCCAGTGTATGCAAATGTGCTGGCTATGGTATAATATGTGCTGGCTGCATATTACATGAGCCCATCAACCCTTTATATAATATATATATATATATATATATATATATATATATAGTAAAATAACTCACCCTCTGTCCTCTATACTCAGCATATGCGTGATACCTCAGCTTGATCTCATTACATTTCTAATAGCTCCCAATTCTGCACTAAAATCTAAACTTTAATCCGTATCATACGTCCGTACACTTTACAATTTTAAGTAGGCGTTATTAAATTAAGTTTATCTCAATAAAATAATATAAATAAAGTATTTAATTAATTTAAATAATTGTATTACTTAAATTAGTTTTATTAATTATTACTATATATGATAATTATTTAAAATTATTTAAATTAATAAACAATAACAAATTGCGTTTATTGACCATTTATATATAACAAACAGTAGACATAAAAAATTAACGTTTTTGAATTTAATTAATCTTTGACAATTAAAAAAAAAATTAAAACTAATATCGATAACAGTTCGAGGTAAGATCACTTTCTTTTGTGATTTAATAAATAAATCTATTTAAATACATTTTAGAGGTTTTTAAAAATAACTTCTGTAATATTTTTCAAATTAATTTAATCCATATAATTAATATTGATTTCTAGTTAAACAAACGTTAGTAAGTTCTTTATTAGACAGCTGATTGCAAGAATCTTGAATAAAGGGAATGACGCACTAAGTCGCACTAATTTGCCATACAAAAAAGTGACCCCTTCGCAAACCAAAAAATAGAAAGAAATTCAACACGAAACACACGTCAAAAACCAACCGCACATGCTTGGTACAAACTGCGCATGCTTACAATTCTTATAACAGCGCAGGTCTTACATTTTAACTTACCTCTCAATGGTTTCCCATTGTTTATTGCTCGAGAAGGTTATAACAAAACACGCTTTATTAGCACTCATTGAAGTGGGTATAGTCCAAAATTTAAAATTAAATAAGCACAAATGACAAGCACCGCAAATGTAACAACTTCTCATCGCGAGAAGCAGAGAAGAAAGTTTAGAAGCAAACTCGACAACCTTGCTACATAACCTACATTTAGCACTTTTTTCAATATAACCAAGGGTAAGGTAAGTTTGCTCCTATTTCTCTATCTCATACAACTTCCATGGAGTCAGAAATGTTCCTTAATGCGTCATCACCTTTATTTAAGATTCTTGACTAATTGGCCTGATATTTGATTGCCAGTTTGTATATTAGTTTATTTGTACGTGACGCGATATCTGCCGTAAAAATTGACCGATTTGTTCAAATTTGGTGTGCGAGGAGTATTCACATGACCGAGGTGTATAGTTTTGGATAGATTTCAGTTTAAAAAAAAAATAGCGGCCAATATGTCGGACAAATTGAAAATTAATTTTGTAAATAAAAATTAAGCTGCGTATCGTTATAAAGCTCTCGAAAAGTATACCTACAAATAAAACATACGAAACATGTAAAAAAAACAATTTGAAACGCTTATTTTCAAAATAGATGTCAAAATGACATAATTATTGATAATTAATCATAAAATGACATATTAATTAAATAATCACAAATACTGGAATATAATGAGCAAAGCGAGCCCTTTTTTATACGTATTAATAATATGAGCAATCTAGCCACCGAAACAAGCATTAATTCTATATACATAAGTATTAATGCGTGGAATCTAGGGAGCCATGTGATTTCTTTTTATACGTATTAATAATACGTGCAATCTAGCCACCGAAGCGAGCATTAATTCTATATACATAATTATTAATGCGTGGAATCTAGGGAGTCATGTGATTTCTTTTTTATACGTATTAATAATATGTGCAATCTAGCTACCGAAGCGAGCATTAATTCTATATACATAATTATTAATGCGTGGGATCTAGGAGCCATGTGATTTCTTTTTATACGTATTAATAATATGGCAATCTAGCCACCGAAGCGAGCATTAATTCTATATACATAATTATTAATGCGTGGAATCTAGGGAGCCATGTGATTTCTTTTTTATACGTATTAATAATATGTGCAATCTAGCCATTGAAGCGAGCATTAATTCTATATACATAATTATTAATGCCTGGGATCTAGGGAGCCATGTGATTTCTTTTTTATACGTATTAATAATATGTGCAATCTAGCCACCGAAGCGAGCATTAATTCTATATACATAATTATTAATGCGTGGAATCTAGGGAGCCATGTGATTTCTTTTTTATACGTATTAATAATATGTGCAATCTAGCCATTGAAGCGAGCATTAATTCTATATACATAATTATTAATGCCTGGGATCTAGGGAGCCATGTGATTTTTTTTTATACGTATTAATAATATGTGCAATCTAGCCACCGAAGCGAGCATTAATTCTATATACATAATTATTAATGCGTGGAATCTAGGGAGCCATGTGATTCTTTTTTATACGTATAATTAATACGTGCAATCTAGCACCGAAGCGAGCATTAATTCTATATACATAATTATTAATGCGTGGAATCTAGGGAGCCATGTGATTTCTTTTTATATATATAATTAATACGTGCAATCTAGCCACCGAAGCGAGCATTAATTCTATATACATAATTATTAATGCCTGGGATCTAGGGAGCCATGTGATTTCTTTTTTATACGTATTAATAATATGTGCAATCTAGCCACCGAAGCGAGCATTAATTCTATATACATAATTATTAATGCGTGGGATCTAGGGAGCCATGTGATTTCTTTTTTATACGTATTAATAATATGTGCAATCTAGCCATTGAAGCGAGCATTAATTCTATACATAATTATTAATGCGTGGGATCTAGGGAGCCATGTGATTTTTTTTTACGTATTAATAATATGTGCAATCTAGCCACCGAAGCGAGCATTAATTCTATATACATAATTATTAATGCGTGGAATCTAGGGAGCCATGTGATTTCTTTTTTATACGTATTAATAATACGTGCAATCTAGCCACCGAAGCGAGCATTAATTCTATATACATAATTATTAATGCCTGGGATCTAGGGAGCCATGTGATTTCTTTTATACGTATTAATAATATGTGCAATCTAGCCACCGAAGCGAGCATTAATTCTATATAATATTAATGCGTGGATCTAGGGAGCCATGTGATTTCTTTTTTATACGTATTAATAATACGTGCAATCTAGCACCGAAGCGAGCATTAATTCTATATACATAATTATTAATGCCTGGATCTAGGGAGCCATGTGATTTCTTTTTTATACGTATTAATAATATGTGCAATCTAGCCACCGAAGCGAGCATTAATTCTATATACATAATTATTAATGCGTGGGATCTAGGGAGCCATGTGATTTCTTTTTTATACGTATTAATAATATGTGCAATCTAGCCATTGAAGCGAGCATTAATTCTATATACATAATTATTAATGCGTGGAATCTAGCGAGTGAGGCGAGCCTTATTTATTATTAAGATAATTTTGGAATTATTAAAATTTAAAAAAAACCAGTGAACGAATTGACCGAAACCAGCGTTTCTGTATTCAATTTATTATTTTGTTGCATTTTATTGTAAAGTTTAATTATGTTTGACATTAAAAAAGTTTTTTTTTATTTACCTAATTATGAAGCAAGTCCCTTTTTTAAATATTTTTATTTTATGTATAAACCATCACTTAATTATAATGGTCCTCTTCTCTTAAATGAGGGGGAGTTTACTTCTTCTGAGATGGCAACCCTTCATACTTGAAGAAGGATGTCTGCTTTTGGCTAAAGAGGTCATTACTCGTCGCAAGGTCTAATTTGCAATTCAGAGCTTTGCACTATACTAGTCTCTGGACGGTGTTATGCCTGTAATGCTTCAGGAAAGTGTGGATCGTTAGGCTGACCAGATCTCCAGGCTGAGGTCCAGTTTTATTCCCTCCACTCCAGAGCCTGCAGTAGGTGTTGCTCGCTGTTTGTAAAGACATCTCTTAAGGACTCTATGCATAGAGACTTTTTAAACTTTTGGAATCATTCTACTGGGATGAGACAGAGCTAGCTGCTTATCAAAGGACCGTATAAATGGCTTACCAGGTCAGTTTTAGCCCTAAAAAGAGTACCTGCCACTCAGTAACTGGTGTTCGTACTGCATTGTCGGCTTAACCACCATTTAAACCTGATGAGATTGGCAGCTAGTCCTAAATGCAGGCAATGTGACACTATGTGTGCAGGCTATGTGAGGCGGCACTATGTGTGCAGGCTATGTGAGGCGGCACTATGTGTGCAGGCTATGTGCGGCACTATGTGTGCAGGCTATGTGAGGCGGCACTATGTGTATGTGAGGCGGCACTAAGGCTATGTGAGGCGGCACTATGTGTGCAGGCTATGTGAGGGGCACTATGTGTGCAGGCTGTAGGCGGCACTAGGTGTGCAGGCTATGTGAGGCGCACTATGTGTGCAGGCTATGTGGGCGGCACTATGTGTGCAGGCTATGTGAGGCGGCACTATGTGTGCAGGCTATGTGAGGCACTATGTGTGCGGTGAGGCGGCACTATGTGTGCAGGCTATGTGCGGCTAGTACCGGCGGCTATGTGTGCAGCACTATGTGTGCAGCTGAGGCGCACTATGTGTGCAGGCTATGTGCACTATGGCGGCAGCACTATGTGCAGGCTATGTGCACTATGTGTGCAGGTTATGTGAGGCGGCACTATGTGTGCAGGCTATGTGAGGCGGCACTATGTGTGCAGGCTATGTAAGGCGGCACTATGTGTGCAGGCATTGACGTATTTGAGGTGGCAGTCCTTTGGCCTGGCGAGCGTTCCTTTAGAGAGGATCTTGCAGAACTACTCCTAAACAAGTTGATAACTTTCTGCAAGTCAGTAGACTTTTTGAGAGGGTAAAAGGAACTGGAGGACTTCCTTTTACTTTCCGGGTTTGCACTAAGGTGGGTACCTGAGTTGTCTAATGCTCTAGTTTATAACCCCGGTCCTTTTTTTTTTTTAAAAAAAGTATCCTGTTCAATCTCCCAAGTACCTGTAGGTATTTTCGTGTCGAAAGATATAGCGCGAGGAGTATAATAGAAGCCTACTAAGTCAGGTTGAAATCCTGACACCCTAGACCTAACTCACGACGTGTAACATAAAACATTTCTCAAGACGAACCTGATGTAGAGAGAGGTGCTCCCGAAATATCGTAAATTGTAAATTTCATTGACAATGGGTTACGTCCAACTAATCTTACTCATAATTTTCCATTGTCAGAACTATCACGTCTTAGCTAGATCAGTACTGATCTCGGATACTAAAAACATTTCGGCTATACGAGCGTAATATGACCAAACTAGCAAAGGAGAAAACCCATCTAACGTTATTCTCTGCAAATGGACAGATGAAAGAGTTATACCTAATGGGTTTCACTTAAAGCCTCTTTACTAGAGCCTACGTGCTTACAAGATCTTAGAAACCGCTAGCTGGTGCTGGCCCCTATTTAGGGATTTTAATTTATACATAAATAATTTTACTTGAATACATCTATAATGCTAAGGTACACTGAGTATATTGAAACGAAGAAGGTGTTAAATCTCATATTATGTAATATAAACAGCATTATTAGAATATTTCTATTTAGGAGTATTTTCTATGGCTAGAGGAATTATATTGTCAAAGGGCTTTCTTTGGTTCTAGAGGCACTAAACCTAATTTTACCTTTACCACTGTATCACAATGTCACTGACACTTTCAATAAAAAAGGTATAGATACTAAGGAATTGACAAAAATATCTGAATCTATTATTTTAGAATCGCTTGAAAATATAAATAGAAATATAAATATATGCGGTTATTTTTCTTTATTTAATTTATCTATTTTAAATATTGCTTTTTCTATTTAATCTTTTGACAAAATTATGTAATAATTTTTTTTTATATACTTAGGTATAACGGTGATTTATTCGCTATTATAGTAAATTTCTTATTTTATTATTTAGTTTAATTATTGTCTTATATATGATTGATCAGTATGCTGTGTATGTAGCAACTTATTGTAAATAAGAAGCCTCATATTCTGTTTTTTTATAAATATATTATGTTTCTTCCACTGCGCCACAAGTTCTTAAGTATTCAGTTATATTTTTAAACTTTAGTGATTCCGCTAACTGTAAAGCAGTTTCGTTGTTAGAAGTTATGGCATTAATATCTATATCAGGACGAGTACACAAGTACTTTACTACATCTAGATGACCTTTCAAACTAGCATAATGTAGGGCAGTCCAGTCATTCTTATCCTTTATATTAACATCAACATGTTTTTCATCTACCAGGTATTTGACCACGTCTGTATTACCATACTGAGCTGCGATATGTAAAGGAGTTTTGTTTTTAATTGATTCACGAGCATTAATATCTATATCAGGACGAGTACACAAGTACTTTACTACATCTAGATGACCTTTCCAACTAGCATAATATAGAGCAGTCCAGTCATCAATAGCTTTTATATTAACATCAACATGTTTTTCTTCTACTAGGTATTTGACTATGTCTGTGTTACCATACTCAGCTGCGATATGTAAAGGAGTTTTGTTTTCAATTGATTCACGAGCATTAATATCTATACCAGGACGAGTACATAAGTTCTTTACTACATCTAGATGACCTTCCAAACTAGCATAATATAGAGCAGTCCTGTCATCCTTATCCTTTATATTAACATCAACATGTTTTTCTTCTACTAGGTATTTGACTATGTCTGTATTACCATACTGAGCTGCGATATGTAAAGGAGTTTTGTTTTCAATAGATTCACGAGCATTAATATCTATATCAGGACGAGTACATAAGTACTTTACTACATCTAGATGACCTTTCAAACTAGCATAATGTAGGGCAGTCCAGTTATTCTTATCTTTTATATTAACATTAACATGTTTTTCCTCTACTAGGTATTTGACTATGTCAGTACGGCCATTATCAGCTGCAATATGTAAAGCAGTTTCATTTTTTGTTGAATTAATAATAGGAAACAAGGATTTTACCTCTGTGAAATTTTCTGACTTAGATGCAAGTTGGAATGTTTTACTTAGCCGACTGATATATTGAGTCAAATAGTTCTCTATGTCATGATATCCTTTACTTACAGCAATTTCCAGGGGAGTCCTTCCCTCTTCGTCTTTGATATTTTTGTTGGCATCTTTGTGCTCTGTTAAACATTTGACCATCTCAGTATTGTTATTCCAAACAGCTATGTGTAGAGGGGTGTTGTAGTCCTTATCTCTGATATTTACATTTATCTTTTTATTTTCTAATAAATATGTTACTATATTAATATAGTTCTTATTTACAGCTAAATGTAACGGAGAATTGTCATTGATATCTCTTATATTGACAGCTATGTCTTTACGACTTACTAAATACTTGACAATATCAGGATAGTTATTATTTACAGCTATGTGTAGAGGAGCGTTGTTGTTCTTATCTCTAATGTTTACAAAAGCTCCGTTCTCTATTAGTTGTTTTACAAGATTAATTCTGCCATAGAGTACAGCGAGATGTAGAGGTGTCACTCCATCTCCAGTTGGTTCGTTCAGTGCTGCCCTCTTAACCAATTTTCTCACAGCCTCTGTTTGGTCCAACACGACTGCCATGTGTAACGGAGTGATATTATCCTCTTCAGCTGCATTTACATCGACACTTTCTGTATTTAATAACTTATCTGTAATATTTAGGAATTGCAATACGACAGAGTACGTAAGAGGACTCCAATTTTTCATAGACCGAGCGTTAACATTAGTTTGTTGTTTGTTCATTAACAGGTCCACAATATCAGAGTGTCCTGACATGGTAGCATAGTGGAGGGCAGTAAGGTTACCATTACCTGCAGCATTAATGTCAATGCTAGGACTCTGGAGAAGTACTTGGCAGATGTCAGGATAGTTGCTTATTGCACACAGGTGTAAAGGAGTGAGTCCGTTCTTATCTTTGCTGTTAATATTGACCCTGTTATCCCTTATCAAAGCCTTAACAACATTCACTCCACCGAACACAGCGCTATGGAGAGGCGTGAAACCGTCTATATCTTCTCCATTGACTTGTATTTCTGTACTTTCTAAAAGTATTCTTACAGTAGAAGTAAAGCCTCTAGACGCTGCTATGTGGAGAGGTGTGAATTGTTTAATGAACGTCTTGGCATTGACATTTCCATGACGACTCAATAACATCCTAACAAAGTCATCATGGGCTGCTTCACTCGATATATGCAATGGAGAATAACCATCGTTATCTCGCACATCTATGTCCGTCGTACCATTAGAGATTATTATTTCCCCTACTTCGACGTTTCCATTTTGTGCTATAGCATGTAAAGAACTTCTTCCATAATCGAACCTCGTACTCCTGTTAGCTCCGTTCTTAATCAAGATTCTTATTCCATCCACTTGTTCGTCCAAGGCAGCGTTGTAGAGATCTCTATCCAGATCTCTAAATAAAGTTTCAAAGGGATCTGAGAGGACTCCTACATATTCTGCCTTGCCCTCATCAAATCTTCTAAAAATCAAGCGTTCTCTTCTCCTCCTATCTACAGGGATTCTTATAGTAGGGTTAGCAGTTCTATTTACTCCATAAGAGGCAGACCATTCACTGACTTTAGACAGCATTCCCTCATCCCTATACTGGACTGCGTATTGCACCCTAGCTCCTGCTGTCCACTTACCTAGAGGAGTGGGGATAGTAGAATGTTTGAAATGAGGTTTTCCCCGGAGTTTTCCTGGTACATCTGTTAAGATCGGTAGGCTCGTGTTATGAAGGTTGCTTTTCATTTGTCGGAGTGACTTTATTCTCTCCGACAGAGATATAACAAATTGCTGCTGAGTCTGGTCCAGATTCGTGGTTATATTCTTACTCTGAGCTTCAGACATAATATCAATGACACTGTTTAAAAGAGAGGTGTGAATCAGCGAATACCTGAACTCATCAAATGTAATTTGAATTTGGCCCACGTATGTATTGTATTTGCTAATGTCTGATTGCTCATAATAGTAATCACTGAGATATGAATACTGAGTGAGTAAGAAATTTAATACTGAAATATAAGTCCGGGTGCCAAAATACAGTGAATATAAAGCAATTGCCCGGCTATTATCTGGACCATTAATAGCATATTTATTGTCTATTATGCTAAAAAGGAGGGAGTGTAAGCTAGAAGGCTTATGATTTTTAGACTCTTCCAGTAGAGCCAACAAGCCACTGTGTTCTACCTTGGCCACGTAGTTAACTTTACTCATCTTACTCATTTGAGTATTTACCGATTCAAAATATTTTACAAAGTTGTTTATTTTGGTCGCTATGTCTTTAATTTGAGAATTCCTCATAGATTCTAGTACTGTTGAGAACCCTTCCTTTATTTCCTGCCTGGAGATATTGACAAGCAGAGCTGTGTTGTCATGATCCAAGATGTTAAGTATTTGATCTAGTGCTCTATAATTCCTTGACAGCAGTTTATCAAGTCTCCTGGTACTATTATCCCCCCTGTCAAGCCTCCAGTTCATTTCTTGAAGATTTCCATCTAATTCTTCAACTCTGTCAAAAGTATTCAGTATTGTTTTTCGATTTTTATTAAGAGCTATGTCAACAACATCTAATCTTGACTTGATTACTCGCAGAGTTTTATCTAGAATGTCGTCTGTATTGGACAGCCTCTCTCCTAAAACAGTTCTAACCTGATCAAAGTCACTTTGTAAGTTATTCTTAATCTCACTAAGTCTTCGCTGTATAAAATGGTCCAATTCGGAGACAGGCAAAACTTCGCAACCTTGTTCTGACGTAGAGTTATTGTAAAGCTGATATTTAGTTGCTGCCCTCACTGTCATCATCGCGTCAGTAATCAAAGGACCAAAGACTCCGTCAGAATTACCTTGATTTTCTTTTGTTCTATCCGATTTAAATTTGGAATCAAAACAATGCTGCTTCAGCAGGGCATTGACAGATCTTACTTTTCGTGGCGATGCGGTTATTTCCCCGAACTCCCTTACTCCTAAAGCTAATACAATTATAACTAAAAATAAAATTATTTTCATTTTAAATGAATTAAGGAACAATATTAGTTGTAAAACTAACTTATGAGAAGTCAAAAGTTAATTAATTTAAATAAATATTAAAAATAATTTGAAGTTTTTAAATTATAGTTTGGTTAGTAAAATCAATAGTTCCAGTAAAAATAATAATTATGTCAAAAAAGTAATAAATATGTTAGCAAAAACAATAGCTTAATCAGTAAATAATGATTATGTTAGCAAAAACAATAGCTTTATCAGTAAATAATGATTATGTTAGCAAAAACAATAGCTTAATCAGTAAATAATGATTATGTTAGCAAAAACAATAGCTTAATCAGTATGCTTATCAGTAAATAATGATTATGTTAGTAAAAAATTAGCTTTATGAGTAAATAATGATTATGTTGGATTATGTTAGCAAAAAACAATAGCTTAATCTAGCAAAAACAATAGCTTTATCAGTAAATAATGATTATGTTAGTAAAAAAATTAGCTTTATGAGTAAATAATGATTATGTTAGCAAAAACAGTAGCTTTATCAGTAAATAATGATTATGTTAGCAAAAACAATAGCTTAATCAGTAAATAATGATTATGTTAGCAAAAACAATAGCTTTATCAGTAAATATGATTATGTTAGTAAAAAAATTAGCTTTATGAGTAAATAATGATTATGTTAGCAAAAACATTAGCTTTATCAGAAAATAATGATTATGTTAGCAAAAACAATATAGCTTAATCAGTAAATCATGATTATGTTAGCAAAAACAATAGCTTAATCAGTAAATAATGATTATATTGGCAAAAACAATAGCTTTATCGGTAAATAATGATTATGTTAGCAAAAACAATAGCTTTATCAGTAATAATGATTATGTTTATAAAAACAATAGCTTTATCTGTAAATAATGATTATGTTAGTAAAAAAATTAGCTTTATCAGTAAATAATGATTATGTTAGCAAAAACAATAGCTTTATCAGTAAATAATGATTATGTTAGCTAAAACAGTAGCTTTATCAGTAAATAATAATTATGTTAGCAAAAACAATAGCTTAATCAGTAAATAATGATTATGTTAGCAAAACCAATAGTTTTATCAGTAAATAATGATTATGTTAGCTAAAACAGTAGCTTTATCAGTAAATAATGATTATGTTAGCTAAAACAGTAGCTTTATCAGTTAATAATAATAATGTTAGCAAAAACAATAGCTTTATCAGTAAAAGCAATAGTTATGAAATATTTGATTAGTATGCCATTAGATTGTCATGTCTTTATACCATAAAAGGAGATAAGGATTCCTTTTTAAGCTTACCAAATTTAATGTTTATTATATGATTCCTTTTATAATAAATGAAAAGGCATTATAACTTTAATGGTTTATATTGTAATAAATTTGATTTTAAAAAGAAGAGCACTAGTTTTTTTTTATTAATGGTGACACAATAGCTGTCTATCAATCTAGATATTATTGGATGACACGATAGCTGTCTATCTAGAAAATAATAGATGACACGATAGCTGTCTATCTAGAGATTAAGAGATGACACAATAGCTGTCTATCTAGAAATTAATAGATGACACAAAAGCTGTCTATCCAGAGATTAATGGATGACACGATAGTCTATCGACACAATAGCTGTCTATAATGATAATAGATGACACAATAGCTGTCTATCTAGAGATTAAAAGATGACACAATAGCTGTCTATCTAATGATTAATAGATGACACAATAGCTGTCTATCTAGAGATTAAAAGATGACACAATAGCTGTCTATCCAGAGATTATTGGATGGAACAATAGTTGTCTATCTAGAGATTAATAGATGACACAATAGCTGTATATCTAGAGATTAATGGATGACACGATAGCTGTCTATGTAGAGAATAATAGATCACACGGTAGCTGTCTATCTAGAGAATAATAGATGACACGATAGCTGTCTATCTAGAGAATAATAGATGACACGATAGCTGTCTATCTAGACATAATATGGAATAATCCAGAGATTAATGGATGACACGAAAGCTGTCTATCCAGAGAATAATAGATGACACGATAGCTGTCTATCCAGAGAATAATTGATGACACGATAGATGTCTATCTAGAGATTAATAGATGACACAATAGCTGTCTATCCAGAGAATTATGGATAACACGATAGCTGTCTATCTAGAGATTAATAGATGGCACAATAGCTGTCTATCTAGAGAATAATAGATGACACAAAAGCTGTCTATCCAGAGATTATTGGATGGAACAATAGTTGTCTATCTAGAGATTAACAGATGACACAATAGCTGTATATCTAGAGATTAATGGATGACACGATAGCTGTCTATCTAGAGAATAATAGATGACACGGTAGCTATCTATCTAGAGAATAATAGATGACACAATAGCTGTCTATCCAGAGAATAATGGATGACACGATAGCTGTCTATCTACAGAATAATAGATGACACGGTAGCTGTCTATCTAGAGAGTAGTGGATGACACGATAGCTGTCTATCTAGAGAATAATAGATGACACGATAGCTGTCTATCTAGAGAATAATAGATGGCACAATAGCTGTCTATCCAGAGATTAATGGATGACACGAAAGCTGTCTATCCAGAGAATAATAGATGACACGATAGCTGTCTATCCAGAGATTTATAGATGGCACAATAGCTGTCTATCTAGAGATTAAAAGATGAAACAATAGCTGTCTATCTAGAGAATAATAGATGACACAAAAGCTGTCTATCCAGAGATTAATGGATGACACGATAGCTGTCTATCTAAAGAATAATAGATTACACAATAGCTGTCTATCTAGAGATTAATAGATGACACAATAGCTGTCTATCTAGAGATTAAAAGATGACACAATAGCTGTCTATCTAGAGAATAATAGATGACACAAAAGCTGTCTATCCAGAGATTAATGGATGGCACAATAGCTGTCTATCTAGAGATTAATAGATGACACAATAGCTGTATATCTAGAGATTAATGGATGACACGATAGCTGTCTATCTAGAGAATAATAGATGACACGGTAGCTGTCTATCTAGAGAATAATAGATGACACAATAGCTGTCTATCCAGAGAATAATGTATGACACGATAGCTGTCTATCTACAGATAATAAATGACAGGTAGCTGTTATCTAGAGAGTAGTGGATGACACGACAGCTGTCTATCTAGAGAATAATAGATGACACGATAGCTGCTATCTAGAGAAATGGATAACACATAGATTGACGATCCAGAGAATATAGTGACACGATAGCTGTCTATCCAGAGAATAATGGATGACACGATAGGCTATCTAGACATTAATAGATGACCTGATAGCTGTCTATCCAGAGAATAATGGATGACACGATAGATGTTTATCCAGAGAATAATAGATGACAAGATAGCTGTCGATCCAGAGAATAATAGATGACACGATAGCTGTCTATCTAGAAATTAATGGATGACACGAGTGCTGTCTATCCAGAGAAAATTAGATGACACGATAGCTGTCTATCTAGAGATTAATAGGTGACACGGTAGCTGTCTATCTAGAAATTTATGGATGACACAATTACTGTGTATCCAGAGAAAATTAGATGACACGATAGCTGTCTATCTAGAGATTTATAGATGACACGGTAGCTGTCTATTACTAAATTACCTGAGAACTGAAGCAGCCAAATACAGCCAAGGCGTAAAGAAGTGATCTTACCTTACTTATTCCTACAAGTATATTTTTTATGAAAGATTGATAAGTAATAGTAAAGTAAAAAACTTAAATTAAATAAAACTTTCAAAATTGAAGTTGAATATAAGCAATTCGATTAATTATGTTAATTTTTTTAAGGTCAAAAAGATTTAATATTAATTATTAAATATAAAATGATATTAGTATTATTATAAGTCATTATATTTTTTATTTATCAAATTGAATTCAATATTAAGTTAAATTTAAATAGATTTAATGTAATTATTAAGTATAAAGCTTAAGCTTATTAAATATAAAGCTTAGAAGTTGAATTTAAATAGATTTAATGTAATTATTTATAAAGCTGAATTTAAATAGATTTAATGTAATTATTAAAAATGAAGTTGAATGTAAATAGATTTAATGTAATTATTAAATTTAAAGTTTATTTAAAGAGCAAATAAAACTAATATAATTATTTAGCTTATTAAGATACGATCAGCTTTGACGAGACAAAACTAATGAGTCAAACGTATTTATGAAGAGTGTGAAAATATTTTTTGAAACTTTTGATTATTTTAAAATAAGAATATTTTTGTGTTTATTAATGAAGACTACAAGTTTGAATAAGAGAGAGTTAATATCTGATGTGCAAGGCCTTTTGCAGGGAATACGTCGACTGCTATCATGTTAATCGCGCAACATGGGTCAGATGGGGTCACTCTTGTCTGAATACAATGTTACCATGAATCTTTGAAAACATTGTTAAAGAATAATTAAATTCATCTATTTATTTGAAATTACGTATCTGTGAAAGCAAAATATAGACTGCAGTGCGAATTCAATATCTAATTCAAAGTGATTTATTTTGCCCCGTATTTAATCAATACCTAAATTGAGTCTAAAAGTTAAGTTTCATTAATGGGAAATAACTGAGAGTTCTGTCAGGCTGTAATTGCAGCAAAGATAGTGTTGAGTGCTAGTCTTACGATCTGGAGGTAGAAGGTTCAAATCCGTACCGTAAAGGATATCCCTTAGTCCCTGGTACCGTTCCCTCGAGACAAAGGTACAATTGGGTTGATGCTGGGATCCGTGGTGCAGCTGCAATATAGGCAATACACAACTGTATTGCGTAGTTAGTCTGCCCAAAAAACCTGCAGGCGCACGCAAAATCATAAAATATTAAAACGTAACACTTTTTTCAAATCCGTCGAATTTACAAAATGCGTTTCTAACATTTTTTAATTTTGTTGCGGGATTGTATAATCAAAGAGAATCCAATTTAGTGTAATACGTGTTAGTATGATTAACATTTCACAATATACTGACAACTTTCTCAATTATGTACATATATGTTTGATTTAAAATGCTTAAAGAATTATTAAATTACAAACCATTGATTTATTACTGATTAATTATTTAGGGTAATGCGTATAAGAGGGGACTCCCGAAAACCCCGGAATGGAATTTACTGGAACCAAGTTATAAACAACTAAAAACATTAAAATTTAAATATTTAAGCAATAAATACGAATTATTATTCAAATATATATCAATAAATAACCTATATTGAGGAATCGTAATTATTCTGTAGTTATAAACTTATATAATGTAAAAAACTGTAAAAAATTATTATTCCAACCAGGATTGTTATTAATCACGGAAACACGCATCCAAACACGTATCTATTGCTTAAATATTTTAATTTTAATGTTTTTAGTTGTTTATAACTTGGTTCCAGTAAATTCCATTCCGGTTTTTTGGGAGTCCCCTCTTATACGCATCACCCTAAATAAATAATATGTAATAAATCAACGGTTAGTAATTAAATAACTCTTAAAGCATTTTAAATGAAACATATATATATATAATTGAGAAAGTTGTCAGCATATGGTGAAATGTTAATCATACTAACACGTATTACACGAAATTGGATACTCTTTGATTATACAATCCCGCAACAAAATTAAAAAATCTTAGAAACGCATTTTGGAAGAGACTGGATCCACGTTTCCGTATCTTGTAAAGACCAATTTCTGCGGGCTGGTGGAGGGTTGGAAATATATTTAACCTTTGGACCGAGCACTGTGAAAGTGGAGACTTGGACTTAGCGGTGTCTGTGGTCCCGCGTTAGTGTTAAAAATGCTGTGTTCGGTTCTGGACAGACGTCCTCTAATGATATGCGGAACTTGCTGCCCTTGCTTTTAGTTCAGGACTGTTACGCGCACTAACTTGGGTTCGCTACCAGCGTCACTCTCCGTCGGACTGAACAAAGCAGCGAGTATCTGATGAGACTAGAGGAACTGTTAAAATTGGTAAAAACTAGTAGATGGCGGGCTAGATGAGACTAATGAGATCAAAGTAGCTAGTGCGACTAGAGAAAATATTCTAAACAAACAGTAAATAATGAAATAAAACTAAAAGGGAAAACCTAGGAGCCAAAATGAGTTCAAAATCCTAGTAGAACAAAATCCTGTGATTAGATAAATCACCAAGAAGGTGTTGGTGATATCTCTGGCTTACAAATATGATCACCTTGTCCAGTGTTAAACATTCTATAGGGGCTGGGAAAGAGCCTCATTATTTGTGCAAACAAGGAGAACTTGTTGTTCAAGTTCTACTTGAACAACAAGTAGTTGTCTCACTTCTATCGAAACTAATGTATTCCACAAATATTTCCCAACTTCACTAATACGTTTTTGGTTATATCTTGTTTAAAGACATGAAGTGTCGTATCATAGAGATACTGATGCCTACTTTAAATGAAGAAAAGAATATGTGCCAAGAAGGAAATGGAGAAACTTTTGACATCAAATAGAAGGAAAACAAAAAATAACACTTGTTATTTTTAGATTCTGTAAATATTTATATATTAAAAGCTTTAAATATTTCTTGTAAATAAAAATTTTTCACAAATGCAACCATAGATAAACAATATTAACATAAATGGTTCACTCCCGACCGTACTGGGAACACTCAATTGACAAGTTTGTGTTTATGATTTAAGTTGAGGGCCTCATCACAAATCTTGAAGAGCGCTAGTAGTAAAATCTGTTTGCTCTATTCTCTACCAGATTGTGCTGTAGTTTTTTTTTTAAATTCAAACACTTGCCAATCGTTTAGTAAAATAAAATAAAAGTAAAGAAAGACCTATGGTAATTACGAAATATTTTCCATCAATTCAGTTATGTTTTAATGTTTACTGACCCAATTAGTAAAAATAAATGAACTTATACTGAAATATGATGATAATATATAATTACATTTATTCTTAAACGAGTTTAATATTTTATTGAATTTTATACTTTTTGAATATATATCAAGGCGTATGCTTAATGTAAAATGGCAAACAATAGGTTGTATAATAAAACAATTAAACAATTCTGGCGCGGTCGTCCGCATGTTGAGCGAATTTCCTTTGGAATGCGTGTTTCCGTTCATAACAACCCACTTGCTTAAGGTTCCGGTTTATGCTTTAAACCTAAGCAGTTACTCAATTATCAAGCACTGCTCGTAACTCATTTTGGCTGTACTTTTCAAAGGAAATGCGCATAATAATCTACTTGTTTATACAAAACTATGCCTCTGAAATTGGCAGTGCACACCATTATTCGCACTAGTTTAAAGCTCAGTTAGTGTATATCTTTACGGGAGATCTACCCCGCCGATAAGGGAAGGGCGATCACTAATTTGTAACAGATTAATATTGTTTATGACCCTCCTTTCACAAGTTTTGCGTCTGAAAACTTTAGGAGTGCTTTTTTTTAGTTTAAAAGGATTGCTATTATTTTGCCGGTTTGAATTCTGGCGCTAAGGCGTCGGCGATATGCCGATCCTCGTTCTTTTATGTACCTTATTTTTATTTCACGGAGGTTGCCATGTTTTGTTGTTAGCTGAATGATTTTTGAGGCTGTTTTATTTATTTCTGTAGGTTATATTTATTCTGTTGGTTAGTTTATGGTTTTTAAGTATGAATTATGAATACATGATTTATATGTTAGTTTGTAGCGTTTAAAGATGGTTGGCGTACGTCTATTTACTCGTATGTCCTGGTTGGGTAGGTTTCAAAGAGAGTGGTTATGTGTTGTGATTGAACAGGTGGTCGTAATTTTTGAGTAGATTGTGTGAGAAAAACTGTGAAGTAGTTTGCCTTTAAAAA
This sequence comes from Microvelia longipes, assembly GCA_018340805.1. Lineage (NCBI taxonomy): Eukaryota > Metazoa > Arthropoda > Insecta > Hemiptera > Veliidae > Microvelia > Microvelia longipes. Next base: position 3,498,310 of record JACMZG010001863.1, read on the forward strand.
GGGATATTGTGGGGGCATTATCAGTCTGTGGATGCCGGGTAATGTAAAATTCCCAATTCTGCCCCTCTCAAAGCTACTAAAACAAGATTAGAAGTTGGATTTAAGGGTCACGACAGATCCCTGCCAACTTAAAGAAGTTCTACCTGAATCCGGATTACCTAAAGTCAGGAAAGTGCAATCTAAATACTCTACTTAGTAAAGGTTACGTCTGAGCAGAACCAGCCACTCTGGGGTTCTCCTCTCTTGAAATACACCTATTCCTCTGTCTCCTACTCCAACCTGTCTATGAACTTTTGTCGCCATCAAAGCAGATCTTTTCTTTTCTTTATTACTATTTAATTATTATTTATGTAAGCCCAGTTAAAAGTTCAGGAGCGGTGGAGGACTACCGCTTAGGTAATTTTATTGTAAGGGGCCCCATAATCTATTCTAGTTTTAAGAGTTGTAATATTAGGTCAGTCAGCTGTGGAAGTCAGTCCTTATTCATTTTTCTCTTATTTATCCATTGAGTAAGAGAGGCTCAATTTTAATTTTTGCTGTCTATAGCCGACGGTATGCGTGAGCAGACTCGTCGGATCCTATAGGCCCTCTTTATCTAAATTCTTGAATTTACGATCCAGAAGTATATTTTCTAATCAAACATTTTATTCTTTTGGACTGATTTCCAAAATCTCTTTTTTTCTGACTGGGCAGAACAACAAATTTGTTCTGAGCTAAATATAAAGATTTATGTATAATTTAACTTCAGTTTGTTTTCTTAAGTATTGTATGTCAACCCCTATTGTTGACCCTCCTACCCGTGCATAGCACCTTAAGTAAGGTGTTCTGTTTCTGTTTTGTGTACCTTTGGCGACCCTTCTTACCAATCCTGATTACAGACGTACTTCCACATTCATACGTCTGTCATCCTTCCCTTACTTTCCCTCACCTGATCCCTGTGGTTTGTATCTGTCGTTGAGATACTGTGTATCTCGCTGTGTCGTTTATTTTACCCTTTTCAATCACCCCCCCCCCCTCTCCTCTTCAACTATCAAAGGTCACCAATTTTGACTGATGAATGTGGTGGCGCTCACTAGACTATATCTGTCAGGTAACTCTTATTTGGCTAATGCGAAGGACAGTTTCACGACCCGTAGAGCCGCCTACTGAGTTGGGCATAATAAATAATACTCAAAACCCAGCACGTTGGTTATATAAGAGAATGGCGCCCAGAACGTGGAGCCAATTTTTTATTATTGTTGATTAGCAGATTGGAGTTACCTTTTATTTGTTTGATCTGGCATGAAAGTGATGGGTTATGGTGTTGATTATCGTTCGACACAGCATTCATGAAACGACAAACAACATAAATTTATACATTACCTTAATTTTATATTTAATATTAATGATTCATTTAAATGAACTTTATATCATCAAGATTAATGAAACAAACATTTTTTTTGAACGTTGTGTTGGTCTTTCTCATGAATATATTGGTATCGACCGGAAATCATTACACTCCCTACACTATCACCAGGATTTTCTAGTAACATATAAATTTAATCAGAACTTTATTGACATATATTTAGTAATTGAATTTAAAAATTATTTTTTATTTTAAAGGCAAACTCTTGTGTTTTGTTTGTTTTGTTTAGACTAGATCAGCTGTTTGGTAGAGAGATTCTTTTATATTTTTCTGTATCAGAGGGAATACTGTGTAAGAGCAAACTGTTGTATGTGCAACACTTTATATTGGCAACATCTTGTCTTTACTCAAGGAGAGGATTTTATGTGGCATTCATATTGATTTTGGTTTGAAATATTTATTAATTCAGTAATAATTGGAACTTTATTGCTCTTGAGTCACTATAGGTTAATTCTTAGAGTTTATTTTAGTTATATTTGGGTTAATTATAGTCTTCTAGTTGTATACTTTGGATATATTGGCTGGACTATTTTGTGGAGTGTTTTATCAGAGAATATTTTGCGTATATTGTTCATTAGGTTTACTTTTATCTGAATATTTAATTATAGCATTAGGGGTGTACCGCCAAAAATTTAAATCTTGTTATATTTGGTTTTCTTTTAAAATCAACATTTTTGTCAGCAGTGTATACTTATTCAGAAAGGTTCCATGTATATGGATTTATAAATTTAACTTACTTCTAATTCCAAAATTCCAATACAGGATTTCAATATTTTTGTAACTGATTTTATTTATGTACTATATTGGTTTTGAACATAATTGGGTAATTAATGGTAATGTATATATATATATATATATATATTATTGTTTTAATGCAACTGTTTGTTTTGTATTTTAATTTTATTGATGAGTATACTTTTTTTTAAGAAAACTTCAATATTAGTTGAAGTTTCAAACTTAGTTACTAATGTTAATTTTAAATTAAATAAGAGTATTAATATAATTGTGATTTTTTTTTAAGCTGGATATTGATTTACTTAAAATATTGTTGATTTATCAATTCACTTGAATTTTTATAAGATTCTGTTTATGATTTTTAGGTGTACAACCTGGGTGGGGTATAGTTTAGAATATAGTTTTAGTTTAAGTCTAGTGACTTTACGACAGTAAAAGTTTTTAGTTCAGATTATTGTTTTGGGTAATTATATTTTTTTTTAAATTTTATTATTGATTATTATTTTCTCTGTGATTTTTCTTATTATTGATTTATTCTCAAACCTTTTTTTGTGTATTCTGTATTTTTTTTTTTTTTTTGTACTATATTATTTTTCTAACCTAACAATATGGATATTCATAGCTTGGGACAAGATGAAGCTGAGTATGAACTTGATATCAGAGGATCGGTTGGCCACACCTCTGCTGATTCAAGACGAAGAGCCCTGCGCTCACTATTTAAAACTGAGAAAGAGAGTGGTGTTTCTACTATTCTTGATTCTCCAGTAAAGAGTAGAGATCCTACTTTAGAATTAGATGCGGTACAAGAAAAAATTCCTAAGTTGGAATCAAAAATTTTGACGTATACGTACAATGACAATGATGCTAAGAGAATCAAGACTCTTTTTATCCACCTTTGGGGTAGAGCAAGTAGATGTTACATAGCTCCGGAATCTCAAGCGATCTTAGAAGAGAGGAAAACTGAACTTCTTCGTAAACTTCAACTCCTAAAACAGCAGTTTGATGAGAAAATTGAGGATGAAGAGAAGAGAGCTGCTACTCGTGAGAAGGAAGAGAAGAAGAAACGGGGGAGAAGATAAAAGAAGAACTTGAGAGAAAGAGAAAGAAGAACGTGAGAGAAAGGAGAAAGAAGAACGTGAGGGACGAGAAATGGAAGAAACGAGAAAGAGAACGTGAGAAAGGAGAAAGAAGAACGTGAGAGACGAGAAATGGAAGAACATGAAAAGAAAGAGAAGGGAGAACGTGAGAGAAAGGAGAAAGAAGACGTGAGAGACAAGAAAAGAAGAACGCAAGAGACAAGACAAAGAAGAACGAGAACTTAAAGAAAAAGAAGAATTTGAAAAACGACTGAGTGAGGAAAGAGCAAGACTGGAGATGGAATTTCGAGAAAGACGGGAAAAAGAAGAAAGATATAGACGTGAGAGAGGAGAGAGAGAAAGGCAAGAGCGAGAAGAGAGGGAAAGGCGAGACAGAGAAGAGAGAGATAGGCGAGATAGAGCAGAGCGAGAACAGCGGGAAAGAGAGATTAAAGAACGGTTAGAGAGAGAAAGGAGAGGAAGAAGTCAAGAAAGAGATCCAGACGGTTTTGCTATAAATGATGAAGCAACTACTTCAGCCAGAAATTATGACGGAGCATCACTGAGTAATATTACATTTGAAGATTTACTCCGCACTTTTCTTCTTTCAAATAGGACTTCTGAGGGTAGCAGAAAGGTGATCCCAACTTCGAAATGGGGCATCACTTTCTCTGGAGACGGAACCGGAAGATCACTTAGAACTTTTTTAGAAGACATTGAAGTCCATCGAAGAGCGAGGCACGCCACTGATCATGACCTCTGGAGTGGAGCATTAGATCTTTTTAGGGGACCAGCTCTTCAATGGTTTAAATCTATTTACAAAGATGTGTCTTCCTGGGCGGAACTAGTCTACCTTTTGAAGGAAGAATACGAGAACGATGATTACTCAGTAGATCTCCACGCGGAAATGTTAAATCGTACCCAAGGGCTAGACGAGAAGTTTGGAGACTTTGTAGCTGTCATGAAAACCTATTTTTCTAGGTTGAACTTGTCTGAAGAGGAGCAGATGAAGGTTCTTCGCAGGAACGTTACTCCTTACTTCTATGATAGGTTGCAACAATACCAGGTTTCCAGGGTATCGGACTTTGTTAAGATTGGTCGTCGGGTTCAAGGGGACAAAGAACATATGGAGAAGTACAAACCTCCCCCTTCCGCTAAGAAAACCTTGTTAGAACCCACTTTGGCTTATTCGGGGCCTTCGACGTCTAAGCAAAACCACCTGAGTGCCATCAACACCTCGAAGCCTAAATCGGATTGCTACAAACCTCGAAATAACTCAGCTATGTTGACTAGTTCCCACAGTAAAGGCTCTTACAAAAACATGCCTTCTCGAAATGGACCTTCTCGACGCCTACTCTGTTTCAACTGTGGGGTCGAAGGTCATGTTTTCTTGCGTTGTCCGAAACTTGGGTTCTGCCCTAACTGCGGAAACAAAGATTTTTCTAAAAAAAATTGTTATCGTTGCCCAAACCCACCATCTTTGGAAACGACAAAGGAAAACGAGCCTAGGACGAGTTCGTTTCCGAAACAATCCTGAAGTCCCAAAAGAAGGAGCGGGCTCAATGGTTGAAAGTAGTGGAATCATTTTTTGATTCCGAGCGCATTAGTGGATTGCTAACTTCAACTGACGGAGACTCGCGAGCCTAGGACGAGTTCGTTTTCCGAAACAATCCCTGAAGTCCCAAAAGAAGGAGCGGGCTCAATGGTTGAAAGTAGTGGAATCATTTTTTGATTCCGAGCGCATTAGTGGATTGCTAACTTCAACTGACGGAGACTCGCGACTTTATCTCGAAGTTATGGTGTTAGGAGTACCGGTACGTGGTCTACTTGATTCTGGTGCTACCAAGACTCTGGTGGGACAGCGAGGTTGGGAGATATTACAATCGCTTGGGTTTTCGGTCGATTCATCGACTAAGGTTAGGTGTACTGTGGCAGATGGTCGGCAGTGTGAAGTTTTGGGTAGCGTTGATGTGCCGATGATACTTGATGGTAAACTGAAAGTGGTACCAACTCTTGTAGTTCCGTCGATTTCTTCCACATTAATTCTGGGGCTGGATTTCTGGAAGCTGATGGGGATCATCCCTGATGTTGTCAAAGGTAATTTTCAGTTTTCTGAGGAGGTCCGTGTTTCAGAATTATTGGTATCTGAGGATCATTTAAGTGCTGAAGAAAGGGAACAACTACGCCAGATTACGGACGACTTCTTCAACCAGATGGGATCAGAGATAGGATGCACTGACTTGGTGGAACACGTCATCGACACCGGTGACGCTGCTCCTATCAAGCAGCGCTACTACCCTGTATCACCGGCCGTGCAGGCTAAGTTAAATGAGCAGCTGGATGAGATGTTGGCCAAAGGAATAGTTGAACCCTCTAATTCGCCTTGGTCATCGCCTGTGGTTATGGTGCCTAAGCCAGACGGGTCATACAGAGTCTGTGTTAACTACCGTCGTGTCAACGCCGTCACCAAAAAGGACGCATACCCCTTACCGTATGTATCCCATATCCTGGACCGATTGAAGAACGCACGTTATATTTCTTCCTTAGACATTAAGTCAGCTTACTGGCAGGTTCCTGTCGCTAAGGATTCTAGGGAGAAGACTGCCTTCACGGTCCCGTCACGTGGTTTATTCCAGTTTCGGAGAATGCCCTTTGGACTACACAACAGTCCAGCCACGTGGCAACGTCTCATCGAGAAGGTTCTGGGTGCAGATGTTGAGGTGTATGTGTTCGTCTACTTGGACGATATTGTTATTTGTACCCCCGATTTCCAAACTCACCTGAAGGTTCTAGCCTTGATTTTATCTCGGTTATTGAAAGCCGGCATGACATTAAATCGGGAAAAGTGCCGCTTCTGCTGTCCTGAACTCAAATATTTAGGATATGTTGTTGATAGACATGGACTACGCGTCGATCCGGAGAAGATAGGAGCGATTGTCAACTACCCTGCTCCCAAGACACCTAAACAGCTCCGGCGATTCCTTGGCATGGCATCATGGTACAGGAGATTCGTACCAGCATTTTCCTCGATAACGGCACCTTTAACGTCTTTGTTAAAGAAAGGATGCAAATGGATATGGTCTGATGAGTGTGGTCAGGCATTCCGAGAGCTGAAAGAGAATTTAATTTCTGCGCCTGTTCTTACGTGTCCCGATTTCGAACGACCGTTTATATTGCAAACTGATGCGAGTGAAGTCGGTCTGGGTGCAATATTATCGCAGGAGTTTCCGGAAGGAGAAAAAGTCGTCGCGTTCGCTAGTCGATCACTTAATAAACTGGAGCGGAAATACTGCGCAACAGAACTGGAAGCCTTGGCAGTTCTATGGGCTGTGGAGAAATTCCGATCTTACTTGGAGGGCCAGTCCTTTAGCGTTGTTACGGACCACATGGCGTTAAAGTGGTTGTTGGGATTGAAAGAGCCAAGAGGTCGATTGGCTAGATGGGTTCTTCGACTCCAACAGTATGACTTCAACATCATTCATCGCGCCGGGAAGTTAAACGTCGTGGCGGATGCATTGTCAAGAGCCCCGGTTGATGCTTTTACTGTTGTAGATTTAACCGTGGGGCTTTGGGTGAACTCACACCGGATGGCCAGTCCGGAACCCCACAGAAAAAGGGGATTCCTTTTACTAGGAATCCTGGCCTAATTAAGTCTGAAAGATATCAGGGTGTTAATCAGAAACACCGAAAGAGGCGGACACGTCCGAGATTGGGACAAAGCCACCAAGCCAGGCATCCCCCACTCATCCACTAAATATTCACCGGACTATTTAACGTTTGGGAGAGCGATAAGGCCGGTATTTGATTGTGATTTGACCTTCAGGGGAGAAGGTCACGATGGGCAGACAGCACCACTAGATGTAGCAGTCGAAACCCTAAAACAAAGATTGGAGGTTTCCTACGCTATAATACGAATTGTATATAATGATACATGTGGATAAGGAAAACTGTATATGACTAATTACGTTAAGTGTTTACTTGTATTACTTTAGATAGTTTTGTGTATCTAATTAGTTCAAAGGGTTAATACTCTTTTTACCTGTATACTTAGTTGAACTATTATTTTTGGGAATAAAATGCTTAATCATTTTTATTTTATAATATTTATTGTATATTTATGTTTTGTACTCTTTATTGTATCTATATTTATTGTTTATATTCCAAACTAATATTGGATACAAATAACTACTTAATCACTATTTGATTTATTATTACATTACATTATTATTTTAATTGCATTTAAAATTATGTTAAACTATTTATGTGTTATGAACTTTAGGTTATACAATTATGTTTTGTTCTACCTATTTTGTCGCAGATTGTTGTAATCGGGTGATTAGGTTGTCAAATTATTTTTTATATTAATTTTCTATTATAACATTTTACATGTATTACTATTTCTAGCATTGGTACTATTGTATAGATTTTTTTTTTTGGCTAGGAAAAAAAAGGCTTCTAGGGTCAGTCAGGATCAGTCTACTGCTCATGTTGCTATGCCATACCCCCGGGTTAAGTCGAAATCGGCAAACAGCCAGTTTCCCAATTTCGGCTTAATTTTGTTACCGGGGGATATTATAACACGGGCATTGCTTAAGCTTGCTATTAAGTTTGTTATTGAGTTTGAACACAACATATTTGAAGGATGAGATCATCCAGAGTTGAGACAATCTCAGGGTCGAGATAACATCCGCAGATGTTTTTAATTACCATGTTCTTTTAGCCTTGAAAGCCTGTAAATGAATGCGTTGTTATGTCAGTGTGAATGAGTGTGAGTGAAACCCGTGAATTTAACATGTCTAAATAGATTATGCTTCTATGAAATAACATCGGCAGATGTTTTTAATTAACATGTTCTTTTAACCTTGAAAGCCTGTAAATGAATGCGTTGTTATGTCAGTGTGAATGAGTGTGAGTGAAACCCGTGAATTTAACATGTCCAATTAGATTATGTTTCAATGAGCACACGTGCCGATATGATTGGTCTTCTGGAAGGGGTTACCACCCTTGGCTATTTAAGCTAGCTCTGGAGACCAATCGAGAGAGTTCAGTTCAGAAGTAGTAGTCAAAGAGTAGAGAGTGAGTTGTCAAGCAGTGATAGGGAGTGATAGGAGAGTTGTCGAGCAGTAGTAACAGAAGTGATAGGAGAGTAATCGAGAGAGAGTTGTCAAGAAGTGATAGAAGAGTTAATAGAGTAGTAACAATACAGTAATCAGATAGTCATTTAATAGTACGGTTTCAGTAACCAATTAGTATCAGCTTGAAAATCGAGTAAGAGATAAGATGCTCCTCACATTTATCGTCGCAGCGACCTGTAAGTAATTATTTGTCCTATAGTAGAGTTTACCGTTTGTATGTGCATAGTAATTGATTAACTTATATACTGACTGATCTTACCTAGACCTGTTAAGCATACCCACTATTATACTAATTTTTAATACAATATATGTCAACTTGGTTTTAGTCAATAAACGTATAAACTCTGAATGCTGCTCTTTTTTTACAATACTTTTGAAACTAATTCTTGAGGGACCAGGACTTTAGGGGTCTCCCCTCTCAGAAACATTAGACCATCTTGGTCTGTGATTACCTGATCCGAATGTTTGCTAATAAACTTTTGCAAACTTGGATCTTGAGATTGTGCCAAGGCAACTTTATCTCTGGTCCACTCCGGGACTATAGCGTTAATCCGACTCAAGGCGTCTGCATGTGCTATAGACCTCCCAGGTACATGTTTAATTTCGAAATCATGCTCCATTAGAAAAATTATCCATCGTGCTATTCTAGGAGCTGGGTCAGCTTGCTTAGTTAACCAAATTAGAGCCGAAGCATCAGTGAGTAAAGTGAACTTTCGCCCGTATAGATAACATCGAAAATGTCTTATTCCCCAGGTAATTGCCAAGAGTTCACGGTGCAATGCATTGTAATTTAATTCTGCTGACGTCATGAGCCTTGACGCATAAGCTATGGGCATTTGATCACCCTGCTCATTGACTTGCGACAACACCGCCCCCAGGCCGTATGAGGAGGCGTCGGTGGTTAGAGTAAAGGGTTTGTCGAAATTTGGTAGTGTTAAAATGGGATCTTCGCATAGGGTCATTTTTAAAGAATTAAATGCTTTGTCTTCTGCCTCGGTCCAATTGAATTTAGCATATTTCTTGGTTAACTCGGTAAGCGGTTTTGCTATTTCGGCAAATTTTGGAATATATTTCCGGTACCAACCGGCTAAACCTAAAAATCCTCGCACTTCCTTAACTGTTTTGGGAATTGGGTAGTTTTGAACTTTTTCAACTTTACCTGGTTCAGGTCGTATGCCAGCATTGGAAATAACGTGCCCCAAGTAAGTAATCTGTTGGAGGGCAAAATCAGATTTCTTTAAGTTTACTTTAGATTAACATCTTGAAGTCGCCTTAAAATTCGGTCTTTCTGACAATGTTCAGCCATTGTTTGCGAATAAATTATTATGTCATCCAGGTACACTAAGCAATCTATTCCAATAAGACTAGCTAGGACCTGGTCCATTATGGACATAAAGCTAGCTGGTGCTCCAGCTAACCCAAAAGGTAATTTTTCGTATTCAAAATTCCGTACGGCGTGGTAAACCCAGTTTTTTCGCGATCGTCTGGATGTATTTTGATTTGGTGATAACCACTTTTTAAATCCAAACTACTAAAGTATTTCATGGATCCTAACTGGTCCATAATCTCATTTATTAAGGGGAGGGGGTAATTAAAGGGCTTACTTACTAAATTTAGGCGCCGAAAATCGGTCACAAATCTATAAGTTGGTCCAATTTCACCGGGAAGGGCCTTCTTTTTGACCAAAATTACTGGGCTTTGCCATGGAGACATAGAGGGCCTAATTACTCTGTGGGCCAAAAGTTCATCGATTTGAGCTTTCATTTCGCCTCGCAACGCATAAGGAACTTTGTACGCGCGTTGTTTTATTGGCGGGACATCTTCTGTAACTATTCTGTGCTCCATAGGGAAAGTACAACCTCTCTCGTCTAGGCGACCGTCTAAAATGTTTTTATATTTCCTTAGTACGCTTAATACTGAGTGTCTGTGTTGGCCCGTCAAATGTTTAGTTTTTTCTCCAATCTGAACCTCGAATTCCTCGTTTGATAAAGGGGGTTCAAGATATGGGTCCATTCGATCTAAAACCTCAACATCTTCCTCTAGGTGGCCTACTTGCATATTCTTATCTAGTTTTACCTCGTACTGATTTAAGTTGATAACTCGTACATAGGCTTTTCGCGTTTCGTTACTTATATGTAGGGATCTGGCGAATTTTACACCAGCTTGCTGTTCGAAACTAGGTTCAAATAGATATTCTTTGTTGCAAGACGGCAATTTAATTTGAACTAGGCTTTCTGATGAAGGCGGAATACTTTGCCGACCGACAAGCCTAGCTGTCGTTGCTGTTCTCGTATCGTGCTTACTTTCTAACTGAGAGTCAATTGAGGAAGTTGTAGGTTCGCGCCTAGTGGTCAAGGTTGATGTATTATTAGTCCCCTGGACTTTGCTATCAACTGCCTTCATACTTAAACTATTTGCCCTAGTTTGCTTCTTATTGTACTACCCGGTTTGCGTCTCTTATCCTCATCTTTTCCTTCTTTTGCTCTTTCTACCTGTTTATTAGAGGCACATTTTTCCTTAATTTTATTTACATTTTCTTTCACTTTTTCTTCGCTCAAGGGTTTCTTGTTATATTTTCTATTTTGGCTATTGCGCCATTGACTTACCCTTTTTACCCTTTTCTCCGGTACTTGTATTTCTTGTTCATTCTCTTCTTTGGCCGCCTCCGATACTCGGCCTAATTTTCTTAAACCCACTCCTTCACTACGAGAAACTTTCCTACTTATGGGCCGACGACCATTGTACTTATTTTTCTCAAACCTATTCGTAGTACCACCTCTTATATTAATATTTGACGTTGTAGCTTTATTTACTTGTACATTTCCTTCGTTAGGTCGTCCCTTGTTCCTAGCTTTAAGATGTTTATTGCCGAAAATTTGAACTTTCATTTTCCGTGCAAAAATTATGGCGTCTAATTTCTGTAATAAATCTAACCCTACAATACCATCTTTACATCCTTGTATATTGCCGATATAAAACCGATGGGTTATATTGTGGTTAGGTCCTACCTCTAAATTTAAGGTTTGTTCCCCGTGCAATTTAAGTGTGGCCCCAGTGACTCCACTCGCCATATTTCTAGCTCTATAAACTCTTATTCCTGGAATCGGGCGAGCCAACACACTTATGGCCGCTCCGGTGTCAGTTAGTAACGTTGTTTTGTTCCATTTAAACTTAAATCTAGCCATATCATTTGATATGCTATTTTAGGGGTGGGGGAACCACATACTGTCTTATCGGCGCCCCCCTTCGATTCCGTTTTTTGAACTGAAGGCAGGTCTTCTAGTAAATCTAATGTTACTATCCGAATTCGGACAGTCTCTTTTAAAGTGCCCCTTTTTCCGACACAGAAAACAGACCTTTTCAGCCCTGCAGTCTCGACTGTAATGATAATAGCTTCCGCAGTTATAACAGGTGTTTTTGTTACTGTTATTGCCGCCAGTGGACTGCCTTGGTGTAAACGTTCTTGAGTACAAACCAGGAGATTTCCTTAGTACTAGTGTTAGGACCGCCCCTATTGTTAGGGGACCCTGAGGGTGTCCTATTACCAAACGTTCTGCTAGAGTAGGCAGGGCTCATATTTTGTCGGGAGCCTGGATATGTAGTGCGGTTATTATTCGCGTAGTTCGTTCGTTTGCTCGATTGGGCATGACCCCTAGCGCGGTTCGCATTATAATTATAAGAAGAGCGATTCTCATACTCACTATGCGGTAATTTCCGGCTAGGCGGGTTATTAGAACCACGCCCCTGGTATCCGTTATCCCCCTCATCCCCATAGCCTGCTCCCGTAGTTGTAGCTTTTAAGGGCGCGAGGGTCTTATTTTTATCTCGGGCCACTTCCTTGTCCTTGTGGACCCTCTCGACTGTGGCAGCCCTTTGCCTGGCTTCACTCATGGTGATCGGTGGATTATACTGTAACTGTAATCCAGGTTCGCCAATCAAACCATTCAGGTAGGCTGCTAAGACTAATGCGTCTCTGTGGTCACTAGTCCATTTAGCTTGGTCAGCAGTATGTTCGTGTGATCCGGGAACCGCCCTTTGTCCTAATTCAGTTATTCTATCCGCAAAGGCTAGGACCGATTCCTCTGCAGACTGTTTTGCACTATTTAACTCCCTTAAATAATAATCGGGTTTCCGATCAATAAATCTTCCCTCTAGAATTTCTCTTAAAGATTTCAAGGGGTCTTCCGACGTCAAAATTTGTTTATTAGCATGTAGGGCCGCTTTTGCCGCCCCAGTTAGCTTGTTTTCACCTACTAACAGAATTTCCTCTTTTCCCCAGCGACCGGCTTTTGCCACCCTTTCAAATTGGGTCATAAAATCGTTAACTGAATAATTAGCATCTTGGCCCGAAAACGGTTTTAAAAGTATATGTGAAGTAAAGTCTGGTTTTTGTGAGGAAAACGGGTTTGCCGTCGACTGATCTAAAATATTTTTGTAAGTGTTAGCTTCACCGGTAACTTCAGCGATATCTGTTTGTAATTGTACAGTTTTCTTTTTATATTCTTCCGCTTGTTTTATTACATTCTTAAGTTTATCGTCTAATTGCTTAATTTGGCGGTTTGCTTGATTAAGCTGTTCTTGTTTTTCTTCTAACTCCTTTTTAATCTCTTCCATGTTTATATATTTTTTTCCTACTCTCTTAAACCAAGGGCTATCCAGTGTTTAACTGTGTTATTTATTATAGTATTGTAATGTATTTAGTCGTGCTTAGTGTCGGGTCAAATTTTCTGATTACCAGTTTGATATATTCAGACTCTCTATTTACTTTACCACCCAAAATTTCAATTTAAGATCCTACCGACTGCGCCACTTTAACCGTGGGGCTTTGGGTGAACTCACACCGGATGGCCAGTCCGGAACCCCACAGAAAAAGGGGATTCCTTTGACTAGGAATCCTGGCCTAATTAAGTCTGAAAGATATCAGGGTGTTAATCAGAAAACATAAGCAGCATTCAGAGTTTATACGTTTATTGACTAAAACAAGTTGACATATATGTATTAAAATAATTAGTATAATAGTGGGTATGCTTAACAGGTCTAGGTAAGATCAGTCTGTATATAAGTTAATCAATTACTATGCACATACAAACGGTAAACTCTACTATAGGACAAATAATTACTTACAGGTCGCTGCGACGATAAATGTGAGGAGCGAAAGCTGATACGTTACTGATGTGATTACTTACTACTCTATTAACTCTTCTATCACTTCTTGACAACTCTCTCTACTGACTTACTACTCTCGGCTGTGACTCTTCTGAACTGAACTCGATTGGTCTCCAGAGCTAGCTTAAATAGCCAAGGGTGGTAACCCCTTCCAGAAGACCAATCATATCGGCACGTGTGCTCATTGAAACATAATCTAATTGGACATGTTAAATTCACGGGTTTCACTCACACTCATTCACACTGACATAACAACGCATTCATTTACAGGCTTTCAAGGTTAAAAGAACATGTTAATTAAAAACATCTGCCGATGTTATCTCATAGAAGCATAATCTATTTAGACATGTTAAATTCACGGGTTTCACTCACACTCATTCACACTGACATAACAACGCATTCATTTACAGGCTTTCAAGGAAAAGAACATGGTAATTAAAACATCTGCGATGTTATCTCGACCCTGAGATTGTCTCAACTCTGGATGATCTCATCCTTCAAATATGTTGTGTTCAAACTCAATAACAAACTTATAGCAAGCTTAAGCAATGCCCGTGTATAGTAGAAGAGGACTGACTGATGAGGAAATTCATGATAAGTGGTATCTTGGGATGATTCGTAAGGTGGAAGAGTCGCCAGAGAAATATCCTTTGTGGTGTGTAGAGAACGGAAAGCTTTATGCTAACCGCTATAGGAAGAGAGGTTCTCCTGACGAAGGTCCTTTGTGGAAGAGAGTCGTTCCAAAGGAAAGGCGAAAAGAAATCATCGCTGCTAATCATGATGCTCCTATGGGGGGACATCTTGGGTCTTTCAAAACCAAGCGTCGCATTATGCAATTCTATTACTGGCCGGGTATGGCGTCAGACATATCTGGTTACGTAAGGAAATGTCAGGTGTGCTTAGCAACTAAGGCCGAGGCCAAGAAGCCAGCAGGACTGATGGGTCAGCATAGGGAACCTGGTGCTCCATGGAGGATGATAAGTGGGGACCTTATGGGTCCGTTTCCAAGGTCGTCCAATCAGAACTGCTACCTCCTTGTCATCGTCGACTGTTTCACTAAATATGTCCTACTCCATGCTTTGAGGAAAGCTGATGCGAAGGCAATTGCCAAGTATGTAGAAGAGCAAGTCTTCATGATGTTTGGGGTGCCGCAGTACTTCATCTGTGATAATGGTCCTCAATTTCGATCTCGTGAGTTTCAGGAAGCTCTGGGACAATACAAAGTGAGGATTCTCTACAACCCTTTGTATCATGCCCAAAGCAATCCTACGGAGAGATACAATCGAACCATTAAAACGATGATTACCGCGTACATCAAAGATAATCACAAGCGATGGGACAAATTCTTACCTCAGCTAGGATTTGCACTTAGAACGGCGGTAAACGAAACAACAGGTTATTCGCCATCTTTCTTAACGTTTGGTCGCACACTCCATCCTAGTGGAGATAGGTCCCCTCAGGGAGATGAAGCTATTGATCCGATGGTTACTCCTACTGATCCAGATCCCGGACAAACTTCTTCAAAGATGAGAGTGATGAACAGTACTCTTACTAACGTTAAAGATAAAATGCGAAAAGCATATTCCAAGAACGCTCATAGGTACAACCTCCGCCGTATACATCATGAGTATGCTGTTGGAGACATTGTATGGAGACGGACACACTTCCTTTCAGACGCTGCAAAAGATTTTTCGGCAAAATTAGCCCCAAAATTTGTGCGTTGTCGGATTATCCGTAAAGTTTCTCTACTAGTGTACGAGCTGGAAGATGCTTCCACTGGAAGACCTGTTGGACGTTGGCATATCAGTGAGATGAAGCCTGACCCAGACTAGAAACGCAACAATTCACCGCGTGTGAGCAACACCAATTTAGACTTTCCCCGAATGTGACAATTTACGATGGCGACATTAATTTATAATGACTTTTATTTTTTTAGGTTAAGAGTTTTAAAGTAGGTTTGTTTTTCTTTTTTTTCCCCAAGATGGGATTTTAATTTGTAACAGATTAATATTGTTTATGACCCTCCTTTCACAAGTTTTGCGTCTGAAAACTTTAGGAGTGCTTTTTTTAGTTTAAAAGGATTGCTATTATTTTGCCGGTTTGAATTCTGGCGCTAAGGCGTCGGCGATATGCCGATCCTCGTTCTTTTATGTACCTTATTTTTATTTCACGGAGGTTGCCATGTTTTGTTGTTAGCTGAATGATTTTTGAGGCTGTTTTATTTATTTCTGTAGGTTATATTTATTCTGTTGGTTAGTTTATGGTTTTTAAGGTATGAATTATGAATACATGATTTATATGTTAGTTTGTAGCGGTTAAAGATGGTTGGCGTACGTCTATTTACTCGTATGTCCTGGTTGGGTAGGTTTCAAAGAGAGTGGTTATGTGTTGTGATTGAACAGGTGGTCGTAATTTTTGAGTAGATTGTGTGAGTAAAACTGTGAAGTAGTTTGCCTTTAAAAAGGGATATTGTGGGGGCATTATCAGTCTGTGGATGCCGGGTAATGTAAAATTCCCAATTCTGCCCCTCCCAAAGCTACTAAAACAAGATTAGAAGTTGGTTTTAAGGGTCACGACAGATCCCTGCCAACTTAAAGAAGTTCTACCTGAATCCAGATTACCTAAAGTCAGGAAAGTGCAATCTAAATACTCTACTTAGTAAAGGTTACGTCTGAGCAGAACCAGCCACTCTGGGGTTCTCCTCTCTTGAAATACACCTATTCCTCTGTCTCCTACTCCAACCTGTCTATGAACTTTTGTCGCCATCAAAGCAGATCTTTTCTTTTCTTTATTACTATTTAATTATTATTTATGTAAGCCCAGTTAAAAGTTCAGGAGCGGTGGAGGACTACCGCTTAGGTAATTTTATTGTAAGGGGCCCCATAATCTATTCTAGTTTTAAGAGTTGTAATATTAGGTCAGTCAGCTGTGGAAGTCAGTCCTTATTCATTTTTCTCTTATTTATCCATTGAGTAAGAGAGGCTCAATTTTAATTTTTGCTGTCTATAGCCGACTGGTATGCGTGAGCAGACTCGTCGGATCCTATAGCCCCTCTTTATCTAAATTCTTGAATTTACGATCCAGAAGTATATTTTCTAATCATACATTTTTATTCTTTTGGACTGATTTCCAAAATCTCTTTTTTTCTGACTGGGCAGAACAACAAATTTGTTCTGAGCTAAATATAAAGATTTATGTATAATTTAACTTCAGTTTGTTTTCTTAAGTATTGTATGTCAACCCCTATTGTTGACCCTCCTACCCGTGCATAGCACCTTAAGTAAGGTGTTCTGTTTTGTGTACCTTTGGCGACCCTTCTTACCAATCCTGATTACAGACGTACTTCCACATTCATACGTCTGTCATCCTTCCCTTACTTTCCCTCACCTGATCCCTGTGGTTTGTATCTGTCGTTGAGATACTGTGTATCTCGCTGTGTCGTTTATTTTACCCTTTTCAATCACCCCCCCCCCCTCTCCTCTTCAACTATCAAAGGTCCACCAATTTTGACTGATGAATGTGGTGGCGCTCACTAGACTATATCTGTCAGGTAACTCTTATTTGGCTAATGCGAAGGACAGTTTCACGACCGTAGAGCCGCCTACTGAGTTGGCATAATAAATAATACTCAAAACCCAGCACGTTGGTTATAATTTACAATCTATTATTTCAGTAAATAACTTTTGAAATAATTTTTTAAGCGTAAATCTATTATTTTATTAAATATACTTTGTGTTTAACTTTCTTCTGACCCGAGTTAAACTTAGCTATAAAATTATTTGTCTTTGTTAGCAATAAAAAAGCAATGTTTTGTCACGATCTGTTACGACGTCAATACATACGATTACGCTAATACATACGATGCAAGAACCAGAGCGTATTAAATGCGCAAAGGATACGATGGGGATCGGCTCTTAAAAACTCTGCGTATACGTGGTAAAATTATATAGGAAAACTAAGTCCACAATTTGTTAAAAGCCGCTAAAAATCTCAAAAATATGTGAAAATCATGTTTATTCTAATCAAAGTTACATTTAAAGTAAACTGTTATTATTGGGGAGGGGAGAGAATAAGGAGTGGGAAATTAAATTTTTCACTTTTTACCAATTTATACAAAATTCATATAGATCTTATTTGGGATCACTCATCCATATAGATTGTACTACTTAAGCCTCCTGCATCCCATCAACTATGTTTTTAAAAAAATCTTTGAGTGAGCAATCTATGTTAAT
Organism: Microvelia longipes; assembly: GCA_018340805.1. Classification (NCBI taxonomy): domain Eukaryota; kingdom Metazoa; phylum Arthropoda; class Insecta; order Hemiptera; family Veliidae; genus Microvelia; species Microvelia longipes. The sequence goes on from JACMZG010001863.1 coordinate 3,516,059, forward strand.
ATTGTTTATCTATGGCCGGCACTTTGTTTTGAAGTCACGTAAAGTAACCTTCCTCATTCTTTTCTTAGTGCTTTCAAACAAGATAACTCAGCACTTTCAACTGCTTCAAAGGTATTTTGGTTTGCTTAAAACCGCTTTTGACCGTTACGACGGTGTGTGTGAAGAATCTACGGCGTACCCGTACGAGCTAGCTCAGATATTTTAGTGAAGTTATATCTCAGTTTTGTGTGAGATCCCGTAAATTGTTTACCGATAGAATCAGCGAAGTCTGGATTTACTTTAAGTGTAAACCGACCTGGTTTCCGAGAGAAACCAATTCTCTGTGAGTTAAGTATAAAGCAGCAGGTACGTACCCTTCACCTTATCTAACTTCTCTCTCCAGTTATGCGATGCTTAATCTATCAGCTATTGGACTCTCTTTCATCCTTCCGTGGCGAAATAACTCGGCTTTTGATTGATTAACAACCTTGATTGCACCTACGAATGACGCCTAGCTGGCCAGGCATTCATATATTAATTTCTTATCAGTGGGCTATTTCCGTAGATAATAGGTCCCTTGGGTTCCCGTTTTGGATGTTTAAAGTTAATTTACTTAGTCTAAGACTTATTAATTGTATTAGCATAAGTTTAAGTTTAGTGCTAAGGTGCTTATCAAGTCAATGCTTAACCCGCCGGTTACGGCTAAATTATTGCAATCAGTAACTTATATTTATTGTAGCTTGTGCATGAGTTGGTTATCTTATAAAACTGCTTTACTTATTTTCCTAAAGTTAAGTACTGGCTTAGATGCATGTTTATTTAATATTATCAATTCCACTGCTTTATATCTTTATGCTTTCTTATCACTTAAGTTATCTTCTAAAATTACATTAAATATTATATTGTTATATTAACATTTTGTATCTCATTTATCTAAATCAGCCTTCTTCCTATCCTTATTCTTTATATGGTCCTTCAGAGCTTCCTTACTAACTTCTCTTTGGTAACACTAGCCACAGTAATAATCACCTGTCTAGTGCCCAACACTAAAGTGTGTTTTTCTAAGATTAATTCTGGATTTTAAATTAGAGCCTACCATAATATGGAGTAATCCAGGAATTAAACTATTTGCTAAATAATCCAATACCAATATCACTAAATTCCAGACATATTACAAACAGCTATCGTTTGACATATATAACTGCTTTTATACAATGTGAATACCAAAAATTTGATATTATTTTACATATACTTCATAATGTATTATTTTCCATGCCTTAAATATATGTATGGTGTAAGATCTGATATACATATACTAGAGGAGGCATAGCCTATTTCTATGCATTGAAAGGCCTGAAAGATCATTTTGGGGCTCTCAGGGGCTCTATGTAACCTTATTGAAACCTTCAAGAGTGAGTTAAGGTTATTATGGATCAATTGATTTCGACTTCCATCACATTGGTTGTATTTTGAATTGTATTTTTAACGTACTACTATATAAGTTATTGTAATTTTGTATCTACTGATTATTTGATTATATTTTTAGCCAAGGTTGTCAGGTTACTTTTTTGATGTTTCAAAATTTAACCTATAGGGCCCCTCTAGTAGATAGATAGATAAGATAGATAAATTGCTTTATTTAATCTGGAAAAGTTAGGATCTTAAGGTCCTCTCTTCCACTTAACCAGACATAAATTTACAATAGTTACATTAATACATCAATTATTTCTGTTGCCAACAGATTAAAATGAAAAAAAAAAAGAAATTTGTAACAAGGTAATAAATTCAAAGAAATTAATTTTAAAAGAAAATTAAAAAGAATAATACAAAAAGTTGATTTAAAAAGAAAAACAAAGAAAGGATGAGTTTTCTTATTTTAGACTTAGCATAGAAAGTTGATAGTATCAAAGAGCGCCATTACAATTGATTAACAAAAATCACTATTTACAATTAAATTTTTAAATTTTACAATTTAATTTTAAAGAAGAATGTAAAAACTTATGTATAATTGTAATAAGTAAAATAGACTTAAGATAGAATAACAAATTTAAGTAAAAATATAGTTAACATTAGGAAAAACTCAAATAACGAAGTATAGCTACTAACAATTTGAGTATAACTGTAATAATTTTGTTTTGATTATAGTACTAATATCTCTATGTGTATTAGACTGACATATGTGACAAGTTTCATCTTATTATCAGCATTAGTTCAATTTTTATGAATGACTTGCGTACGTTTTTTAAAAAATTGTAAAAAATCAGGAAATGATGCGATTGAGTTGAAACTCAATACAAATATATACTTTATGTTAATAAAGAGTATATATACCTTTATGTATATAAAGAGTATATATACCTTTATGTTAATAAAGAGTATATATACCTTTATGTATATAAAGACTATACATACCTTTATGTAATAAATAAGTACACGAGAGTTTTAATACGAAGTTTTTATTCCATGATTTTTGTTGGATTATAAAAATGAATTAGCATTGAGCGTGGTCAGTGCTGTATGGGCAACCGCTGAGAATGAAACAGATGCATTTACTATCTGAAAATAAGCGATGTGAATCCAAGGACAATCTGAACTATAAATTTGCCGAATTGTATATTCTGAGGACGAGCGAAACAGGGAGGATGTGCGAAGGGAATCCGATGTGATGAGGAAAATTTCCGAGGTAACCCGTACCCGATTTTTTCTTCTGGTCTGGACTATCTGTCCATATAGAGTAATGTGAAAGGGTAGGTTGGACAGTTGCTGATTACTTAACTCTAAAGTAATATATAAACCAAGTAGGGAAACTCCTATACTAACCAGTGTAAAAAAAATCAGACATGCGTAATCAGCTGATAGCTGGCTATCAAAATAAAAAAAATAAAAAAAATAAAAAAAATAGCTAGAATTGGAATAACTGCGCATGCGTCTCTAAGGATTTACGTTTTTTTTACTTAGTTTTATTGGCAACTCTGATAACATTAGGTGAGTTTTACTTTTTATTTGTCATAGAGATATATTACTAGTTTATTGGTTGAATTTTGAAACATTGAAAAAGTAACCTGACCACATTCGATTATCATTTTCATCAAATAAACAGAACAAAAAAACAGTAAATTATATATTAGAATGTTTAAAATACAAATCATAACACAAACAATCTGTGGGAAGCCGAAAACAATTGATTAATTATAACCTTAACTCCCTTCTAGAGGAGGTTTCAATGAGGTTACACAGAGCCCCTAAGAGCCCCACTAAAAATGTTTCAGGCCTCTCAATGTATTAAGATAGGCTATGCCCCCTCTAGTATATATCTCTATGGTTTTCGTCATATAAATATATTACTAGAGGGGCCCTATTGGTTGAATTTCGAAACATCGGAAAAATAACCTGACCACCTTCGACTATCAATATAATCAAATATAAAGAACAAAATTATAGTGACTTATATAGTAGAACGTTGGAAATATAAATCAAAACACTAACAATGTCCAGTTAGCCGAAAACAATTGATTTATTATAACCTTAACTCACTCCTAGGAGAGGTTTAATGAGGTTACACAGAGCCCCTGAGAGCCCCAAAAAGATGTTTCAGGCATCTCAATGTATTTAGATAGGCTATGCCCCCTCTAGTATATATCTCTATGACTGTTTGTATTAAATTTTCAAGACAATATGAAAATAATATGTTAGTTAGGGATGTTAATTTTAGCCTATTGTTAACTCAGGTAATTTTCCCACTATGCCACTGAACTCTTTTGTATTATTTTAAATTTAAACCAGGAATACGTTTTTTAAATTCATTTGCATTCCCACTCTTCATAAAATTCAATATTTTTTTTAATTTACAGTCCTAATAGTGATTGTATACATCTGAAAATCCTTCGGGAAATAAAAAACCGCGGAAAATAGATGGAATTAGATTGAGATTTGGCACGCATGAAGCCATGTATAAGATTAACATATGTGCCAAGATTAATTTCAATATCAGCATTAGTTCAATTGTTATCAGATTACTTGTGTAAGGTTTTTAAAAATAATGTAAAAAATATAGAAATAATCTAATTAAGTTGAAATTCGGTTCAAGTGTGTACCTTAACTTAATAAAAAAATAAACTAAGTTTCGTTACAATACGACAAGTATATCCTTGATTTTGTTAGATCATAAATTAAGCAGCAAGAGCTTGAATATACTTGAATGGGTGCCCGATGGAAATAAAGCTCATGTAATAATTATCTAAGGACGAGCGAAGCGAGGCTGAAAACGTATTGCAGTATATAGCATATTGCACATTCTGAGGACGAGGGAAAGGCTGCTAGTATATTGGCATATTGCACATCTTCGAGGCTGAAAACGTGCAGTATATTTGGCATATTGCACATTCTGAGGACGAGGAGCGAGGCTGAAAACGTATTGCAGTATATATTTGGCATATTGTACATTCTGAGGACGAGGGAAGCGAGGCTGAAAACGTATTGCAGTATATATTTGGCATATTGTACATTCTGAGGACGAGGGAAGCGAGGCTGAAAACGTATTGCAGTATTTATTTGGCATATTGTACATTCTGAGGCCGAGGGAAGCGAGGCTGAAAACGTGCTGCAGTATATATTTGGCATATTGTACATTCTGAGGACGAGGGAAGCGAGGCTGAAAACGTATTGCAGTATATATTTGGCATATTGTACATTCTGAGGACGAGGGAAGCGAGGCTGAAAACGTATTGCAGTATATATTTGGCATATTGTACATTCTGAGGACGAGGGAAGCGAGGCTGAAAACGTATTGCAGTATATTTGGCATATTGTACATTCTGAGGACGAGGGAAGCGAGGCTGAAAACGTATTGCAGTATATATTTGGCATATTGTACATTCTGAGGACGAGGGAAGCGAGGCTGAAAACGTGTTGCAGTATATATTTGGCATATTGTACATTCTGAGGACGAGGGAAGCAAGTCCGATCTGATGAGGAGAAGTTCCGAGGTATCTCGTACCCGATATATTGAATTGTAGGTAGTAATATTTATATTTTAAGCCCTTATATTAATTCTGCTGATAATTTTAACTTATTAGCCTGTTTATAGGTATATAGGAAAAGTATTGTGTTTGTAAAAAAATCCGAAACAGCGATGAAACCGAGCATATCCGTTTCAGGCGATGGTAAGGCCTCCTAAGTGTTTTTCGCAAAGTTGTCTGTCTGCATGTGTGTCTGTTATCATCGTAGCGGCCAGTGTATTTATGCTAGAGCGTTGAAATTTTGTACAAAAATCAGTCTACCGCTGTAATTGTGCTATTCAGAAAATATTTTTTATGACGTCATTAACTCGCAATAATGACAGCGAAAATTTCGAAAAATCATAAAACGCGGAAAAATGATGCGATCAAATTTGGCACGCATGTAGCTATGTATAGGACTAACATATGTCTCAAGTTTCATCTCATTATCAGCATTAGTTAAATTTTTATTGAATGACTTGTGTACGTTTTATTAAAAATTGTAAAAAAATAGGAAATGGTCTAATTGAGAAGAAATTTGATACATATGTAAAACTTTACATAATAAATTAGTTTTCCAAATTTCGTTTTAATACAATAAGTATTATTGAATGAATCTGGTCTCAGATTCATTGATTTTATTGGTCCTAGAATTCTTAACTATATACCTAAAGAAATTTTTAAAATTAACTCTCACTGTCACTACACAAAATCAGAAAAAAAGAAAATAAAAGAGTGGGTGTTGTCTCTTGAAGGGAATGACTTAAATTATTTACTATTACTTAACACCATATAATTACACACACACACCATAGCTTATATAGATATTTATTATGTCTTAAAAAGTTAAATATTTATTTATTTATTTATTTTTATTTATTTGTTTCATTTAGTTCTCTAGCAAAAACCTTTAAACAAATTTAATTTAATGTTTAGTTTAGTTTATTTTTAATATAATTTGTCTAAATTTAAAGAAATTTGAATCATTCTCTAAATTTCTTTAAAATTACTTATTTTGCAATCTCTCTTAATTGATCTCTTAAGTAAAAGTTCTTACTTCATAATTTTAAGAAAGTTCTTCAAACTAATCATAAAATTTATTCAAAGAATAAAAGATACACTCCTCTTCTAATTCTTTTTTTTATACTCTTTTTTTTATACATATCATGTAAAATTTTCTAATCTTTTTGTTACCTTTTATTATTATTATATTGTATTTCTTTTTCTGTAAATTTTATGTAAAATAATGAGTATTCATATCATGACAAGGTTATAAACCTTGCTTGATAAACAATTGTGATATTTTAATCTGTTTTTACCGTCAATTTTTCTATCTTAACTAACTGTTCAATATTTTCTATTTAAACCAGTGTTGCTACTAATAAACCTTAATGATGAATCCCCACACACAGGCTCTGCCTTGTGGGTTCCAAAACTGACCCTGAGCTTACTCTTACAACCATCTTCTTTTTACTATATGTATGGTAATAGTCTTATTGACAACATATGCATGTAACGGCACTCATGGTGCCGTCGCATGCATACTCATATTTAAAATTCTTTGGCCCCACTAAATCTATTTTATTACACTAACACCAACCATAATTGTTACTGTACACTGTAAATATAATTTATATGTGAGTAAATTTTGTAATTCTTTTGTAATTTTTGTACTATTGGAAATAAAAGTATTTGTATTGTACATTTAGTTCTCTAGCAAAAACTTTTAAACAAATTTTAATTTAATGTTTAGTTTAGTTTATTTTAATATAATTTGTCTAAATTTAAAGAAAATTTGAATCATTCTCTAAATTTCTTTAAAATTACTTATTTGCAATCTCTCTTTAATTGATCTCTTAAGTAAAAGTTCTTACTTCATAATTTTAAGAAAGTTCTTCAAACTAATCATAAAATTTATTCAAAGAATAAAAGATACACCCCTCTTCTAATTCTTTTTTTTATACTCTTTTTTTATACATATCATGTAAAATTTCTAATCTTTTTGTTACCTTTTATTATTATTATATTGTATATTCTTTTTCTGTAAATTTTATGTAAAATAATGAGTATTCATATCATGACAAGGTTATAAACCTTGCTTGATAAACAATTGTGATATTTTAATCTGTTTTTACCGTCGATTTTTCTATCTTAACTAACTGTTCAATATTTTCTATTTAAACCAGTGTTGCTACTAATAAACCTTAATGATGAATCCCCACACACAGGCTCTGCCTTGTGGGTTCCAAAACTGACCCTGAGCTTACTCTTACAACCATCTTCTTTTTACTATATGTATGGTAATAGTCTTATTGACAACATATGCATGTAACGGCACTCATGGTGCCGTCGCATGCATACTCATATTTAAAATTCTTTGGCCCCACTAAATCTATTTTATTACACTAACACCAACCATAATTGTTACTGTACACTGTAAATATAATTTATATGTGAGTAAATTTTGTAATTCTTTTGTAATTTTTGTACTATTGGAAATAAAAGTATTTGTATTGTACATTTAGTTCTCTAGCAAAAACTTTAAACAAATTTTAATTTAATGTTTAGTTTAGTTTATTTTTAATATAATTTGTCTAAATTTAAAGAAATTTGAATCATTCTCTAAATTTCTTTAAAATTACTTATTTTGCAATCTCTCTTTAATTGATCTCTTAAGTAAAAGTTCTTACTTCATAATTTTAAGAAAGTTCTTCAAACTAATCATAAAATTTATTCAAAGAATAAAAGATACACTCCTCTTCTATTTCAAATTGGCATTACCTCACCCTTTTAAAATATAGCAATCTTAAACTTTAATTATTACAATAACATTATTCTCTTTTTCATATAATTTTAAAATGTAAGTCGCGTTTATTTTATTTATATTTCATTAATATATCTTTCATTTTTTCCTTAGCCAACTTTTTTATTCAAAACATTTGATATTTCAATAGAAATTTACTCCAAATGATTCCAGATGATCTAAATTCTTTTTTTATCTTTTTTTTTTATACATATCATGTAAAATTTTCTAATCTTTTTGTTACCTTTTATTATTATTATATTGTATATTCTTTTTCTGTAAATTTTATGTAAAATAATGAGTATTCATATCATGACAAGGTTATAAACCTTGCTTGATAAACAATTGTGATATTTTAATCTGTTTTTACCGTCGATTTTTCTATCTTAACTAACTGTTCAATATTTTCTATTTAAACCAGTGTTGCTACTAATAAACCTTAATGATGAATCCCCACACACAGGCTCTGCCTTGTGGGTTCCAAAACTGACCCTGAGCTTACTCTTGCAACCATCTTCTTTTTACCATATGTATGGTAATAGTCTTATTGACAACATATGCATGTAACGGCACTCATGGTGCCGTCGCATGCATACTCATATTTAAAATTCTTTAGCCCCACTAAATCTATTTTATTACACTAACACCAACCATAATTGTTACTGTACACTGTAAATATAATTTATATGTGAGTAAATTTTGTAATTCTTTTGTAATTTTTGTACTATTGGAAATAAAAGTATTTGTATTGTATTGTATTGTAGTATATCCATGATTTTTGTTGGATCATAAAACTTAAGTAGCAGTGCAATGTAATGAGGAAAAGTTGCGAGGTACCCCGTATGCGATATTTTTTAATGGAAAATCACGCTAGTTACATATGTGTATATAATGACCTGTTTGACCCAATGCTGATAACCATGACATGATTCTACCAAACGTGGGAATATTGGTTCAAACACTAGCTGTACGCCTAACTCCTTTCTGTCCTGCCTTTGCCACGTTACCCACAACTCAGCTATAGCTCTCAATAAGTAATATCTTGTTATAATATACCTATCGTCTTATAGAAAAATAATCATTAAAAAACCTCCGGTCTATTTTAGCTTAAAAGCCTTTAATCTAAACATATTTTCATTAAATAAGAATGTTTCAATTAACTATAATATTTTTTTTATTAAATACTTTTAGATGAATCATTTATATTGATAGATATAATAAGTTTGTTTATTATTTTAATAAAATACTTGTTTGTAGCTTATTAATAAATAATAAATATACATTTAAGTTAAAATTTTAATTCAGTAACAACATTGTTTATAAAAAATTCAATTCAAAACAATTATTTATTTAATTTTGCTTCTAAATTCATTTATTATTCGTTAACAGTTTAATAACTTATTGTTTCAAATTATTTGTAAAGATCTAATTATTATTTTTAAATATAATTCACATTTATCATTAATTAATAGATTGTACTAAATTATTAAGTATTCAAACAGATAACTAACGTATTTTAAGAAGTAAATGTATCTATCGTACCAAGGTAAGATCATATAATATATATATTGAAAGCTAAAGAAATGACAAAGATTTAGGAAAATCTGAAGTATATATTGTTTAATTTAATTTATTGTCAAATTTAAAAACATAAATTGATTTCCAGTTAATATGAGTAATTCAATTTCAATCTAAAAAATCCTTAAGTTATTGATAAGACAAAAATTTTAAAAAATACAAAAAAAAACATAAATAGAATAAATAATAATTAAATTCAAAGTGTATTCATCTATCAACAACTACAAGATAAAGAGATCTATGGAGAATGTTTACAGGATTTATATAAATACAATAAAATATTGACAGTATTTATATTCCTGTTCATGAATTTATATAATACAATATATATAAATATATATAGTATTTATATACGTACAATAGAATATACATAGAAAGAAACCTAACTATCTATATAATTCAGGTCATATTGTTTCTGTGAGAGTTTAAATTATAGATTTATTTTTAAATGATTTCTTGAACAAAATAATTTATGAATATTTTATAAAATAAATCCACAAAAACGAGTCGCTCCACACACACACAGTAATATTAATATTAATTATTATTTACTAATTGGATTTCAATTGTTACAGTCATCATCAGTGCCGTTAAAAAGCAAGGAAGGAAAAAAAATACAAACTAAAGCATTTGAGACAGAGTTAAGAATCTGTGTAATATCGTTTTTTTTTGCTAAATTAAACAACCAAGATGATAAGATCAGCATTATTGGTTTTATTTATGATGGTACTGGATTCCGGAACCATGACTATTAATAACAGTGTGGTTGATAAAAACTTTCATGTAACTAAGAATATTGACAGCTTACATGATGATGGTTATAGCGGCTGCAGGTTATCTATCAATATTACTTCCACAGGAGCAATAGAGAGTAACAGATGCAACTTGACTACTGATTATAAAAACTTTGACAAGATGGATAAAAGCAACTACGCCTTTGGGAAAACTAGCTTACAAGATATATTTAATGGGAAGTACAGTCCAAGGAGAAATAATAGTTCTTTGGAAATCAGTCATATTGATTTTTATAGTAAATTATTGAGACGTAATATCAGATCGATTTTTAGTAATGAAAAGAAGAAGCGATGCAGAGCGCTTAAGCTGAGATCTATAGGTTCCGAGGGAGCCGATATGGCGGATGCCTTAATGCCTGGATTCATAAACTTGTTCACAGGTTTATTCAAAGCTACAAAAGAAGCGACTAAATTTGGAATCAAAATGGATGCCGAGACAAAATATCTAGACGAGGGGTGCAACGACATACCTTTCCAGGAATTGACTGAAGTGATGCTAAATAAATTTAAAGATATTAAAAATGAAGTAAGCTATAAATTTAGAGAAATTAATAATGTTTTGGTGACAAGATTTACTGCGGTAGAAAATGGGTTAGACCGGAATCTACATGTAATGAAGAGCAGGTTTGGCGTCCTGGATGCCGCGTTACATAGCAACCGCCTTGCCATGGACGCAGGCTTTAATAAATTAAATGAAGACATTCATAGAAACTATGTAATCCTGTCTCAAATATCTGTCATGTTAAACCAAACGTATCAACTTCTAGGGGGTACCAGAGCGGAAATGAAAAAAGGATTTACTGCAGTGCTAGAGTCCATCAGGAATTCCAAAATCGAAGACACGGTCTCCAAGATATACAACTTTGTTGAATATTTTGACTCTGAAAAGGCTCGTATGACATTTCTCAGTAAAAATAACTACGTTGCTAAGCTAGAGGATGAACACGGCCTGCTAAATCTTCTTAGAAGTGCTAGAGGCGGAACACCAGATAGTTTGTTCTTTCTTCTCTCCAGCATCATAAAGAATAACTATGCTATAGATGGTCCAGATAATGTCAGAGCAAGTGCTCTCTATTCACTGTATTTCGGCACTCAGACTTACATCTCTGTTCTGTATTTCTTATTGACGCAGTATTCTTATCTCTGTGATTACTATTACGAGATATCAGACATTAGCAAATACAATACATACATGGGTCAAATTCAAATTAGGTTCGATGACTACCGGTACTCGCTGATTAACACCTTTCTCGTGGACAATGTCATTGATATTATGTCTGAAGCTCAAAGTAAGATAATAACCGCAAGTCTGGAACATATTCAGCAGGATTTCGTAATATCTCTGTCAGATAGAATAAAGGTGCTGCGTCAAATGAAAAGTGGCCTTCTAAATATGAGTCTACCGATCTTAACTGATGTGCCAGAGAAACTTCGAGGAAGACCTGACTTCAAACATTCTACTATCCCTACTCCTCTAGGTAAGTGGAGAGCAGGAGCTAGTGTGCAATACGCTGTCCAGTATAAGAGTAAGGGAATGCTGTCTAAAGTCAGCGAATGGTCTGCCTCTTATGGAGTAAATAGAACTGCTAACCCTATAATTAGAATCCCTGTAGATAGGAGGAGAAGAGAACGCTTGATTTTTAGAAGATTTGATGAGGGCAAGGCAGAGTATGTAGGAGTCCTGTCAGATCCCTTTGAAACTTTATTTCGAGATCTGGACAGAGATCTCTACAACGCTGCCTTGGACGAACATGTAAATGCAATAAGAATCTTGATTAGGAACGGAGCTAACAGAAATACAAGGTTCGATTATGGAAGATGTTCTTTACACGCTACAGCACATAGTGGAAACATCAAAGTATGGAAAATATTAAATTCTAATAGTACTACAGACATTGATGTGCGAGACAACAATGGTTATTCTCCATTACATATATCGAGTGAAGCAGGCCATGATGACTTTGTTAGGATGTTATTGAGTCGTCATGGAAATGTCAATGCCAAGACTTACAGTAAACTATTCACACCCCTCCACATAGCAGCGTCTAGAGGCTTTACCTCTACTGTAAGAATACTTTTAGAAAGTACAGAAATACAAGTTAATGGAGAAGATATAGACGGTTTCACACCTCTCCATAGCGCTGTGTTCGGTGGAGTAAATGTTGTGGAGACTTTGATAAGGGACACTAGGGTCAATGTTAACTGCAAAGATAAGAACGGACTCACTCCTTTACACCTGTGTGTAATAAACAACTATCCTGACATCTGCCAAGTACTTCTCCAGAGTCCTAGCATTGACATTAATGCTGCAGGTAATGGTAACCTTACTGCCCTCCACTATGCTACCATGTCAGGACACTCTGATATTGTTGACATGCTAATTAAGAAACAACAAACTAATGTTAACTCTCGGTCTATGAAAAAATGGACTCCTCTTATGTATTCTGTCGTATTGCAATTTCCGGAAATTACAGATAATTTATTAAATAAAGAAAATATTGATGTAAATGCAGCTGCAGAGGATAATATCACTCCGTTACACATGGCAGTTGTGTTAAACCAAACAGAGGCTGTGAGAAAGCTGGTTAAGAGAGCTGCACTGAACGAACCTACTGGAGATGGAATGACACCTCTACATCTCGCTGTACTCTATGGCAGAATTAATCTTGTAAAACAACTAATAGAAAACGGAGCTTTTGTAAATATCAGAGATAAGTACAACAACGCTCCTCTACACATAGCTGTAAAAAATAACTATTCTGATATTGTCAAGTATTTAGTTAGTCGTAATGATACAGCTATCAATATCAGAGGTATTAATGACAGTTCTCCGTTACATTTAGCTGTAAGTAAAAACTATATTAATATAGTAACATATTTATTAGAAAATAAAGAGATAAATGTAAATATCAGAGATAAGGACTACAACACCCCTCTACACATAGCTGTTTGGAATAACAATACTGAGATGGTCAAATGTTTAGCAAAACAGAAAAATGTCAACAAAAATATTAAAGACGAAGAGGGAAGGACTCCCCTGGAAATAGCTGTAAGTAAAGGATATCATGACATAGAGAACTATTTGACTCAATATATCAGTCGGCTAAGGAAAACATTCCATTTTGAAGCTAAGCGAGGAAATTCCACTGCTGTAAAGTGCTTGTGTAGTCTTGATGATATAGATATTAATTCTACAAATCCCGAAAACAATGAAACTTCTTTACATATTGCAGCTGATAATGGCCATACACACATAGTCAAATACCTAATAGAAGAAAAACATGTTGATGTTAATTTAAAAGCTGAGAATAACTGGACTGCCCTACATTTTGCTAGTTACAAAGGTCATCTAGATGTAGTAAAGTACTTGTGTACTCGTCCTGATATAGATATTAATGCTAGAGTTCCTAAAACCAATGGAACTGCTTTACATATCGCAGCTCAATTTGGTTATATAGATATAGTCAAATACCTAGTAGAAGAAAAACATGTTGATGTTAATATAAAAAATATAAATAACTGGACTGCTCTACATTATGCTAGTTCCAATGATCGTCTAAATGTAGTAAAATACTTGTGTACTCGTCCTGATATAGATATTAATGCTAGAGTTTCTAAAAACAATGGAACTGCTTTACATATCGCAGCTCAATTTGGTTATATAGATATAGTCAAATACCTAGTAGAAGAAAAACATGTTGATGTTAATATAAAGGATAAGGATGACAGGACTGCTCTACATTATGCTAGTTCCAATGATCGTCTAAATGTAGTTAAGTACTTGTGTACTCGTCCTGATATAGATATTAATGCTAGAGTTTCTAAAAACAATGGAACTGCTTTACATATCGCAGCTCAATTTGGTTATATAGATATAGTCAAATACCTAGTAGAAGAAAAAACATGTTGATGTTAATATAAAAATATAAATAACTGGACTGCTCTACATTATGCTAGTTCCAATGATCGTCTAAATGTAGTAAAATACTTGTGTACTCGTCCTGATATAGATATTAATGCTAGAAATTCCGAAAACAATGCAAATAGTTTACATATCGCAGCTCAGAAAGGCTATACAGACATAGTCAAATACCTAGTAGAAGAAAAACATGTTGATGTTAATATAAAAGATAAGGATGACTGGACTGCCCTACATTATGCTAGTTCGAATGGTCATCTAGATGTAGTAAAGTACTTGTGTACTCGTCCTGATATAGATATTAATGCCAAAACTTCCGACAACGTAACTGCTTTACATATCGCGGAAATTCTATCTTTAAAAGACATAACTGAACACTTAAGAACATGGAGCAAACAGTAGATGAATAGATTCTTTAGCGTTAGTATCCATATTGGGTCGATCTGTATACTTGATTGGCTTATAGACTGGTTGTCTGATACAGACATAGCTAGCTGGTCCCTAGTTAGGGATAGCATAAATTACCACCGATATAGAAAATCAAGACTCAATACTGAAATAAGACCGCTAGTTAATAGACTTGAAACAACTTTGTCAAATAAGGGGTCCTTAAGCCACCACATAGGACTACTAACGGCGCATTAACATCGGAGCCTTTACCAGCAGTTAAACATTTTTTTAAAAAGGACGCTTACACTCAAAAAAGAGTAGGTATTGAATTAGAAGTGTTCATTAATCTCGTCAACAGCTTACGTCCATGTATACAATTCACTTCGGAGGTAGACCCCAAAAAGAAGCTTCCGTTCTTTGACGTGCTAATACATCGTAGTACCAAAATTAGTAAACAAAAAGTCCCCAGGTTTCAAAGTGCTCTGTAAAGTCGTTAAAATCCTGTCACCCCCTCACAACACACGATGTATTTCTCAAAACGTCGCACTTAACATAAATTTAATTATTTACATATATACAAAATAATTTTTTTATTTTTTCTTATTTGTAACATACGTATACAAGAAAAATATTGCATTATTTGTACTATTCGGATGATATTTTATAACGTCAACGTTGATAAGGGAGAGTATAATGTTAATAATGTCAAATAAATGTCAAATATTCATAAGTCTTGGGAAAATGATTGGAATATTTTGAAATTTTGGAACGCACGTAGTGCTTTGCAAGAACAACAAACTGATACGGTCGGCAGGCGAAGAGATGTGCCGCAGTATAAAGGGCACGGCTTTTTAAAAACCCCTGGGAAACCTAAGCAAGGAAATATATTTTGTACAAGATTCGTCATTATGAGCTTGAAGTTTCTAGCCATTTGGAATAAACATCAACAGTGAACAATATATATTTATATTTTCGGAGTTTTTTGGTAGGGACCTACTTATAGAGCAAGAGCCCAGGGGTGTTTTGTTAATAAAAATTCTGGCGCGGTGGTCCGCATGTCGGGCGAATTTCCTTTGGATGCGTGTTTTCGTGCTTTTTACATTATATAAGTTTACAACTACATAATAAATAATTCCGGCGCGGTGGTCCGCTGTCGGGCGAATTTCATTTAGAATGCGTGTTTCCGTGCTATAAACAACCAATTTCTTGCTTATGCAAGAACCATGCCCATTGCGTGGTTCCGGTTCATGCTTTAAAACCTAAGCAGTTACTCAATTGTCAAGCACTGCTCGTAACTCATTTTGTCTGTATTTTCCAAAGGAAATGCGCATAATTATCCAGTTGGTTGTACAAAACTATGACTCTAAAATTAGAAAATTAGTTTAAAGCTTAGTTACTTATCTTTAAGCTTAGTCAGTTATCTTTAAAGGTTTTAGCGCATTTCCTTTGGAAAATACAGACAAAATGAGTTACGAGCAGTGCTTGACAATTGAGTAACTGCTTAGGTTCTAAAATATGAACCGGAACCACGCAATGGGCATGGTACTTGCATAAGCAAGAAATTGGTTGTTTAGCACGGAAACACGCATTCTAAATGAAATTCGCCGACAGCGGACCACCGCGCCGAACCATTTATTTTGTAGTTGTAAACTTATATAATGTAAAAAGCACGGAAACACGCATCCAAAGGAAATTCGCCCGACATGCGGACCACCGCGACGGAATTATTTTCTAGTTAACTTATATTAAGTAAAAAAAAACGATAAAAAATTATCGACCCTTCCAGGATGTGAACCCAGGTACCCTGAGTTTAAGTGATCGTATTGACTCCGGACCACTGGCATATAAAATTACATAGAAAACGACACCCTACTCGAAATTTTTTTTATCGACCTAAATTATGTTTTTTTGTAATTTACAATGGTTTTTTCGATTTTTAGGTCACTTAGAATGGTCGTATCGACTTCGGACCGGTTTCATTCAATTCAGCGCCCAAAATTACATAGAAAACGACACCCTACTCGAAAATTATTTTTTATCGACCTAAATTTTGGTTTTTTGTAATTTACAATGGTTTTTTCGATTTTTAGGTCACTTAGAGTAGTCGTATCGACTTCGGACCGGTTTCATTCGATTCAGCGTCTCAAAAAACATAAATATTGACCTTTTTCGCGGCAAAAAATAATAACCCTAAATTTAGCCGATTTTTTGAAAATTTCGCTGATTCAGCAAACCGGGTTAATGACGTCACAAAAACCTGGTTTCAATAGGTTCGTGTCTCCCGAAGGTTGATTTTGCACAAGTTTGGTTTAATAAATATTAATCCGTTCGAAAGATAGAGTGTTTACAAGAAAGTGTCTAGAAATACATACATATATATATATATATATATATATTATAATATATATATATATATATATATATATAATATATATATATATATATATATGATAGTTTAGAGTCCTAAAATATATATATATATATATATATATATATATATATATATATATATATATTATATATATATATATATATATATTATATGAAAGTTTAGAGTCCTAAATTTTGCCAAAGCCCAGGTTTATTTAGGGTTAGGGATCTTTTACGTGTACCTGACATCTCACAGTTTGTCGGAACCTCTGAGGTTAACACCCTTTTTTGAAAGAGAGTACATTTAAAGTTATCTATCCCCATACAAATTCCAAGTCTGGGCGGAAGGCAAACATGCTAACTATTGCACCAAGAATAGGAGAGTGCAATAGTTGAATCATACCAGGGAATTGAAAGCAAACAAAGAGACTAATACTTGGAGGTAGTACATGGGCAGAATAGCACAGTGATAAGGAGTCTGGAAGTGATACAGCTTCCACTAGGTGCCAAAACTGTACTTACCCCCCCTATAGTCTCCCTAGAGAGAGACTAGATACTCCCCTACCCCTCTACAACCCCTATTGTAGTACTCTACAAACGGCGGGCATTTTTTCAGTGACGCCAAATTAAACCACTTTATTCAATACAGACAATTTAAGAATACATGCAATAGACAATCATTAGAACTTATTTTAAATAAGACAAAATAGTGGAAAAATTAATTAATATTTACGTTGGATTGTAATTATTATGAAAAATAAAAAAAATGACGTTATCAAAGTACAGTTATGGCACCTAGCTACCCAAGGAATAATAAGAGCTGTTGTGTTAGTATTAGTCCCTCTAAGAATTAGTCTCTTTGAATGCACACACACACATTTGATTGACACACACACACTGCATCTGCTTAGTTAGAATATAGTGAGACTTACTCTTCATAATTTGTTTTCATTTTATTTATTTATCATAAAACATTTTTTTAATTAATATTTTATTATAATTCAATATTATTAAATGTTTAATATTTTAACTTTTTCTCATTTACAATGTAGGTGTATAGAAAACATTTTGTTGCGGAAAAATCCGAAACGAAACCGGGAGTTCACTTGAATTATCCGTTTCAAGTGAACGGATAATTAAAGTAAAACCACTCTGAAAGACCTTTTAAGTGGATTCCACAAAGTTGTCTGTATATCTCTGTCTATGAGTGTGTGTTATCATTGTACCTTCTAGGGTATTTATGCTAGAGAGTTGAAACTTGGCACAAAATTTAATCTATAGGTCTTAGCCTAGTTGTGCTCTCCAGGAAATAATTTTTACATGAGGTTATCAATCGGATGTAATAATTCAGCAAGAAAATCAAAAATTCATAAAAACATGCAAATATGAAAAGTAAACATGAAACAAGTAATAAAGTATATATTATATATATATATATATATATATATATATATATATATATATATATATATATTTTATTTATATATTTATATATTAATATATATATATATATTATATATATTTATATATTTATTATTTATATATATATATATATATATATATATATATATATATATATATATATATTTATATATTTATATATATATATATTTATTATATATATATATATATATATATATATATATATATATATATATATATATATATATATATATAATAAGATGTAAGTCAACATGTAAATAAGTTCTTAAGTTCCTTGTACCTGATGTTTTTATTTTATTTTTGATATTTTTTTATAAAATAACATTTTGTTTTAGTATAATGTTTATATTTTATTGTGTCCATTATTTTATCATTATGTATTATTTTTTTTGCTGTCATTTTTTTCTATTTTTTCTCTCTAAAATATAATTTTATTTTATTTTATGTTGTTTATTCTTTGTAACTGGTATGAAATCCCGTGTTAATTAACAGATATAAAGATAAAGCATTTAAAGTTGATATAAATATCATTCTCAAATACCAACAACATATTTTCATAAAATAAACATTTGTTTTTAACTATTTTCTACTAAAAACAAAATAATTATAAAGTAATATATTTACAAATTTATAAAAGTAAGTCTAACTACAGTCCGTAAGCCTCCTCACCACGTCACGGTCAGATGCTTCAAAATAATATCAGTGAAATTTATATTTTTTTACATTTACTTTGCAAACATTTATCGATTTAGGTCTACAAATAGTATGATTCTATGAAGTATATCTGGTGGTTTTCAACACCCAGAGCCATATTTCTATTTATGTTTCTATTATTCTATTCTATTTATGTTGTCTCTGATATTATTTTATGGTTTATTTAAAATAGATAATTTTTTATTTAATCATGTAAAATACATGGTATTATGTAAAAAAAATTACCCAAATTAAACAAACACCTCTGAGGAGGTCCATTCACACCGCGATGATTAAATAGGGACCTTTTGTGAAAAATAAATTTAATCATCGCTTACAATAAAAAGAACAAATAGTTGGTCAATTTTTTTTTACCAAGAATGTAGAGTAAATATGATAAAAATCTACTACAATCTATTTATACTTTTTATTTCCATTCATCTACAACATGGATAACTTACATTACAACTCAACTATCATTGAATTTACTAATAGAACAAAATAATATTCAATAAACAGGGCAGTTAGGTATTAGTGGTAATAATATTTATAATAAATATTTTTACCACTAAAAACCAAATTAAATACAAAAGTCAGAATTATATTTGAAAAAAAAATATTGAACTTGTGATTTTCTATATATTCAAGTCTAGACATAAAAATTACCCAATATACCAATAACTAAATCATAATTAAAACGTATTTAATGACAAATTTACTGTCATTAATTTTTGATGTGCGATAAGTAGAATAAACAACTCTAATGAAAATATCTATTGTTATTTCTAATTTTCAAGACTCAACATTCAAAATGAAATATAAAATGAAAATTAACCCAAGAAGAGAAATAAATGTAAAAATTTAATCCTTCGATGATGTTACTAACTAACTATTTTAAGTCAGGAAAAATTTATTGATAAAATCATTTAAAATTTATAAATTATCCATGATTGATCCTAGGTGTCAATAATAATAAAATAAAGTACTGAATTGTTTATCATAATAATCATCAATAATGCAAAACAGTTTTTTTATAATAACTTAAAACCTGTGTATTAGGAAAATTGAATAACCCCTGGATACCTGCTAAAAAATAATTATGCCTCATAATAAGAAGCCCACTTATCTTTTTCAGAAATTTAATCAATTTAACAGGATCTGTTTTAATATTTATGACGAATGATCCGAAAACTGCCTTCCTTCAGGATACTTGTAGACTGAATTCAGCAACACTGCCCCCATACACTGACTCTAACCCCAAAAAAACACTGACTCTAACCCCAAAAAACACTGACTCCTAATTCATACATTTTTATAATATGCCAAGGCATTTCTAAATTTTTCTCTTGCTAAACAAATCGCAGACGCAGTTTCATCATACTTATGTTTAAAGTTTTTCTGATAAATGCTTATCAAAACATATCTTCATTTTACTCTTAATTTTTTGATACTATATGAATTACATGAGTTCAACAGAGTTTTCTGTTTTTCCTCTAAACTTTTTGTAACAGTACTTTTGTCATAAAAGTTCTTAAACCTAATTTATTTGACAGGAGATCGTCTCTTTTGTTTATGTTGTTATCTCCAGATTCTTTTTATTTTTATAATAAGAGATTGTTCAAATCAATGATATGATTGTTCTTGTTAATTTAATGTTTAATAATGAATATCACCTTTATCAACACTAAGTTATAAAAGAGACTTGGCAATACCTTTTAAAACATGGATAGAAATATAAAGTATATAATAACCAAATAAAAATAATTAAAGAATAAACAGTGGTTTGGTTTTGATTAAAAATTGATTCTACCCCCAGAAAAACACTGACTCTAACCCAACAACACTGACTCTAACCCACAACACTGGCTCTAACCCAAAAACACTGACTCTACCCAACAAAAGTAGCATCAGCACTCTTCTTCTCCCTGCTGCCTCAAAATTTTCCTTAGTAAACCTGACTTCAAGCAACTCTGCCCCCATGCACTGACTCTAATATCAAACATATAATTTACCCCCAAAAAAGTTTAATAATAACACAGACAAACTTTTTATCTAAAACATAGCTATTGCGCATATAGATATTATTTAAAGTAAAAATAAAACATTAATCGTTAAAAAGTAGGATGTGAATAAGCAACAAAGAATGAGAAATAATTATTATACATAATGAAGACTTAATTTAGTTTATATTTTAATAAGATCTTGGTCCCTAGCCTACCTAACCAAATAACTAACTAACTAAACCTAACTGTGTGAGCTCGTCCCTAAATGACCTTTCCCAACTGAGTGTCCTATCTATGCAAGCAAGCCTTAACCACCTTTCCTACGACTCTAACTGATTTAGGTCTTATTAAAATATAACACTGAACTTAAAAAATAATATATATATAGATTCGAACTCTACAAAGATCATAAAAACTGGCTTTATTAAAACCAAAATAAAAAACATGGCAAGAATTATTTTATTATTCAAGTAGCTTGGCTGTGTTATAAATTTAGAAATTGATTTTATCCCCCTAAACACTGAACTCTAACCCACAAACACTGACTCTATCCCGCAAACACTGTCTCTAACCCCAAAAACACTGATCTTACCCCTCCCCCGCAATACTGTAGCCTATTTCAACCCTGCCGCCACATCATCAACCCGGCTGCCACATCAACAACCCCAGCCAACCCTGCTGCTTCATCAACCCCGGCTGCCCACACTATCAACCCGGCTGCCACATCATCCTCAACCCTGATGCCTCAGCTATTCTGCCCCATA
>JACMZG010001863.1:3538791-3586871 GCA_018340805.1 Microvelia longipes
GTGTATTTTACTATAATTTGTTCTGTTTATTTGATTATATTGAAAGTCGAAGATAGTCAGGTTATTTTTTAGATGATTCAAAATTCAACCAATAGAGCCCCTCCAGTAATAATATCTCTATGGATTTTTATAGAGTGCCTCATAGAGGAATGTATAGTACTAATCAGTGGAGTGCCTATATAACAGAGTGAAGCCATAGGGCTACTCAAAAGCTATTGGTCGATTCTTGGATCAATCCCTTCCCTGTTTAGGTTACCGTTATGTAGCAAAGCATCAGGTTACTCTACCCTACAAGCTTCAGTTCCCTGTTCGTTGCATTTGTTATCGGCTGTGAAATTTTCTTTTTAAACTGTTTTTATGAACAAAGACATTTTATTGCAAATATTAGTTGCATTGTGGTATTCGTATTTATTGCCATTGTTTTTTCTAAATAATTGTGCTAAACGTAAATTTGTTTACACAATTACTTAATTAATACTTAATATTAAATACTTTAACTTAATTAACACAATAAATAATTATATTCTTCAAAAGCATTATTAAAATAATTTCAAAATGAAAATCTGTAATAAAAAGATCAAAGAATAAAAAATTCAATGCAAAAATTATATAGGCTAAATATGTTATATAGGCACTCTAGATTTTTATATTTTTGAGCCAGCAAACAGCTGATCACGCATATCTGAATTTTTTACTTATGTCTGTTACTTCGTTCACACGCAGCGTTTGGCAGGGGGTTCAAACCATCTTTTCACACGGTATTTTTCACCATAAAAATTAGAATCGGGGTTAAACCCCATATTCATTCCCGTTCACACGACAACTGGGGGGGGGGGGGGTTGAACCCCCCTGCCAAACCCCGCGTCTGAACTAAGTAAGTATAGGAGTTTCCCTACTTGGTTTATATATTACTTTAGTTAAAAATTAATCTCTTAAAAGGGACTTTAGTTATGTTATAGTAATAGCATGATCAATAGGTTATAGTAATAGTTGCAGTTATAGGTAATAGTAATACAATAGTGCTTGTATTAGAGTGCCTGTATATCATATATATACAGGCACTCTAGCTTCCGTTAGCAAGAGTTATATATTTTAAATAGTACAAGGTATTGTTACTGTAATAATAGGAATTGTAAATAAGATGTAGTATTAGTACTAACAGGTAAAGAGCTAACAATGATATTAGTATTAATAGTTACAGAAGTAATATTTTTGGGAGTTATATTAGTAATTTAATATTTAAAGCAGACATACAAAGAGAATAATATTAAATGATAATGAAAATAAAAATATTCAAAATGGCTGAAAATTCAATGTAAAAATATCGTACTTATATATTGCGATCTATTGTCTTATATAATTATGCAAAATATTTTAGGATTATAGTTAAACTTTAAATAAGTTTAAAATTATGTGGATTAAAACGAATAATAAAATAAATTTTATAACTTACTTCACTTCATCGGACATTCCGCTCTGCATGAAGGCTGAAGGCCGACTGACGAGACCGACCGTGTCTCCCTTTTATATCCTATACCCCCCTCCGCCATCTTGGATAACACGAAACAAATAATTATGAAATATTCAATTTTATTTATGATAAAATTTATTCATAATTGTTGACTAATATATTTTTACAATTAACATTTAATAATTGATAATATTTTTTAAATTTTAGCCCAAAACTTGAAACAAAATATTGATCTGACTAGAAAGCTTATGTATACGATATATTTTTATTAAATTTACATAAAATTTAATAATCTTTAATCATATTTTTAAAAAACCTTTTTTTATTTAATATTATTTTGAATTTAATGAATTTTAAAACTTATACTGAAATTTGTTCGTTTATACCTCGAGTTAAGTAATCTCCATCTTAAATGTTTTTTAAAATATTCAACAAAAATATTTGTTAAAAAACAATAATTAATTGATATTTAATTATTAGTAACTATTTAAATTATTACAATTAATGTTTAATGTGAAATACTTTTTGATAAATTTTCTTTATGACCCGTATCAGTTGACTTTTGAAACATCGAAATTATAACCTGGACATGAACACCTTTGACTATTAATATAATCAAAAAAACAGAACAAAATTTCTGTAACTTATACTGTAGAACGTTTAAAGTACAAACCAAAACACGAAAAATGTGCAGAAGTCGAAAATAATTTATTTATTATAACCTTAACTCCTTCTAGGAGGAGGTTTTAATCACGTCACACAGAGCCCCAAAATGACGTTTCTAGCCTCTTAACATATTGAGATAGACTATGACTTAACTATAGACTTTACATAGATTAAGATAGGCTATGTCCTCTCTAGTGTAATATATACTATACTATGTGTATGTACTCTTTACTATGTTTTTATAACCTTCACCATTGAGATCCTCAATTATATTAAAATAATTGTGTCTAACGAATTTTGGAGACAACGAACCTTGGGGACTGTGAACTTTGGAGGCAATGGGATTTTTGTTTTGGAACTAACGAACTTTGGAGACAACGCATAAATACTATTACGCAAATTATTATTATCATTAATGTTCTACCACCAAATGATAGTCGTATTTCAAATTGTAAAATACTAAAAAGAAGAGGTCCTATGGCTCCAAAAAAAATAAAAACAAATAAAAAGATGGTTTAAACAAACAGTGAGTAATGTTAAACGTATTAAGTTAAAGACAAAAAAATAAGAAAGAAGAAGAAGAAGAAATAGTTAAAATAACCTGCTTAACCTATTTATAACGTATTTTGTTGAACGTGTTGTAAATAATGAAATAATTTATTCTTATTCAACTTTCAGTGATTCTAAAATGGGAAAGAATAATAATCCAGGTAATGTTAATAGCGTTTTAATGTTAATATTTTGCTCTACATCTCTGACATGCTGCTTCAAATGCTCCGATTTGTTCCCGACTATTGGGTAAATATCTGGCTTATACCCCCTACTGCCATGTGTAAATGGTTTTAAACAATTCGACAGCTCATTGGAGTCTATATACACTCATGTTTTGATTTTTTACATGACTTTTTTTTCTTCATTTGGTCATTATATTACTCTAAATAGGCAATTTTATGAGCGCTATTAACTAAAGTGATGTACAAATTCATACAGGGGGTATGAATGAATACAGAGGGGTGGGGGCGCGGGACACAGTGGTCTAACTCCCTGGTTTGAGGAGGTCCTAAATAAACAGGGGCTAGTTGCATCAACTACCGCACTGAGCGCTAGCTTTCACCTTGTACAACTGTTATCAATATTGTTATCAGTTTTAAATCAAGGCAACGTTAAACTAGAATGTAAACAAGATAAATTTTCTAAACATTTGTAATTGTTTATAAAATTATTTGTTTAGAAAATTAGATAAACTAGATAATTTTATGAGGAAATGGTCAGATAGGTAAAGGAAACACAAAGTTTGAGCTTTCGGTGGTAAATTAGGCCAAAAAAGTGTTGTTATCCGATGGTATACACAGCTAGCTATTGTTAGATTAATGACAAACATTAATGTTTTATTTTTATGTGTTATCTGATTCAGTTTGGAATAAAACTACTTCTGATGAAGGCCTAATTTATGGCCGAAAGCTCAAACTTTGTGTTTTCTTTACCTATCTGACCATTTCCTCATTAAATTATCTAGTTTAAATAGTTTGGTCAATAATTTTAGATAAATTTAGCATTTTTCCATTTAAACATTAAATAAAAAAAGCAATAAACACGCAAATTACTTGCCATTTCAGCACGTCATGGTTATCATGATATCAGGTTTAGTTAAAAATAACACAGCGTTTACATTTTATAACATTTTATGAAAATTATACATTTAAAATAATTAATAAGATTTTTAACATTGTTAAAGATATCTTTAAATAATTTTAATCTTGAAAATGAAGAACTAATTATTTTATATATACCGTACAAGGTGAAACGACCTGCCTCTAGTGGAGAAACGGTGAACTTGAAGCAGGCCCATCTAAAACAGCTTATTCTAGGGGAGTTGGACCACTGTATCCCACACCCCACCCCTACTGTATGAATTTCTACATCACTTTACTATTCACTACTATGTACACACAGCATATTTACTTTGCGCGTATTATTTAGTTGATTGAGTCAGATGGCGTCATAACTGACCCCATCAAAACATCGTGTCTTTTATTGTGAAGGTTCACTTCGGTGATTTCTATGCTTAATAATATAGTGACACTAAAAATAAGATTAGAATAGTTATTTGATGCAAAACGGCTATATTTAAGGGAAATAATAGTTTGTCAAAAAGGTTATATTTCAAATATGACCAACTCTCAAGGTATATACAGTGTATCAGGGGATCAATCTAAATTCCATCTTCGACTAAATATCTTCTGCATGGTTCTTAGAGCAGGTATTTAACTAGTGTACTTAATACAATCAAGTATTAAGTGTGTTCATAGTATGACACACAGTTAAAATCAGGTGACAGCGTGGGAAAATAGTATTGGCCTGATTTGATATTGTGGGCATGGTTTAACACCCAGAACTATCCTCATTGGCTCCCTCTTAATATTTTCCCATGCTGTCAACTGATTTTAATCATATATCATACTGTATTATGTGTAAAATAATATAGGAGTTAAAAACGATTGTTTCTCTTAAAAAGTGATACTAATCTCCTAAAAGTTAGTTAAATCATTAGTAATCTTCATCTTTTTTATAATATTTCACATGGTTCTAATCAGTTGACAGGGTGGGAAAATATTACTGAGGAACCAATGTGATTAGCCTGATATGCAATCAGGGCGTGGTTTAACATCTAGGACTAACCTCATTAGCTCCCCTGAATTATTAACCTTTGATGTCAACTAATTAAAACTATGTTTAATACTATTGTAAATGGTAAGACTTCATAACGTTTTTCCTCTAGGAAAAATTGCTCTACCTGAAGTAGAGCAATTAATTATGACTTAGTTGGTAGCAATGTGTTCTCTAGAGTGGCCCTATTGGTTGAATTTTTAACATTAGAAAAGTAACCTGATCAACTTCGATTATTATTATTATTATCATCAAATTAACAGTAAAAAATAATAACTTATATAACAGAATGTTAACCATACATAACCTGTTATACTTAATATAAGATTTTCTGTAGTATTTGTTTTGTAAACATAATTTTTGAAAAATAAGAAGTGTATCTACAAAAATAAAACTTTATTTGCAAAATGCTTAAAAATTCAACATCAGCAGTACCAAACTATTGAGATGTTATGAAAGAAGAAGACTTTAAACAAAAGTTTAATTTGTTTTTTTATTTAGCCATCTCCAAGCTGAGCCGAGAGCAAAGAACTATAATCACAGTTGCTGAAATAATTCAAGAACTACTGCAAGCTCACAAGGACGGTAAAGATGTAAATTTAAACAAACTCAAGACCAGAATCGCATCTAAGTATGGGTTAGAAACTTCGCCCAGGCTTGTTGATATCATTGCCGCTGTGCCAGTAGAGTCAAGGAAAATTTTATATCCTAAATTAAAGGCTAAACCTATCAGGACAGCGAGTGGAGTAAGTTCATCTTATGCTATCATTTCATACTGCTGTGGTTTTGTAAAATATTAATTAGGGAAATGGATTTTGCCATATTTTTAAAAATTTTTGCTCGTTATAAAATAAATATTTGATCGCTATAAAAAATTTGGACCATGAACCTTGTACACAAAAAGTACACTTTATCATGAAGCGGCCAATAGGGAACTAGGTGTAATTTTGATAATCCAACAAAATGTTATTCTTTATAAAAATTTTGCCTTTAGACTAATTGAAAACTGCCATGGTAAACTATTTTCCTTCTCTGCATATTATTCCTCTATTTAACATAATATTTTTTTTAAAACATCGCCACAATAATTAATTTTTTATTATCCCGTTCTTGGACTATCAACATTAAAAATAAATTAAAAGGGATACAGCTCTACATCTCGATCAACAAACCTAATAGAAAAATATTTTTGTAATGAAATATATCAATAATTTATTAAATTTAAATTTATTATTATTTTTTCTTTATTATGATAAGGAAGAAAGTGCGCATTTTAAAGAAAATTTGCCCGGCTTACTGATCTCCGTGCCAGAATTTTTTCTTATAACAAATAATACTCTTTATTAGAAAACTGAGGACCTTGTATGTATCTATACATGCATAGTAATGACTAGCGTGTATTTAAATCATTAGTGAATATTACACTTGGCTTAATATATTTAAATTGTGCAAGAGACATTGAAATTAAACATGCAAGATATTATGTCTGGGAACCAAGGATGTTGAATAAAGGGGATGACGCACAAAGTCGAATTGCCATTCAACAAAGTGACCCCATCGAAAATCACAACATAGAGAAGAATGCAACACGAAACACACGTCAAAAACCAACTGCACATGCGCACATGCTTGGTACGAACTGCGCATGCTTATGATCCTTATAACAGCGCAGGTCTTAAAATTTAGAGGCAAACTTAACTCTCAATGGGTTTCCCATTGTTTTGCTTGCGAAGGTTATAAACAAATTGAAAAAAGTTCATGCTTTTTAACTGTTTTTTGTCAATATTGCTTAAAATTAACAACATTAAAGAAAATTAAGAACATTACAACCAAAACTAGCAAAACATTTCACTAGGCTAAAAAAAGACAAAATATTAACACATTTAACTTACTCTCTACAAAAAGTAAAAGGTAAAGCTTCAATTACTCTCACTAAAGTGGCTACCTAGAGTCTAAAATGTAAAATATAAGCACAAATGACTTGACAAGCACCAAATGTAACAATAACGAAAGCACTAAAGAAAGTTGAGAAGTAAACTCGACAACCAAGAATTGTATAACAACTTAGCTACATAACCTGCGTTTGGCGCCTTTTTTAACTATAACCTAAGGGAAGGTAAGTTTGCTCCTATTTCTCTATCTCATACAACTTCCATGGGGTCAGAAATGTTCCTTAATGCGTTATGCCCTTAAGAAAGAAAGCTCCTTACTTAAGTCTTTTTTAGATTTAAAAGGTATTTAATTCTTGTATTTATTTTTATGAATAGTTTTTCTTACAATGTTGATATTAGAACAATTTAATTTATTTTAGATTGCAGTTGTTGCAGTTATGTGCAAGCCGCACAGGTGTCCTCATATAAGTGTGACTGGTAATATCTGTGTTTACTGCCCTGGTGGCCCTGATTCTGACTTTGAATATTCAACTCAGTCTTATACAGGATATGAGCCTACGAGTATGAGAGCTATTAGAGCCAGATATGATCCTTACCTCCAGACCAGACATAGAGTTGAACAGGTTTGCCTCTTTTATTTTTTCAAATTTAATTTCTTTTCGTGTGGCTGTAAAGTAAAACGCTTTACATCCTCAAAAAAGTGAAATGCGGCAGTTTCGTAGATTTTTATGGTGGGTGACAGTACAAGGGTTCCTCAAATTTCCACTAGGTGGGCGCTAGTAGTTTACTACAAGGTTTCTACAATATTACCTTCCTTGTTCTTCTTACCTTTTTTTGTTTATCAAATAAATAATTATACATTTTTCTTAACAAAGTTTCGTTATTTTTAGAAAGTGGCATATTAATTACTTATTATGAATTGTTTAATAATCATGGATAGTGATTAAAAAATTGAAAATACGCCGCCAGAATTGAAACTTTTAGCCAATGAGGCGATCGAAAGAAGTGTAATGGCAAATTTCTATACATTATCCAATTTTCTTCTAAATAGTTGTTTACTATTTCTATACTAAAAAAAATAGCATGTGCTACACAACTGGGAATGAATTTTTTAACCTTAGTTCCTTTTATTGTAAGTATAGTGGCTAGAGTAAAAAAAAGACCTTCTTCACAGTCTAGTAACATAATATACTATTATAAGCTACATGGGCCTGTGGGCACTTTTCTCTAACTTTGAATATTCTTATGCTCCAGATGCGTACACGAATATGGTAAAACAGTAGAATAATTCTGTTCTATTTTATTGACTAAAATTGTCAACATTAAAAAAAAAAGTAAAAATAAACAAAAATAATAAAATGTAATATCTGCGTTGCATACCTCCCCCTGAAGCTTGAACATTTTTTTAAGCTTTAACGCTTAAACAAATTTAAAATAAGCTTAAACGATTCTTGGTTTATTCTTTTTGGGGAGATTTGCAGGCTTTAACCTATCAATATAAATCCATTTTTCTTGTCCTCCTACTTCGACTTGCATTGATTTAGTTCCTTTTGATACAACTTTAAATGGACCTTCGTAAGGGGCTTGTAAATGATATAAAGTATGAGCGATTGAGAAGTTCATCATGATCAGAATAATAAAATAAGTCTCTTCACTGATGTATTATTTATTTAAAATAAACCATAATCGGCTGTCAACCAACTAAAGGTCATCATCAGTGCCGGTGAGATGTTAGGAAGCTAGGTTTTGAGTCTTTTCTTACTGTTGACTGGTATAAGACTCATACCAGTATGGTATGAGTCCATAACATACAAGCTGCATGTTCAAAAACTTGAGATACTAATGTCAAGTAGCTTCTACTTAATCAAGTCACTCACAGATTCCAAGACAGATTCAGATACAACAAGTCGGCTCCTGCTAAGTTCAATAATCATATATCATTTGATACTACCGAGTTTTGCAAAACACACTTATATTGATGTATAATAGACCAAACAGAGGTAGTGATAGTAACGAGGAAGAGGTGATGTATAATAGACCAAAACAGAGGTAGTGATAGTAACGAGGAAGAGTGATGTATAATAGACCAAACAGAGGTAGTGATAGAACGAGGAAGAGGTGATGTATAATAGACCAAACAGAGGTAGTGATAGTAACGAGGAAGAGGTGATGTATAATAACAGATAGTGATAGTGAAGAGGTGATGTATAATAGACCAAAAAGAGGTAGTGATACTAATGAAAGAGTAGTCATTTATAATAGACTAGATAGGAGCCTCATAGAAACCTTGTTGGATCCTTTTTGATAAAGAAAAATGCTTTCTTAAAGAACGAATGCTTTTAATAATCTATTTTAATTTGACTTTTTTTAGTTGAAACAACTCGGTCACAGTGTGGATAAGGTTGAGTTCATAGTGATGGGAGGTACATTCATGTGTTTATCTGACGACTATAGAGATTATTTTATTAGAAATCTTCACGATGCTCTATCTGGACACACTAGTAACTCAGTGGCTGAAGCTGTAAAGTAAGTTACATTAATAACTCGTCTTCCTTCTTTTCTACATTGAACTTTTGGGAAAAATATTATCGGTGTACTAAATATTCTTATTCTAATTATCACCCTTTTTATCATAATACATCAACTCTTTGGAAATAATATTATGGATGTACCTGTGTAACGCCCCTGTGTGCTTTTTTGGTTTTTCTTATTAGTGACTCCTATTTCTTTAATTTTTTTCTTAATAATAAATAATAAATACCCGTTTTAGGGCCTTCCGGCCCATCAGGGTATTCACCCTGCGGGAACCACCTCAGGTGGGTTGCATCTACTACATTCTAAGAATTAATTAAAGTTAGCGAAATCTATTTAATACAAATACTATTCATAAAATGTTAGAGTATAGCCCGGGCTGCGAACCCCAGACCTCCGGTGCCGAAATCGTACGCCTTTACAATCACGGCCACGGAGGCAGACTAATTTCTTAAAGTGCTTTAATTTAATTAATTTTAGGGTGTATGAACTCAGTAGAATCACTATTTCATTAAAAAATTGGGTTTTAATGGGTTGCCACGAGTATTTAAATTGAGTGATAAGATGGTAAAAATCAGAATATAGTGTTTTATTTTTAATTAATGTTACTTTTAAATAATTTTTAGTTTGTACAAAATCACAAAATTACCTTTTTATTGCATTAAATTGTTTAAATCAGTTGTAACAGGTATTTAAATTTACTGATAAGAAGCCGATTTTCACTGTAATGGTGTTTTAATTTAGTGATTGTTAATCAATTGTATTTAATAACTAAAATAACAACTCAATAAATTCACTTATTTGTAAAATGTTTGTTTAAATTATCCGTTTAGGTTTTACTATTTCTGGGTTAAATCGGATAAATCCAAGTCTGTATAGTGATAAGAGCCTGATTCTATATTTAAAATCCTGGAATAATCGAAGTATTTATCTATGAAATATTTGCAATTTTTTTTAGCACCGATGGTCGTTCTATTAATTTTTAACTCATTTATTACAAATTAACTAACAATAAAGGAATAATTTTGATCAGCTCCCATGCTAATCCTATGATAAAAAAATTTTGATCACTCCTCACCATTGGTATTGCCAACCTTACATCTATCTCTTTAAATCACGAATTGGTGTACCAAATATTCTTACTCTAATTGTCACATTTCTTATGGATGTACCTCTATAACACCCCTGTGTGCTTTTTGGGTTTTGAAATCTTAACTACTATAAAATCTGGACAACTGCTGACAATAAACTAAAATTTTCAGCTCAATTTGCTAGCTACATAGTTCTTTTAATCAAACTTTTAAAAATATTGTAAAACGTAATGATAGTTGACTCTTAATCTAAGGAAAGTTGTTTTATTCTTGTGTCATCATTTAAAAGTGTGTCTGCAATAAAAATCTTGAGAAGTCTTGTACCAAAATAAAACATTTTTTTGAAAAATGCAAAGAGAGTTAATTTGTCATCCTATGTAGTGTTTGTAAAGAGATTTTGTGATAACACACACACACACACACTATATATATATATATATATATATATATATATATATATATATATATATATATATATATATATATATATATATATATATATACATATATATATAAATTCTATTACATTTGGACTAGATTTTGTTTAATGATTTTATTTTGTAGATATTCAGAAAGGAGTAGAGTAAAATGTATTGGCATCACGATAGAAACACGACCTGACTACTGTCTGCCTCGCCACCTGTCTGATATGTTGAACTACGGCTGTACCAGACTTGAAATAGGTGTCCAGTCCGTCTATGAGGATGTGGCTAGGGATACAAACAGAGGACATACTGTTAAGGCTGTCACCGAGACGTTTTGTCAGGCTAAGGACTCAGGGTTCAAAGTTGTCTCGCATATGATGCCCGATCTACCTAACGTCGATATACATAGGGATATTCAGCAGTTTATTGTAAGTTTCTAACCTTAGAATAACCCTTGTATGGTCTTACGTAGGGGTACCGTTCTAACATCTAAACTCTTTTTTATAAATGAGTAATAAAAAACCAATAATGGAGAAAGTTGATAAAAGAATATAAAAACCAGCTACCAGTTTAATCATATTGGTCTTACATAGCAAATAGGTTAATGGAGCACAAGAATCTACATTTAATTGACAAAGACTACTTTTAACATATTTTTTTATTTAAATGTTACAATACAATTTAAAAATTATAACAAACCATTATTACCTTAATATTAATATTTTATAACTAAGTGAGCATTAATTAATAATTTAATCAGAAGTATTTGCAACTTTTTTAAAGGGAAATTGTATGTGGTTAGGTTGGCAGTATTACATAAGACCACCAGAAAACTGGATTTGCTGTTATCAGTTATGCTTCTTCTATGTATAGTATTACTCTAAGTTTATGATATTATTTGCATAAATGTACCATAATCATTAATAATACATTATATTAGAGAATGGAGAGGTATGGCAGTCCTAATCTAAAGAGTTTAAACAGAATCTAGTTTTTTTAGATAGTTCACATATTTATAGACGTATTTATAATGGTTCTGAAATTTTAGATTTAAGAAGTTTGGTCTAAATATGTAATAGTTGAATCATTACTTGAGGGTAGATATGTTAGTTGGATTGTTTTTCCCTGAAAGATTGTTCTTTGGTTTTATAATTTTGATTGTTTAGTACATCTATCATTTGTTATGATGTTTCAAATAAAAGTGCATAATGATAGAATGATAGCATTGTAATGGATTTTATATGCTTAGAACACACTTCTGTTACAGGAATTCTTTGAAAATCCAGCATTTCGAGCCGATGGTTTGAAAATCTACCCTACACTGGTCATCCGAGGTACAGGTTTATATGAGCTGTGGAAGACTGGTAGATATAAGAGTTATCCACCCTCGACACTAGTGGATCTGATAGCTAGAATACTTGCTCTCGTACCTCCCTGGACCAGGATATACAGAGTGCAGAGAGACATACCTATGCCTTTAGTCAGGTTGACCATTATTTATAACTATTTATTATTAACTTCAGAAAGTGAAAACCTTATAATCACTGACAGAATGTTTTTATTTCCACTTATTTTAAACTTACTAAGCAGAGCTGGCTTTCGGCAATAATACCATCTACAGTGCCTAACTAATTAATAACATGACCTAACAAAGGATAAAGTTAAACAAATTTGTTTGTATTCATTTTTATTTATTTGTATTAATTTATACATATTAACTTTATGTCAACGTTATTATTTGTCATGTTATTACTTGTTTAGGCTCTGTAGATGGTATTATTACCAAAAGCCTGCTTTGCTTAATAAAGCTTTGAATTAGTGGAAATAAGTTCGATGAGTTTTTAGAATAATACTATGTATAGAAGGAGCACAGGACCAGACCGTCAACACAATGTAATTCCACTGATAACACAAAAGCCAGTTGACTGGTGGTCTTAAGTAATGCTGCCAACCTGACAACAAAACATTATTTTAAATATTTGTCATAAATATCTAATAATGAAAAAGATCGTAAAGAACAAGTATTATAACTTAAAACACCTGCTGAGTATTTAATAAAACCTGTCTTAGATGACAAAAGGGTGGTGGAATACAAGAATCTACATTTAGTTTTTCAGAACTACTTTTAATATAATTTTAATAAATGTGTTAAGCTATAATTTAAACTGCTTTAAATATTCTAATGCACCGATATTTATATTAGTATTTTATAAATAACCAATTATTAATTAATGATTGAACTGAATAATTCAGCAACCGGAAGTATTGCAAACTTTTTTTTTTTTAGAAAATTGTATATTATTTGGATGGCAGCATCACTTAAGACCACCAGTGAACCGGCTTTCGTGTTATCAGTAGTGCTCCTTCTATATATAGTATTATTCTAAGGATTAGTTAGGCGTAATCCATTGTCAATGTCATATAGAAATAATGATGTTTTAGAAGAAGGTAGTTCTCCCATTATCAGGTTTGCCTTGAGAAAGATAATGAGTGTAGGGATTTTAATCTAACTTAGTAGGAAAGTATCTACGACTTCATTATTATTATGTCTGAAATAAGTCCAAGGGCCACCTCCACGTGGTTTGAGACGGAACACGGTAATGGACGGTACATACAGGAAATGGTAGTTAGTTGCCCTGCCTCCATTATTTCGGCTAACGGCTTACTCTGGCTCCCCTTTATTAAGGGAGGGATTCAATTGTCCTTAGGAACCTGGAATAATTACACACATAAATGTTATGATGTCAAGTAATAACAGTTATGCCTCGGATGCGTCAGATGCTGGTGAGGCAGCGTTATTATTATTATTAAATTAGGGGTAACTACAGTAAGTAGCATCACTTCGTCAGAGTAAAAAATTAAATTAAAAAAGCATGACTTTTTTAATGAAAACTCTTCAAAACAGTACAGAGCTTCATTAAGCAGGTAGTTTTTAAGAGAAGTCTTGAACTCATCCGGAGGCAGTTTCAGTAGGTTGCTATCGACTTTATTCATCAATCTAATGGCTTGGTGGTGTGCAGACTTTGTTGTTTTGCTGAGTCTATGTACAGGGGGGGGGGTGATGATGCTAGAGGCTGAACTAGACATTGTAGCGAGCCATTTTCTTCCCTTTACTAATAAAATGGTGGCAGCCAATCAAATTTGCGGATCATCAAATTGATTCACTGCCCTTAAATGTTGGTAAAACTTGCTGTCTGATCTACGAGTGTGCAAAGTAGCCCTGGGAGTATTTGCAAAGTTCAGTGCGGTACCTGCCAGGGTTAAATACTTTGGTCAGACTGGAAGAAGTATTAGCACCAGGGCTGGGGAGCACACTCATAGATCCAAGAAGTGTTGCAGTATACATTTGTCAAATTGTGTATTCTGAGGAAGAGCAAAGAGAGTCTGAAGCAGGGAGGATGAGCGTAACGAATCCGATGTGATGAGGAAATGTCCCGAGGTGCCCCGTTTTGATTTTTAATTTTGTGGAATAAAAATCTTTATAATTACAGTATCCTTTATGTAGATTTGAATTCTTTAGGTTACGCGCCATTGGAGTGGTGGGGAGACCTTCCAGGGTTGACAACTTTTTTACTTTGAATTTGTTTCTTATTTTCTTTGTTTTAATTAATTTCTGTTTGTTTAAAATATTATTTTATACTCTATTATTTCAATAAATAATCAATTCTATATAATAAATGCATTAAATATTAAAATTTTGATACAAATTTAATTAATCAGCTGTTTAAATTTAGCCTCGTGAGGGGGTTGGAAACGAGCGTCACTCGGTTCTCAGACATCGTCGGAAAAGTCGAAGTATTTTTATTTTCAAATTATGTTAATTTGAATAGTTCTGTAGTTGTTTGGAGGGAGGTATTTTTTCATTTGTTTTATGTTGAATATGTTGCTTTAAATATGGATTGGATTCCTAGGACGATGATTCATCGAGAAAATGGAGTAATTGAAAGAGAGATGTCCTTTGGTTGGGCTGATATGTTTAGTTGACGACTTTGTCACCGTTGCTAATGTTGCTGAAGCCCTACATCGTGCCGCTAGTCAGTAGCCGCTTGGTCGGTATTTTATTGTAAAGGTTCTTTCCTCTCATTTAAGTTTAACTTAACTCTCATTTAAGTATAATGTAACTCTCAGTTAAAGTTTTGTATCCTGTAATGTAAATTTAAATCATATTTTTTTAATTAATCAAATGTTGTTTCCGTTTAAGTAATAATTTAATTGGCTTCGCTTGTGTTTTGCCTTGGGTTCCACTCTATTTAAGAATAAGTAAGCGTTTAATGCTAAATCAAATAAAGTATGGTTGTTAATGAGGATTGGTTTTATATTTATTTATTTTATGGTGTCATTCCCTCTGATATATATTAACAGCGTAATCAATTTAAACCTCGCACCACAGAAAAACACCGTATAATGTCTCACTTTATTATGTGAGACAACTGTATTTTGTCACTTACCGTATGATGCAAGATGATAGTCCTATTAAAGCAGTTTACACAAGGCAAAGGAGACCTAACTATCATAAAGAATCCTCCAAAGCAAGTTAGTTGTTTATCATTTGATGCATCTATAACCTGGGGTCATATACTTGTTTATGATGTTATAGTTCTGGTGTTGAGCATGGCAATCTGAGAGAGTTAGCTCTGGCCAGAATGAAAGACCTGGGAACCACATGTAGAGACGTCAGAACTAGAGAAGTCGGAATTCAGGAAATACATCACAAAGTTAGACCCTATCAGGTATCATTTTATTCTTTTAGTATTTTTTCATAATATTTGGTAAAAATTCAAAGTTTGATTTAATTGTGTTAGTTGATATGAAACCTATGCACTGCAACAAGTCTAGTATGAAAAATATTCAAAGTCATGTATTAGTTTATCTATCTTAATGCTGTTGCAGAATTTCCTTTCTTATATTTCCTAATTTATACTTGTGTTTGCACAATTGTTACTGTGTTTGCACTGTTGTTACAGTGTTTTTAACTGTTGTTACAGTGTTTGCACTGTTGCTACAGTATTTGCACTGTTGTTACAGTGTTTGCCATAAAATTCCGAAACTGTGATTTGAGTTCTCGAGTTTCAAGACCTCCTGAGTGATATTCACTAAGTTTTGAAACTTAATGAGAGTTTTTATTCTATAGAGTTGAAACTCGGTAGAAAAATCAATTTGTAGGTACAGTAATCCTTTTAATAGAATAGTAGAGTTTTAATAATAATAGAACTTAAATTTAATTTTAGTAGAATCTTCATAAATAACTGAATAATGACTATTATGTCAAAAATTGTCAACAAATTTAAAGTAACCAAAGATATTATACAATAACAAAATAGATTGCCAATATTCTTTGAAATGATTATAATTATAATTAATAAAAACTAGGATGTCATGTTGGGCTTTCGAGAACTTAAGATTTTAGATAACTTTATTATTCTGAGATCAAGATTAGGGAGATTGAAATCTTCACACCCTAGATTTTAGATTACTTCATTATTCTAAGATCGAGATTAAAGAGACTAAAATCATCTCACCCTAGATTTTAGATAACTTTATTATTCTGAGATCAAGATTAGGGAGATTGAAATCATCACACCCTAGATTTTAGATTACTTTATTATTCTAAGATCGAGATTAAAGAGACTAAAATCATCTCACCCTAGATTTTAGATAACTTTATTATTCTGAGATCAAGATTAGGGAGACTGAAATCATCACACCCTAGATTTTAGATAACTTTATTATTCTGAGATCGAGATTAAAGAGACTAAAATCATCTCACCATAGATTTTAGACAACTTTATTATTCTGAGGACAAGTGAAAGAAGTCCAAAGTTGTATGGAAAAGTACCTAGGTATTCCATGCCCCATTTTTTCTTTAATAGTTTTTTATATGTGCAGGTTGAACTAATCAGAAGAGATTATGTAGCTAATGACGGGTGGGAGACATTTTTATCATATGAGGACCCAGAGCAGGATATATTGATTGGACTTCTTAGATTGAGGAAGTGCACGGAAAAGCATACGTTCAGGTTTCAATTTTATCATTATTTTGAGTTATAACTTTAGATTTCAGTATATAAATAAAAACAGATTAGTTACACAAAAGTCCTTTATTTTTTAATATATAATAATAATAAGCTTTCGACTAAAAATTAGTCATCATCAGAGTACTTTAATAAGGAACCCTTAAATCTTGTAATTCTTGATTTAGTTTAAAATATTGTTTTTTCAATTAATATTATTGGTAACACTGATATTTTTTAATTTCTTCAATGTAACAGTTTTTAACGGTTTTTTAAACATAGCTTACCAAAACATACCAAGGTGCAATATGAAGTAGTCTGTAAAATTGTATTTTCATTTTACATTTTATATTTGTTAAACTCTGATGATGACTAATTTTTAGTCGAAAAGCTTAGTTATATTATATATTAAAAAATAAAGGACTTTTGTGTAACTAATCTGTTTTATTTATATATTGTTTTATAAGTCCACAAATAAGAAACTTCTTAATTTTAGATTTCAGGTTAATAATAAACAGTATTTGTCATTATTTTATTTACTTAATAATTGATTGTATATATAATCAATTAACCTTTATATTGTATAACCTGTATATATCTATGCCATTAGGGTATAGGAGCTGTCTCCAAAAATGGCCAAAGTGAGTTAGGATATTTACTAGATTTTTTACTTTACAACTTGGTATAATCAGCTTTCTGATGCCTTATCCTGTCTGATGCTATTGGCTCTTTTAGCTAGAGTATATTTTGTCAAAATAAACAAATCAAAGTAATATTTTTGTATAATCAGCTTTCACAAAAGTGTTCAGAAAAAAATTAGTGGTATAACTGATGTAAATGTTCTTTGACTAAATTTTTTTAAAAAAATTAGGCATTAAAATATACAAAATGACACATTTTGCACAAATAATCCTGTTAAAAGTCCTCAAATTTTGTTTTAACATAAACATTTCTACAACGCTATAGTCTGGAAGAGTGTTTTAAAATTGAAATAGCTTCTAGTAAATTTTTACTTTTCCTCATTTATACCGTAGGTATATAGGAAATGTATTGTGTTTGCAAAAAAAATCCCAAACCGGGATGTCTCTGGAATTATCTGTTTCAGGTGTTTTTTAAGGCCTTCTAAGCCGTTTTCACAAAGTTGTCTGTTATCATTGTAGCTCCTTGTGTATTTATGCTATAGAGTTGAAACTGTGTACAAAAATAAGTCTGTACCGCAGTAGTTGTGCTATTCAGGAAATTGCTTTTTTTTATGACGCCATTAACTCGCAATAATGACTCAGCAAAACTTTATAAAAATCATAAAACACTGAAAAATGATGTGATATGATTGAGATTTAGCATGCATTTAGCCATGTATAGGACTTCATATATTTGCTAAGTTTTATCTCATTATCAGCATTAGTTCAGTTTTAATCAAAATACCTATACAAATGACTTGTATAGGTTTTTAAAAAAATTGATAATAATCCAATTAAGTTGAAATATAGTAAAAGCGTAAACCATTACGTGATAGATTCAATACAACAAGTAAAACCATTATTTTTATTGGATCATAAAAGTTAAGCAGCATCGAGCGTGGTCAGTGCCTGGATAGGTGACCACTGGAAATTACGAAAAAAATGAATGTATTTACTACGTGAGGATGAGCGAAGCGAGTCCAAAGAGGTGTTGCAGCATACACATGACGAATTGTATATTATGACGACGAGCAGAGCGAGTCTGAAGCAGGGAGGATGAGGGTAGCGAATTTAATGTGATGAGGAAAAGTTCTGAGGCACCCCGTACCTGATTTTTTTCTGAATAATCTTACTAATTGAGTAGCGACTAGTGGTTCTGAATAGACCTAAAGCTTAAATTAGAAATGGATTGTTGAGAAAGATAGCCTACATAGGGTTATTTAAGTCCCTTTAAATGTTCAGTTAGAGGGGGTTAGTCCTGGTGGTGTAGTGGTTAGCACGTGCGCCTGTCACCTAGACAGTACGTGTTCAATCCCGGTTGGGGCCTCTAGGACTTTTATGCTAGGGATGGAAATTCCGTGCACGGGCCACACTTTAAAAAGGTAAACCAGTGGTTCTGAGCATGTGTGATTTCAGGTACTTATAATGATATCCATAACCATAAATGAACATGGGTTTAGGGAAAAATTTAAAATCTTCTATCGCAGTTTATATAAAACCATATATGTTTATGACATCGAGTAATATGTCAGAGTAGGTTTATGCCTTATGGTTTTAAGAACAGGGAAGATTAGTCTGGTAGTGGGGTTGAAGTTTGTTTTTAGGTGAAGCTATATAAAATTATAGTAAAGCCACAGCTCTTCTCAGGATTCAACAGAAAATGCTTGCACTAGCACTCATAAGAAAGAACAATATCTTCTATCAAGAGAGTTAGCAAAAAGGAAATACGTCAAAAAAGAATATGTTCTATCTATCGAGAGATAGCAAAAAGGACCCAACAACATGGCCTACATACAAGGTGGTCTCACCTCTTCCTATTTATTTATTTATATATTTTACAACCATCAAATTTACAAGCAATTCTTGGTTTAGTCAAAATATTCACTTTACATTACAAATGAGAAAAAAAAAAAAAAAACAGAAAAAAATTACAAATTATTAAAGTTCAAATTAAAATAATCATTAAGTTCATACATAGGATTAAGCAATAATACTTCTTTGACTTTGTTTAAGAATTTTTGAGGTTTTAAAGCTCTTATACCATCTGGTAGGTGATTATATATTTTTATTTCCATGAAACTAGGACCTTTGTAGGTCCTAGTTTCTATCACTATGTTTAGTTGGTCAATAATGTTAACAATTTCATATTTATAATTTTTTTTTACAGACCGGAGTTATTAGGAGGTGTATCAATAGTTAGAGAACTACACGTGTATGGTTCAGTAGTCCCTGTTTCAGCACGAGATCCCACTAAATTTCAACATCAAGGCTTTGGAATGCTTCTCATGGAAGAGGCTGAAAGGATTGCTAAATATGAACATTTTAATAATAAAATAGCTGTTATATCAGGTAATAACTCTATTATTTCTAGTAATAAACAAGTTTAGTTCCTAAATAATTACAATAGATGAATGTCAATTGAAGAATTTAGTTTCCATAATTAAAATAATATTGTGTATCAACTACTGCACACATCATGTGGTTGATATTAAGTGTGGATAACAACTTGTGGAGGCGAAGCAGTCCCTAGCACCGTGGCCCAGCATTGGCCAAGAGAAAATATTTAAAAAAAATAGCTTCTATAAAAACAGCTAAATGAGCTCTTAACATGTTACTCATTTTGACCAAAATTAACTTAAAGAATTTTTTTTCTTTGCGGCCCCCCCCCATAAATTTTAAGGGTTTTGCCCCCAACAAATTTAAAAATAGCATTAGCTCTAAACATGTTAATCATTTTGACCTAAAATAGATTTAAAGAACTTTTCTCTTTCCCTCCCCCCTTTAAATTTATAGGGTTCCACTTCAATAAAATTTAATACAGAATTAACATGTTACTCTCAACATGTTACTCATTTTAAACTATAACAAATATTGAGATTTTTTTTATTTATTATACCCCCCCCCCCCATCCTCTTTCATATGTCTTGAGGGAAGTGCCCCCCTCCCAAAAAAAATAACATGATTATCTTTTTTTTCAAAAGACTAGCTAAGCTCTAATCATTTTACTTATTTTGACCTAAAACGAATTTAGATTCTTTACTCTTATTACCTCTCCCCCCTAAAATGTTTTGGGTTTCACCTTTAAAAATTTTCTCAACAAAATTGGCTCTAAACATTTTACTTATTTTGACTTGGAGAGATTTTGAGAATTTTTTTTGTTGACCCTCCTCCCTTCAAAATTTTTGAAGGGTACTGCCCCCCAAAAAAAGTCAAATCAAAATTTGCATCTTTAGAAACAGAAATAGCTCTAAACGTGTTACTCATTTTAACCTAAAAAGGATTATGGGAATTTTTTATTTCTCTCTTACTCTCTTTATTTTTCTCTTTTTTATTTGTGTGCCCCCCCCCCCCCCCCCACACAAAATAAGTAAAATAAGTTTTTGAGAGTTCTTCCCCGAAAAAAAAAAAAAAATAGCTATAAAAAGATATGTATTCTGACCAAAACATTTTGGTCAGATTTTATGCATTTTGATTGTCGACCCCATGTAAATTATGTGGGTTCTGGCCCCAAAAAATCATAAACTGAATTACCTCCTAACATGCAACTTAGTTTAATACAATATTTTTGGTCGGACCCTGTCCTCAACTTTGACCTTATAAATTTTGGGGTTTCCACCCTCAACATATTTAAATTAATTCGTTCTGAACCACTCTTTTTGATCCGAAACAATCATAAAAATTTATTAAAATAGAACAAAAATTACTAGAGACATTCTAGAGACGATTTAAGGTACTTTGCCTACCTTGGATCTTCCTAGAATTTAAGGTGCAAAGTTAGGAAAAGGCTAGGAGAAACCTAGGAGAGATCTCTTCCTAGCCCTAGGGACAGTTAAAAATGTTCTAAAATGGACACTAAAGCTAAGAAAAACCTAGGAGAGAATTTTTTGAATACTTTTGATATTAAGTATGTCAACTACTGGAAATTAAAATAATATTGTCTATCAACTACTGCAAAATTTTCAGTCTGCTGGGTCAGCAAAATTTTCAAAAAAATGGTATAACTAAGGTTTTTGTAATGGATTTATGCTAACAGTTAAAATGTTTTAACACATTCCTCTGAAAAGTTTACTTACATGTCAAAGTGTTGATGATAATACTTTGAACAGATAAATGGAAAAAACAGGCAAACAATGAATTGTTGAGAAAAAAATTGAACTTTTAAAGGAAAATCTTTGACTCCTGCCTCAGAATGTTTGTATTAGTTCTACTTTAGATAGTTTTTCTTTTAGTAATGCAACTTGTATAGTTAATTTGCTTTTATTATTTTTAGGTGTTGGTACAAGGAATTACTATCGAAAGATGGGATACGAGCTAGAAGGGCCATATATGACCAAGATGCTACCTTAATTATTCATCTAGTTGAATAAGTGGACTGGTCACTAGTAGAATTGTTAACAATTTTCTTTTGTTTGACATTTTAACTGGTGTTCAGTCAGACTTATTGGAGAAAAAATCTACATTTTGTTAGG
This sequence comes from Microvelia longipes, assembly GCA_018340805.1. Taxonomy (NCBI): domain Eukaryota; kingdom Metazoa; phylum Arthropoda; class Insecta; order Hemiptera; family Veliidae; genus Microvelia; species Microvelia longipes. The sequence goes on from JACMZG010001863.1 coordinate 3,560,696, forward strand.
AGGATGAATTCCCACTCAACATTTTTTGTCTTCTGCTTTCAATACTTAATCTAAGCAAAGTAATCAGAATATCTTTTGTCAATGCAGTAAGTGAGATTTGTGCTGGCGATAAAGCTCAAATTAGTTTTTGCTCTGGAGTGAATTTGTAATACCAGTTCTAACTAAGTAAACCTTCAAGATTACACTGTAGTATCTTTCTAATGTTATGCTCTCGAGTCTCCACTGAAGTATCGAACTAATGTTATGCTCTCGAGTCTCCACTGAAGTATCGAACTAATGTTATGCTCTCGAGTCTACACTGATGTATCTAACTAAAGTTATGGTGACAAGGTTCCATTAAAACTTATATCTTACTGAAGTTATTGGGTCAAGTTTCTATTACAATTATGCTGTCTAGTATCTTGAATTATTGAGTCATCTAATAAAAAATGTATTGAGGTTAAGTCTAGTATCTTGACATTAGTATCTGAGGCTGTCTATTATCTTGACATTATTTGACTCATCTAATAAAAATGAGTGTTTAAGGCTGTCTAGTATTTGACATTTATTTGACTCATCTAATAAAATGAGTGGCTGTCTAGTATTCTTGACATTATTTGACTCATCTAATAAAAATGAGTGTTTAAGGCTGTCTAGTATCTGACTGATCTAATTTTGAGCTCTGTATCGAATTATTTGACTCAAATAAAAGATGAGTGTTTAAGGCTTCTAGTATCTTGACATTATTTGACTCATCTAATAAAAATGAGTGTTTTAAGGCTGTCTAGTATCTTGACATTATTTGACTCATCGAATAAAAATGAGTGTTTAAGGCTGTCTGATCTTTGACATTATTTGACTCATCTAAATAAAAAATGAGTGTTTAAGGCTGTCTAGTATCTTGACATTATTTGCTCATCTAATAAAAATGAGTGTTTAAGGCTGTCTAGTATCTTGACATTATTTGACTCATCTAATAAAAATGAGTGTTTAAGGCTGTCTAGTATCTTGACATTATTTGACTCATCTAATAAAAATGAGTGTTTAAGGCTGTCTAGTATCTTGACATTATTTGACTCATCTAATAAAAATGAGTGTTTAAGGCTGTCTAGTATCTTGACATTATTTGACTCATCTATTAAAAATGAGTGTTTAAGGCTGTCTAGTATCTTGACATTATTTGACCTTCTAATAAAAATGAGTGTTTAAGGCTGTCTTGACATTATTTGACTCATCTAATAAAAATGAGTGAGGCTGTCCTTGACATTATTTGACTCATCTAAAAATGAGTGTTTAATAGTATCTTGAATTATTTGACCATCTAATAAAAATGAGTGTTTAAGGCTGTCTAGTATCTTGACATTATTTGACTCATCTAATAAAATGAGTGTTTAAGGCTGTCTAGTATCTTGATTAATTTGACTCATCTATTAAAAATGAGTGTTTAAGGGCTGTCTAGAGTCTTGAAATTATTTGACTCATCTATTAAAAATGAGTGTTTAATGCTGTAAATTGTACAGACTACTGCTCTTGTAATTTCAAATGTAAACAAAGGTTAATATATATATATATTTTTTTTAAGAATCATATTTTTTATTTAATGCCTTATGACATAACCTCTTGTAATGCCACAATTGGGAGTTTACATTATCAAGGTTGTAAAAGTCAAGGAGAAAGAATTCATTGCCCTCACTATGAATCAAATCCAGACACGGGGTTTAGAATAGGAAAGGGGGCAATTGCCTTTATCATACATTATAATAGGTAATTATAGATGGATTCAATATCTTAAAATAAATCAAACCTCATAATAATACCAAGTTATGTCATAACAATTTATTTTAAAAATTTGAAAATTTACATTTCATATTATTAGTTCCTCAGGATAAAAAGTAAATAGTCCGTATGTTTTAATAATACTTATAAATTAGTTAATGATTAACTAAAGTTAAAAAGTTTAATTGTATCAAAGATAGGTTTTTAAAATGGGTTTCTCAGGGCATTATTGGCATTTTTTTGGACTATTTCTTTAAATAACAGGTTTTGAGAATGAGCGTGTCTTTTGAAATAATAATAAAAACTACAAGGAAATTCTCTTTTTACTATTTATTTACATAATTTTAAATTTAATTCGTAAGAATATTTAAGATGAAAGGGGTGAGTCATATTTGTACAAGTCACTAGGATTGGAAGGAAGAGAGGTCACTGAGGATGCTCTATTGTCTTCCAACACGATGACTCTTTTAGACAGGTCTAACTGCACAAATAAATATCTGTACTCGTATTTGCCACTCTCGTTCTGTAACAATAAATATTAAATCATTAACTTTTTAAATTTGTCTGAGTCATTATTTTCAGTTAAAAAGGCCACATAAAAATTATTTTTCAGACTCCACAAACAGACCTAAAGATTGCTTTATGTACCAAGTTTGAACTCTCTAGCATAAATACACTGGGAGCTACGATAATAACAGACAGATTACTTAGTGAAAACCACTCAAGAGGTCCTAAAACGAATGAGTCAGGTGAAATTTACTTTCATCTTTACTTATCCTACATCTCTATGGTGTAAATGCGTGAAAGTTAAGAGAAAAAAATCTACAACTTAATTAATAACTGTCATTCTAAAACAGCAACAGGTGATAGATCTATAAAAGGTGTCTTAAAAAAGGATCATATTTTATGAAACCAAAATGATTATTGATTTGTCAATAAATGAGGAAAAGTAGGAGACTTTGATCAACTTTTAAATAAATTTAATGATTAAGTTTAAGTTTTGATGAAGCGGAGCAGGTCAAGAGAGGAATCCTGAGACATGAAACACTTAGAGGATCAAATGAAACACAAATTGAGGTCTGCTGGGCAAGTGTGTTTTGAATCCGACCATAGGTGCAAATCATTCACCTTCATTATTTCTAAATCCTCTGTTGACTAATTTAAAGCATGGAATCCCAAGTATAATTCCCCTCAGAATTGCAACGTCCTATTTCGGTATATATATCGAACTCTCCTTGTAACCATGTATCCATTTATATTGGCGCGTACCTTTGCCGTTGCCCCCCCCCCCCCCCCCCCCCGAACTAAATCACCCCCGTCTTCAGATGTTTATGTTTCTCCGTCTCTACCATCCCTCACCTTAGCAGTAAAATAATATAATAATAATTATTTAACCAATACTAAAGATTGTTTTATTTTTATCTGATTTTATTATATATATATCTTATTATGAGTCATTATAATTAAGATAATATTTACCCGCCTCCTAATTATCCCATTTTACCATTTTTAAACCATTTACAACAAATAAATAAAATACAAACAACAAAAAACATTTAAAAAAATAATAAAATATGTTCATAAACGAAAAGAAAAGGCATATATCGATTATTCCTATGTCATACTCTCTAACCAGTGTTCCCAACCTTTTTTATACTTGGGGACCCCTAAATATTTTGAACTACTTCCCGGACCCCTTGCTATATATATATATATATATATATATATATATATATATATATATATATATATATATATATATTATATATATATATATATATATATATATATATATATATATATATATATATATATATTATATATATATATATATATATATATATATATTTGTTATTATTATCATATATAAAGGCAGGTAATACCAAAAGACGATATAAAGAATACTAACGTTTATTAAACAATCATTTACTATTCTTCAATTTTTAATATAACTTATGCTTACAGCGAACGGATAGTATTAAATAAGTTTCTAACTCTAATCTGTATATAAATAATTCATATATAATTAATAATTTAATTATTTATTGAAGTTACACACACAAAAGGAAAAAAAATCTATTTTTTTTACTTGTACAATATAGTTTATAAAATTGCTCCCGGGACCCCCTAAAACTCATTTCGGACCCCCAAGGGTCCCAGGACCCTGGTTGGGAACCACTGCTCTAAACTAAAAATATATCGATATATAGTATTGATAACAGGGGGTACCGTATACCGAAGATTTACCATTTGTTTTTAAGACTAGAGAATACATACAAAAATAAGAGAAAAGGTTGGATCTATTCCCTTACTCTATTATCTTCAAGGATAATGTTTTACCACAAAATAACATAACTAGAGACAGCATATTTTGATATACTTGAAAAATAAATTAACTCACTTAAACTGTCAGAATGCTCAGCACACAAACAGGTGTTATGATGAGAAATGTGTTGAAACTAGGTCACTGGAGTTCCAGTGAGGCATATATTTGGTCATGCATACAAGAAGCTTGTCTGCCTCTGAGACCGTGATCGTATATAGGCACTCGATTTCTGCTCGGAGGTCCGGGGTTCGCAGCACGTGCTATGCTTAAGATTATATGAATAGTATTTATAATAAAAAAAATTGCCCACTTTAATTAATTTTTAGAGCATAGTAGATGCAACCCACCTGCGGTTGATCCCACAGGGTGAATACCCTAATGGGCCGAAAAGCTCTAAATTGGATTTTTTTTATAAAAGAAGCTGATGCCATGTAATTAGGTTTGGTCTCAAGATAGATAAGATGTCCAACTTATTTTACTAAATATACTGATTAAATCAGTTTCCAACTGGATATCTTACTATTCCTATTTTAATTTTATTTAAAACAATAGAAATTTATACACAGGATGTTATGCAGATTTTGTCACCCAAATCATATCCTAACTTTATTATTAATAGCTACTTCATGAGGGATTTTAATTTGTTACCAATAAAGAAATATTTAAGAATATAAAAACTCAAAATCACTATCTTGATCAGATTTCATTGAGATAACATCAATTTTTTAAATGTTTTTTTTTTTATAATTTGATAAAGATTAATTTTATAATGTCTTTTAACTATGTTGCATAAAGTGAAAAGGAGCAATTTGTAGATATTTGTTCCATTTTTAAATTGTTAACTTAATTTTTTTATTTATTGTTTTCCGTTTGGGTATTGTTATCAAAATGATGCTGTCCTATAATGAAAATCTCTCATTTGCAAACCGGACGACAACTAGATTTTTAAATAAGAAACAATTGTATGTGAATAAGCCAATTTAATACCTCTTTCATTTCTAAGTGTGCTGTGGCTCTTTCTCTACATCCCTTGAGGTAAAATACCATTCTCATGTGTTCAACTCCATCTTTCTCGTATAAAATGTGACTGGAACAAAAATATGATAGCTATTATATTATATATTACAATTATATTATAAAGCTACATTTCACGATGCAACAGGAGTCATTGATAACATTACTGTGGTAATGTTGGCTATAATCATGTTATAAAGACTCTAACTACGGAGGGATTTACTTCAGACTTGAATAGTATAAAAGCACTAACATGCAATAAAACTATTCAAAGAGACTATTGCTATTTGTAGAGGTGTACTTCAAGACAGAGCAACGTCAAGTACTCATTTTAACATTGCTATTGACTATATTGTATAAGAATCCTGTGACCCAAAGTAGCCAATTACTTTGTATGAACTGCCTGAAGGAAAACGTCACTAACAATCAAGTGTGACAGGATTCGATATTAATGCTGCGGAAAGAATAATTGACAGGATACAGAGATGGGACAAAGAGTGAATGCAATAGACAAAGAAAAGTGCTGATTTTGCAGTTATTGGTTGAATTCTTGAAAAAAGAGACATCTACAGCTGGAGGATAGTGGTGAGATAAAATCAGCAGATAAAACTGAACCAATCAAGTATACAGGGCGTACTTTCTCAGGTGAGCTGGTTTGTAATGAAAATACAATCTGCAAGCTTTACAATCTGATCTAAGCTTGACCAGAAGCTCAATATACTAAACCAGTATGGGTCAATCCAGAAACCAATCAGCCAATTTTGTGCAGTCAAGATTTAAAAATGAATGATATTTTATTTATTTGTTGTCTTTTGCTTATACTGAAAGGAAATGGTCGAATTTTATCATTATCTTAATCCTTTTTCTGACAATTGCTGTTCGTTTCTTGAAAAGTATCATACTTTTGGTATTGGATGAATTATGAAATAATTCCAAAACTTTATTATCCAATGAAAACAAAGCTGTAAGACAAAAGACTCGGTATCAGTGAGTCAGTCTTAAACTAACAAGGTAGGGCTTAAACGCCATCAATGAGAAAAGCCTAAAAGCCTTTTTCTAGTATGTCTTTGGTTAATAGAGTATTTGGATAATTTTTTTTATTGCATCATCTTTAAGTACGTCATATAAAAGCCCCCCCCCCCAGGGTTAAGCACCCTGTAAAATATTAGCTGTATACTTTTGATGATACAGTAAAAAAATGAAAAATATATTTAAACATGTTCTTTTGGCAGGAAAATGGCCTCGACTGCTTGTTTGATGTCATACGTAAGAATACCACTGTGTAGTACAACATTCACTAGATCAACACTCATAAAAGTTTATTCTATACTGTCAACAAGATGATACTGACAGCTGTAGTCATCATGTTCCAAGGCATTGTATTACCTGGAATATGGAATTGTTTTTTTTCAGTCTTCTTTACATTCTATTGAACTGTAAGCAACTGTTGATCTTAAGATATTTCTAACTAAAACTCCCATCTGAACCTTAAACGACACAACCTTTAGAACGTTCCATTTTCCCCCCACTCTCTCACCCATTCCCCCTCTCCTCTTCTTTAAATACTTATTTCCACTATTTAAAATTAAATTAAATATTTCTTTTTCAGCTTAATATATTTTTTTAAACACATTTAATCATTTTATGAGCAAAACATTTTTTATGAAAAATGCAAGTATTATAATGAATTGAGTATTCTGCTGTATAAAAATAATATTGAGATTGCCCCGATAAAATTGAGACTGGTCAACATGAATGTTGTATTTCCTTATATTGTTAATAAATGAAATGAATCTAATGCAATGGATATATACTGGATAGAATCAGTAGATACCAATAGAATTTCCTCTTACTCCTTTTTGGCATTTTGTCGAAAGATAGTATATCTTATTAAGATTATATGTTATTAGGAAAAGAACGACTTTAATTCTACAATATTTTTTTTAAACAGGAACAATATATTTCAATCCATTTGGATCATCTTCAGGAAAGATATAAAACAAAAATATTACTCAAAAAAATACAAAAGTACAAATTACTATAGTACGACACACGGCTAAAATCAATTGACAGCACGCCAAAAATCTGTGAGGGAAAGAATTCTATTGGTTCAGACCGACCCCGCTCTTTCCCCCTCTTACCTCATGCCAACCTCGGTATAAAAAATTAACCTTTTTTGTTAATAAAATCATAAAAAGGCAACACTGCGTTGTAAATATGTGTAACCGCGCGTTTGCTTTTATTGTACTCATTGATCTGCGTTTGATTTCGTTTCGTTTCATTCCAATCTGTTCAATTCATCCAATTATTGCGGAGTTGTAATATGATCTGAGTGCCTATATTTGACGCTTGGACATTGACGTATTCTTCAAGCATTTCTTGCTATTTGAGTACAGCGCAGATTCTGTGCTCTGTCAACCAAAAGACAGCATTTTTTTAAAATGCCATGTCTTTCAATAGATGACAGTCTTGACTTTTTTAAGTCTTGAATGCATATTGTATCATATTATTTTTATAATAACGCATTCAATTATAACAAACTTGACACAAAAAAAAACAGTTTGTTTTTAGAAAAAAAGTAATATAGCTGACAATTTATTTAAATCGTCAAACTTTTATCGAAGAACTAAATATGATCCATTGCATTACGTAATTAACAACTTTAAACTCCACTTAATTCATACTTCCCGAACAACTAATTTTTAAAAATAAAAAAATACGATATCAAATAAAAACAAATAAAAAATTCAAAACATAACCTGACTATCAGTGTTGCCAGAGTAGGGAATTTTTTTTGTTACATAAAAGAAGGGATTTTTTTTATTAAAAAAAGAGGGTTGAAAGCATTGAGATTTTGGCGGGCTGTCAATTGATTATAGCCGTGTGTCGTATTATATCAGGAAAAGAAATGACTTTAATTCTACAATGTCTTTAATAAACTTTTGTAGAATTAAAGTCGTTTCTTTTCTTAATAGTAATTATGAAATTCTACAAAAAAGACGTTTCTCTTTTAAGAAGTTATTTAAGACACAATAATAAGACCAGGAACAAAACATTATTTTCAATTATTTAACTTTACAAATAATACAACAAAACTACTAATATTTTTGTAGCTTTTTAGAAGTTTTATAGTAAGTATTATTTGTCAAGTTTAATAATTAAAATTAATGTTTTGTTTCTAGTCTTATTATTTTGTACTTTTGTATTTTTTTAGTAATATTTTTGTTATTTAGTCTTTCCTGAAGATGATCCAATATATTTTTCCTGTTTAAAAAAGATAATATACCTATTATATCCCATATGATAACTTTACCCTAAAAACAATGTGTAACTACCTGGTATGCCTGCGTCTGCCTCTTCTTGATTCTTCCCCATAAGCCTGAATAGGCTCCCCCAAAGCATTTTTAACTCTTTCATCAGCACAACATCTTTCTACTGCTTTAGTATAAACACTGTTAGGGCTTTTACTTGAAAATAATTCGCTTACAATAGCATACAACATAACAGCAGTAACTCCGATACCAACGAGTATTACACCCGTGTATGAAACAGTTTTCGCTGCTTCTTTAACAGTAACTTTCACATCAGTAGATACATCAGTTCTAGGTTTGGCTGTCGACACAGCTGACTCTTTCTTATCACTAAAATGACGAATATACAGTTCTGAAGAATTTAAAACTATTTTAGGATAAATGAGTGGTTTACAGACACTAAAGTTTCTTGAATAGGTACAGCTGTAGTAAATATTACATAGTACTTTATCAAATAAAGTACAAGACTTAGATGGTGACAATATTCTACTCAAGTAAGACATAATATTTATCGGTGTGGAACACAGTTATAAAAGAATATTGTCTTTTAATAGGTAATATATACAAAGCTTACATTACAAACAATAAAGTTTCAGAATGAATTACATTAACAACATATAAACAAATACAACCGAAGTAATTTAACGAGTATTTCAGCAATAATATTTTTAACCGGATTATCAACCTTGTCAACTGATAACAGTAAATAAAAGACGTTTTAAAAATTAGAGGGGCTTAAACCCCACAGAAGTGATTTATTAACCTAAATAATAAAAATAAATTTGATTTCATACTTTGGAATAACGAATGAATTAGTATAAAAAAATTAAATTTAATCTATTAAAACATGTAAATATTTTGTGCTTGAAAAAAGCGAAAGACCAAACTTCGCCAATGAAATTAAGATTTTATAGTTCCAAATGCAGAATAACAATATTCCTCGAAAAAAATCTCAAAATAATGCTTCTCCATTTTTTATTTTTCCATGATTTAATTACAGATCTTTATCTAGGTGTTATGATTTTACTATTAATCATTTAACTTTATTGTGTTGGCAATTGTTAAACATTTGTAAAATTATGACAGTTGTCTCCCCTCACTCGATCGTGAAATCATGTCATTTTTTATTTGGTAGTTTTAATTTTTTTTGTATTAATAAGAATAAATTTATTAAATTAATTCGTCTTCTTAAATCGTGTGTTTTGTGATGAGATGTTAAATTTTATGAAATTTTAGTGAGGGGTAAGTTTCGTTTTTAAAATCAAGTTGTTTTCTAACGATTCTTAAATTTGACATTTAAAAATGTGTTAAATGTTAAACTGCTTATCAATACTTTACTTGGCCTTTATCTTCTACTTATAATATTTATTTTAAAGTAAACATTTGTTGTCTATTATACGATACGAAGCTGTGTTGATTATTTTTAGTGTATTTATAGTTCTTTAGATATTCTTCAGTCAAGTGTAAAGCAGTCAATGTTCACATATATTTTTTCGGATTTTTTTAAAATTAGTAATTTAATTAGCTTGTGATAAGGTTACGTTATCTATTTCTGCGTGGGTTAATTTCCTTTATCTGTCAGTTTTAGTTTTGAAAGTTGAAGTGTTGAGTGGTTAATGCAAATTAAATATTAAGTTCAACTCTTATATGGTGTGTATTTTTATTTTATTTCTTAGGATTTATTATAAATTTATATTATTGCTCTAAATAATTGCTTAAACTTTTATTTAGAGCTAGTAAAATTACTTTTTATTGTCTAAACAGTTAAAGAACAGGTTCTTCTTCTGAGACCAAGATTTGTAAATATTATTAGATTGATTACTTGAACAAATCTTTTAATGTGTTCTCACAAAGTCACAAACAGACTATTGATGCCTATTTAGATTCCATATTTTCTCTTCTAGTAGATTGGATCAGATATCCATTGCATGGTTCTGTGACTAAACTCGACTGTACTTTACTTTATCCATGTGTGTGCAATGGTCGTCTTCTTCTAAATGGGGAGAAGTTTAATTCTTTAGGAATAGAAGCTCTTGTGTTCTTGCATATGCATGACAGGTGCTAGAGTATAGATAGTTACATCTGCTTGCTCTGGATTCTATACCTGGAAAAGGTTGTCAGCTTTTAGCTGAGGAGAACATTACTTGTCGCAAAGTTCAACTTGCTATTCAGAGCTTTGCCCAGCATTAGTCTCCGGGATTAGACATTGTAATGCCAGCATTGCTTCAGAATGGTTAGAATCTTTTACCAGATGATCTTGTTAAAATCTTAGATTTTACTAAGATAATATAACTAGATTTTACTCTTGGTAAATCATATCATCCTATTATTCTGACACATTTTTTTCTGTAAATTATGGAAAAAGCTGCTCAATTTGTTGTGACAAATTGATTGAAAAGCTCAATCAATTTGTCTGGGACAGGCTTGTACCAATGTCTTGGGCATAGTTCTATTTGGACTAGACTAGTTGAGTCCTGCCCAACTGTCTCTATAGTACAAAACAGAATGATACCTTAGTGGAGTTTTGAGTGTAACGGGTGTTTAATTCCCACCCTGAAAGATTGGCACCTAAGGGACCCTGGTCATGCCTTCATCCTCTCGAAATATTTGGTTTACTGATGACACTTGGATAGATGATCTGTCAGGAGCTGGCATGCTTTCTAAGGTACATCTGTGTGACAGAAATGCCACAGTTTTTTAAGCTGAGGTTTTTGCCATTCTTGTCTACTGTATCTTTACTGAGAAAACTCTTGAGTGGTCACAGATTTCTATCTGTTCTGGAGCCAAGCTGCCAGTAGAACGTTGACTACTTATTCTTAAAAGATATAGGGTGAACAGGTCAAAAAAAAGAATTAAATAATGATTTAACCAAAAAGAATAAAATTAAACTCTGTCAATCTTGTCATGTCAATCAATGCTGTCAACACTCTCCATCACTGATTGTCTTTGACTGTTCAGTTTTAGTGAGTCCTATCCCTTTGGTCAAATCTTAGTGCCAAACACTGAGCAATGGTTTTGTTAGTATATCTGCAAGCTGATCCGATTATTTTTATATCCTTTGCAGTAGCCAGTCCTCTGACAAAGAAATTTGATTTTAATATGCTTGGTTCTTTTATGATACTCAGGATTCTGAGAAGGCCTAATTGCAGCTTCATTGTCAATCTGGACCTCTGGAAGTTTAACTAGCTCCGTAACTTCTGTTAAAAGTCTTAAAAGCCAAAATAATTCCCTTGCTCCTTCACTAGCAGTAACAGAAATTTAACAGTAATAGAAATTGCCTCTGACTCGTCTAAGATATGGCACCTCCAGTGTACAAACATATTACCCCTGTAGTAGATCTACCTGTATTCGATTCTCCATCGTGATCTACGTCACTATATGACTCTAGAACTCCAGTTTTATAATTTCTTTTAAAAAATATTCCAAAATTTACCATTTACTATCTATTGGCTTCTTTCCTGCTGGTAAGTCATCTAAAGCCCATGTATTATTTTCTTTCGAAGATCTTATTTCTGATTCCATTGCTTCTTTCCACTGTGCTCTCTCATTACTCTATATAACTTCCCTGTAAGTAGTAGGTTCATTTAAATATATTTCCCACACTCTTCATAACAAAATTCCCATATCTTTGAGGTTTACGTATTTTTGATCTATCGCGAAGTTCTAATTTATCTTAAATTTATTTTTATCATTTTCTTCTAAAGTGACTTCATGAAAAAATGAAAATTCACTTAAATATATATCATTATATTCATTTTTAATTTGATTATTTTCATTTTTATTGTCATTAATATTATTTTCAGTATAACTATTTCCAATTTCATTTTCCTTATCGCCTAGCTATCCTTGACTTTGTTCTTTGCAAAGAACAAAATCATGAATTTTGTTCTTGCACTCTTTCCTGCACCCCTTTCAACTCAATCCTTGTTGGGTTAAGAGGCTCCTCCTGAAAAACAATATCACGAGAACGAATTAATCTGTTAGACTCTCTACGCCACACCCTATACCCGTGTTTCTCATATCCAATAAGTATTCCTTTAACAGCTTTTCTGTCCATCTTTTTTCTATTTTGTATAGGTATGTGTACATAACACGTAGAACCAATGATTTTCAAATGTCTTAAATTTGGTTTATAACTATTCCACACTTCAAAAGGCGATTTATCTGTTACAATTGAATTAACAGAGATATGTAATATATGGACCGCTGTGTTAATCATTTCGGCCCACAATACCTGCGGTAATGTCTCCCTAGATCGAGCAGTTTCAACTACTGTTCAATTTTCTCTCTCAACACAACCATTTTGTTGAGGGGTATAAGGCACAGTTAAAGTTAATTTAATTCCCTCTTTAGCCAAAATATCTTTCACTTTAAGATTACCAAATTCCACTCCATTGTCTCAGATCAATTCTTTTATCCTGTGACCGGGGTTACGTATCTCAAGTATAGTTTCTAATAATTAATTATATACTTCAAATTTCTTTCCTGATATCTTGGAGGACAACCAGCATCTTTCCGCTTTTAGCAATCTTTTATAACATGTTCCTGTGACTTGCAGAAATGACATCTAGGTTTATACTTAAAAATGGTCTTTATGGTTTATATCCACTATTAGAATCTTTAGCAACTAATGCTTCTTCACTTTTATTCAAAAGAGCTTTTTCAAAAGCACATAATTGACTTGTTAAATTATCTATCGTTCTTTCTTTTTTGGTCATAAGCATCCAACTTTAGAAAAATATTCTTCAGAGAGTGTAGCTAAAATTTTACAAATTAACAATAAATCTTAATCCTTACTCTTTTCTAACTTTAAATTATTCCACAAATTATTTAACTTTGACAAATGACTACTTATGTCATCACTGTTTTGTTTTTTGTAACAAAAAAAATCCATGCAAAGATTATATGGCTTGTCTTCTGAAACACCATCATATAACCTATGTAATTCTTGCCAAACATCATAGGCAGTGTTAAATCGCATAATTTTCTCCAGAGTATCTTCTGTTAAATTAGTCAGAATTATCATTAATGTATTTGTATCAGCCTTTGTATAAGTTTCTAATTTCTCTTTGTACTTTATGATTTGAGATGGTGTAGCATCTTCAACATCATCTGGATACTTCATTTCTCCTTTTAACTCCTTTAAAGCATTTGGTACACTTTTTATTAACATTTCTATTTTGTACTTCCTGGTAGTCCAATTTCTCTTGCCTTCAAGCAAACCAATATTAAATTTATTCACTTCAACTTTTTCCATATTGTTGAAAATTTACTAACTTGGTCGAAATCAGCTATTTTTCTTCACTTTCAATAGCACAATATTTAATTCAGATTCTAAGTCCTGGGCCCAAAACCTGTTAAAAGATATAGGGTGAACAGGTCGAAAACTATATTAATAATTAATTAACAAAAATAATAAAATTAAATTCTGTCAATGCTGTCAACACTTATAAATGCACATCTAAGCTCTCATCTAAAATGTATTTACTATCTGAAGACGAGCGACGCGAGTCCGAAGACGGGTTACAGTATAAATTCAACAACTAGTATATTCTGAGGTCGAGGGAAGCGGGCCCGAAGCAGGAAGGATGAGCGTAGCGAATTCGATGTGATGAGGTAAAGTTACGAGGTGCCCCGTAACCGATTTTTTGCATTAAGTTGTTTAAATTAGTTGTTACAAGTAGATGATATTTTCTAACCTTTGTGTTTTATTTCATTTGTTTTATGAAGTGTTACTTTTTGTTTAATATTAAAGAAATAGTTTCATCGCAGTTTAATATAAAACCTTGTTTATATTTATATTGGTAAATACTAATTTTAAAAAACGAACAAATCCAAGTTTAAGAATCTGATTCTATATTTAAAATCCTAGAATAATCGAAGTATTCATCTATAAATATAATTATTATCTATGAAATATTGACCACTTTTATAGTACCGATGGTCGTTCTATTAATTTTGAACTCATTTACCACAATTTAAGTAACAATAACGAAATATATGTATAATTTCGTTCGGTTCCCATGCTAATCCTATGATCCAAATTTTTGTGGTCACCCTTTTGCAAGGATCTTGCATAAAGGGGATGACGCACTAAGTCGATTTACCGTGTAACGAAGTAACCCTATCAAGAACAAAGAAATGGAGAAGAATCCACTACAAAACACATGTAAAACAAACTGCACATGCTTAATACGAATTACGCATGCTTACAATCATTACGTTAACTGCGCAGGTCCTAAATTTAGAGGCAAACTTACCTTCCGATGATATCCAGTTGTTTTGCTTTTTGAGAAGGTTATAAACAAATAATGAAAAGGAGTATATTTTCTTTTATTAACTGTTTCATTTTAAATTGACTTAACATAACTATCATGCACAGAAGAAAGTTGAGGAGCAAAATCGACTTATCATTGTTACATAACCTTATTTTTGCTATAACCATTGGGAGGTAAGTTTGCTCCTATTTCTCTATCTGATACAACGTCCATGGGAGTTAAAAAAGTTCCCTAACTATTCAAGACCCTTTTGTTTTTTCGGCATTGATATTACTAACCTTACAACTATGTCTTTAAATCGCGAATACGGCAAGATTATCGACTTCCCTCTTCTTCTACATTTGACACTTTACTAGCGCTGGTCCCCCAAAGTAGCGGTGAATAATGAAAACACGAGTGAATACCTCCCGTCTTTTTACAAATCTTTACTTGATCTATCGGAAACTAGCACATTGTTGCTTTTCGAGCTGTACTGGGACATCCCGAAACGGCACAGAGTACCATAATTTATTTTATTTTCCCAATAAAATAAATTAAGTGCCATAGGCAATTGGCACTCTCTGCAGAGTTAAGAAACTCGACGATCAGCTGTATTTAAAAATTTATTGTATGAATTTATGTAACAAAAATAGTAATAGTATGTACTTATGCCTCATTAAATTTAATAAGAAAAATTAAAAGGAATATAACAATTTTTATTATCAAATGGACACAACTTGTGTAACAACAAACAACCTGTCCTTGATCGGCACTCGGCCCCCGCGCCTACTTGTGGCCGCTTCGCGGCCATATGGATGTTGTCCTATATCAGTTCGTCATATTAATAGTTTATAAGTGGCATACTGCCACGATATAATCGAATTTTCGAATGTATTAGTCAAAAAATGTGATTTGTTTACAGTTATATGTCAATGAATAACACCGGAACTAATACTTATGATAAATAAAACGTCATATTTTTGTTAACTATTCATAGTAGTACCTGTGTAAAAATTCAGCTTGCTATCTTTGTTTTTCGCTTTGCGTTTAGCGAAGGAATGTTGAATTAGATATTTTATTAGGAATTGAATTTTAAGTAGGAATGCACACGTCCTCATACGTCAAAATCCGTTCATTTGTTTAGGCAGCAGGTGCGTCAAAGTATAAAAATACCGTTCGCTAGCTTAGTTTTTTGCTACGCGTTCAGCGTAGAAATGTCGAATTTGACATTATTTTAGGTAGGAATGCCCACGAGTATAAGACGAATCCAAAAAGTCTCCAAACATCAAAATCCGTTCATTAGTTTAGGCAGTAGGCGCGTCAATGTATAAAACTACCGTTCGCTAGCTTAGTTTTTCGCTCTGCGTTTAGTGTAAGAATGTCGAATTTGAGATGTTATGAGGTAGGAATGCACACGAGCATAAGACGAATCCAAAAAGTTCGCATATGTCAATATCCGTTCAGTAGTTCAGGCTGTAGGTGCGTCAACAAAAAGTGCAGGAAGAATAAGAAGTCGTCAAAAATGCCCTTTTGAAACCTCTTTTTCTCCACTTCTACATGTCCGATTTGAATGATTTTTCTTATTTTTGATCGACACGGCACGCCATTTAAATATATTATAATATTATTTATGTACCTATAGCCGTTTTTTACACGCTTCAGTCTCAAAACCTCTACTTTATTGCGTACAGTATAATATACACTGGCAGCTTTAATAGGTTGTTGACTTTATTTACTGGCTAAGCGGGCTATTTTAGCTTTTCTTCTTGATTTGGCGGGGCGGAACGCTGCTGCGTTCCTTAAAAAATACCATTTTAAGATTTGGATAACCATGCCATTCTGAGTACGAGCGAAGCGAGTTCGAAGTTATGAGGAAAAGTACTTAGGTACACCATACCCGATTTTTTAATCTTTGTAGACATCGTTGGTTGCATTATTTTTTATTTGTTTGTTCAGAATGGAATGTGTTGATGTATTAACGGAAGATGGACTACATACTGGAGGAGCTACAAGATATAAGTCTAAGCAAGGTAGTGTCATGGGTAAGCGCTACTGTCATGATATTTGGAGGTGTAGCTCCATTCATACCTCAGTATTTAGATATAAGGAAGAAGAAAGATGCCGAGGGATTCTCTCTCTATGTCTGCCTAGTTCTCCTCATCGCTAATACCCTCAGGATATTGTTTTGGTAAGTATTTTGCTTTTGTATAATTTCATTTTGCTTTTTATCTCTTGTCACAAGAGTGTTGTCAATTATACTAAATTATTTTCTTTTTTATCTGCTGTTATGTTTCTTTTATAAACTATTTTGTATGGAATAGAATTACGTAGCTCTATTTATTAATGCAATCCACTGAGGACTGGTAGCTTAGTGGTAGAGCGCTCGCCTTACGAACTGGAGGTTAAGGGTTCAATTCCAGCCGAGGGAGGACATTACATAATCTTATTTCTTATACCGTTCCTTGGAAGGTTTTGAATTCAAGGTCCTTGGCTGTTTTATCGGTGTGTGTGGCCCCGCGAATAATGCAAGTGGCTAGGAAGGCTGTTTTTTCGCCTCCTAGTTTTCTGCTGAACTTCTTCTTTCATGTCAGGGATATAGAATGGATTTATACGCATTAACTCAATTGCTATTGGGGTCAATCCTCGTCGCGCTATATCGGACTGGACAGAGCAGTGAGTCTAATGAGTATCTGATGAGACTAGAGGAGCTGGTAGGATAGTAAAACTAGTACCAGGCGGGCTTGATGTAACTAATAAAATCAGAGTAATTAGTGGGACTAGAGAAGGTATACTATGCAACCTGATAACTAGTTAGGTGCAGTTCTAGTTCTGTAAAGGACAGTAGAAGTACATACAGAGTTTATGTACACACTAGACGCATCGTGTGCATAAACTTTTGGGGTTGTCAGTACAATAAGCCTGGCTAGCCCACTGCCGCTGACTGTCAGTACAGTAAGTGGTCACGAAGGCCTGTGGTACGATCCTGCAAGGC
This sequence comes from Microvelia longipes, assembly GCA_018340805.1. Classification (NCBI taxonomy): domain Eukaryota; kingdom Metazoa; phylum Arthropoda; class Insecta; order Hemiptera; family Veliidae; genus Microvelia; species Microvelia longipes. The sequence continues at coordinate 3,578,351 of JACMZG010001863.1, forward strand.
GGCCTACACGATGAAAAATTCCTTGCATTAAATAAGAAGTAATTATAAATCTGGCGCGGGGGTCCGCATGGTGGGCGAATTTTCTTTGCAATAATTTGAATTTCCGTGCTTAATAATCCATTTATGCTTAAGTCTCCAGTTTATACTTTATATCTTGAGAAGTAGCATTACAACTCGTAACTCATTTTTTTTATTTACAAGGGAATAACGCAGATAAATGTATATATCTTATTGCTTTTACTAAACTATGGACACCATTATTTGTACTAAATTAAAACTCAGTTGATCAATACTTATCACTAAATAAGTTTAGCGCATTTTCTTTGAAAATCCAGAAAAAAGTACAATACCAAGTAGTAATGCTATTGCTCTAGTAATTAAGTATAAACCGGTAATTGAAGAAAATTAGAATTTTTAAGGACGGAAGCATGCATTTCAAGAGAAATTCGTTCGGCATGCGGACTCCCGCGCTAGAAGTACTTGCTGACATGGAGTATTCGTAACTCCAAATTAAGATAAAGGAATAATATTAATTTTAAAGTAGTATCACTCTGAAATACTTTTTACCGAGTTCTTTGTTGGCATAAGTATCTGAATGCCTTAGTTCCTCTGGAAATGTGTTTAGTTCAATGGTTTCAAAAGATTCTATATATACTCCGTGCAAGTTTTCTTATAGTTCTGCAGCTTGTGAATCATATTTCATTTTCTTTCATCTTTCTTTCTATTTATTCTTTCATTCTGTACGAATTTAATTATGTAATAAATCTTTGTCTCAAACGAAATAAGAATAAGTCAAACAGTGTAATAATTTTATTCTTATGAGTTGGTTAAAAATAGAAATAATTCTGAATAACTTTTCCATCTTAAGTGTTGAAAAATGTTTAAGATTTTTTAAATATTCCATAGTAGGAAAGAAACTGTTTTTACTGTTAATATTATTAGTTTACTTTTTTTGGATAAACATTTTCTTGGGGGATAGTTACATCATGTAAGTTGGTGGAATTCACACTTGTTGAAGACAGGAATCTGTCAATAGATTTTTAATTGATTGCTTTGAAGGTGTCTGGGGTCAAAGGGCTCGGTGCTTCCCACACATCTGGACTGTAGTCCTCGCGGGTTTTAATACTACATTATAAATTCGAAGCTTATAAATACTCATTTCGATAATTTTGACGTATGATATAAAAAACGTAGTAAGGACTTGTGTCGTCTTGTAACGTCAGTTCGTATGGTTCTTATGTATTTGCCAGTTCAATTGTCTGTCAATGGTTAGACCTATGTATCGGACCTAAGATGATTGAGGAAGTATAACTTGATTAAGGGTGACTGGTGAAAAATTGACACGAAGAGCAAAAGTGGCATAAACACTCTGCTGTTTATTGATTTTAATCCTTTTTTCTCCTTTAAGGCTTTAAAAGGTCGACGTCAGAAGCAATTACATAATTATTGTGAACTGAATGGTAGATTTATCATTGGGAAAGGTTCGAAGGATTATGTGATCTTATTCCAAGGATTTGTGTTCTGGAATATTATGGGCGTAAAATGATTGGCCCCAAAATAACCTTGAGGGCTGCCTGCTTGTTAGGATGGATTAAATAGAAGGACTACTTATACCTGATCCGATAATATCTGTCTAAAACGAAGGAGTTAGGGAAAGGAAACCCTTGTGTTCAATCCTTCGGAAATTCGGACTGTAAGGGGAGGAAACAATATAGAGATAATATAAAATATATAAAAGAAAGGAAGCCAAATGGCAACTTACGCACATAAAACCAAAGTAAATGAGTGTAGCGAGGCGACGCCGGGTCTCTCGGAAAAGCAACTGAACCTTCCCTCCGATAACTGCATCGGTCACGTGACTGATGTGACGTATAACAAGGTAAGGAAGGATAGATATATGAGGATTGTACATACCCCTCACCGAAATCAAATGGATTTCCAAAAAAAAATACAAACATAAAGCTTAACCTGTGACGTAAGCAAAGTCAGTGTAAAAAAAATCGTACAAAAAAAAATAAAATGAATTAAAAGAACAAAAAAATGAACCTACTTAAGTAAAAAAAGAGAATTACTAAAAATAATAATAGTAATAATAATAATAAAGGAAAAAAAAGGAACTTCTTAAGGAAAGGATAATTTAATTATTGAGTTGGAAGAGGGCAAAGTTTGACTAAAGGTCGGTGAAGATTGCCCTGCTGGGTTTGAGAGTAGCAGAACGAGTGATGCCGTCTTTGCCTGGGTGCAAAGATATTACTTCCTAAGTTCCAATGTAATGGGGCAGTTTTCTCATTGATAATAAGAACAATATCGCCGATTTTTAATTGGTCTTGAGACGATAACCATTTGGATCTTTGTTGAAGGGTATGGAGATATTCTCGGCTCCATCTCTGCCAAAATGTTGTGTGGCTTGCTGAATTAGCTGCCAACGATCAAGGCGATTGACACGGATATCACTCAGCTCAGGCTCGGGTACCGCGACAAGAGGTCGGCCAATAAGAAAATGACCTGGAGTGAGGACGTTTATCTCGCTGGGGTCCGGAGACAAGGAACACAGCGGACGAGAATTAAGGACGGCTTCAACTTTTGAAAATAAAGTAGACAGTTCTTCGAAGGTTAAGACTCGTTCCTGTAAAATACGTCTTAGATGATACTTTGTAGATTTAATCCCCGCTTCCCAAAGTCCACCCATGTGGCTAGCAGTGGGGACGTTAAAGTACCAATTTATCTTTAAATCACTAAGATGGCCGGCATAACGGAATTCGAAGACAATAAAACTTGGTAGAGCTCGGTTAAATAACGATGGGCACCTACGAAGTTGGTACCGCAGTCGGTGTAGACGTTAACACAAAGTCCACGTCGAGCTACAAATCTATCAAAGGCCGCTAAGAAAGCACTGCTTGACAAATCAGACACAGTCTCGAGATGCACAGCCTTTGTAGACATGCACACAAACAAACATAGGTAACATTTTAAAACTTTGGCGTTTCTAAGTTTACTAGCTTTGATCGAAAAAGGACCACCGAAATCAATGCCAACATTCAAAAAAGGGCTGCAAGGAGTAATTCTAGACGTAGGTAAGTCCGCCATCTGAGGGGTTAAAGGAGAAGCGTTGAAGCGAAAACAAGTATTGCACTTAGAAAGTCTAGAACGAATTGTATTACGGACTGATAAAATCCAATAAGTTCTACAAAGTAGAGACTGAAGGGCACGAGGTCCAATATGCAAGTACCGAACATGATAACTATCAATCAAAATATTGATGAAATGACCTTTAGAAGGTAGAATAAAAGGATGAATAGAATTTTCAGGTAGACGTGCGTGCTTAAGTCTACCCCCCACCCTGAGGCAACCCGCGTCGTCAAGGAAAGGATTCAATCGTCTAAGCGCCATAGTACGGCACTCTTTATTAGATGCCAATAAAAACATGTCATCTTTAAAAGCGTCTAACTGAACTTCACGAATAATCCTAGAGTGAGCAAAATCGAGCTCTTTTGTGGAAAGGTCCCAACTTTCGCTCTGAGGCAGGTAGTCTTAAAACAGATAATAATCGATAATACCAAGCAGTAGAACGAATCAATCTGAAAAGTGATGAAAATTTAGTAATAGGTATGCCACTTGCGCGGTTTGATAAATCTAAAATTTGATGAAACGCGTTAACAATGCCTGTACTTTTAAGTTCAGGTAGTTCCGTTAAAACTTGAAAATCATTATGAATAGGCCACTCATGATATGGCCGAGAAAGCCAAGGAGGGCCCTGCCACCATAAATTATGATCAACGAGTTGTTTAGGATGTAAGCCACGAGAGGCAAATCGGCTGGGTTCAGTTCAGAAGATACATAATGCCAAACAGCGGGTGGTATAAGTTCTAAAACTTGATTTACTCGAGAGGCCACAAAAGTTTTAAGTTTAAAAGTAGGAGTTTTAAGCCAACTCAACACGGTGGTAGAGTCGGAAAAGGCTAATATTTCAGAAATAGAGTGCGTAGTCTTGGAAAAAATCATAAGAATATTTAAGTAGCTTAGCTAGAAGTACCGCGGCACAAAGTTCAAGCCGAGGTATCGATAAAGTTTTTAAGGGAGCTACTTTAGACTTAGCAAGTAATAAGTGAGACTGAACACAATTGCCAGTGATGACGCAAAATATACCACACCACAATAACCCCTATCTGAGGCATCACTATAGCCAACCAGCTTTACCTCAATGTAGTGAGGGTTTAGTATAAAACGCGGAATCAAGACCGAAGAAAGAACAGAAAACTGTTCACAATGGATTGACCATTCTTCAGCAATATAATTAGGAACAGAAGCATCCCAAGTTAAGCCTAATCGCCATAAATGTTGCATTAAGCACTTTAAGCGAAATATAACTGGACTTAACCAGCCCAAGGGGTCATATAGGCGTGCTATATGAGACAAAATAGATCTTTTGGTGCAAGGACCATCGATGAATAAAGTTTTATAAGTGAAAGAATCGGTTACGGGATCCCACTGTACACCTAAGATTTTTAAAAGTTCCCTACCGTCAGGATCAAAAGTAACTGGACTTTGACGGTATGCTTCCGGTATGTCAGACAAAAGGTCAGGGCAGTTTGAGCTCCATTTTCGAAGTTCAAAGCCTCCCTGATAAAGTAAGGCTTTAAGCTGAGACATACATTGTTGTGCTTCATACTTAGACGAACCACCACAAAAAGCATCGTCAATATACACGTCATTATGTAAAACAGAAACAGCTAAAGGAAAGTTTTTACCTTCGTCTTCAGCTAATTGATGTAAAGTTCTGATGGCTAAGTAAGGCGATGAAGACAGACCATAGGTAACAGTTTTCAACTCAAATTCTTGTAAGGGAGAATCTGGAGTTTTCCGCCATATAATATGCTGATAACGCTGGTCTTCAGGCCTGATCAAAAATTTGCCTATACATTTGACGAATGTCAGCAGTAAAAACAAAAACATGTAACATAAAACGTATGAGAATAGCGACAATGTCGGTTTGAAGTTTCGGACCTATAAGAAGAAGGTCATTAATAGAAGTAAAATCTTTACTGGAAGCACTTCCATCAAATACGACACGAAGGCGTGTTGATGAACTATTATTATTAATAACAGCATGGTGTGAGATAAAATAAACTTCTGAGTTAGGTTCACTCAAAGTGACTTGTGTCATGTGACCTAACTTTTCATACTCATCTAAAAAGTCTTGATATTGTTGCTTAAGTTCTAAATTAGTGTTTAAACGTCTTTCAAGTGAAATCAAACGTTTAAACGCAAGAGAATAAGATCGAGAACTAGGACGCTGTTCATTTCGAAAGGGCAAAGGTACAACATAGCGCCATCTGAGTTACGGTAATGCAAGGTTTTAAAAATATCATCACAACGATCATCATCAGGGTTTTTTGCACAAACAGAAGGTGGTTCTTCTATCTCCCAAAACTTTTTTAACATATTATCAGAGGGTTCACAGGAAATATGAAAAGAGTTCAATTGAACATTTGAAGTACACTTAAGTTGGCCCGTGATAACCCAACCAAAAACACTATGCATGGCAGTGAGGCCTGAGGACCTATCATGAATTTTTTCACCATTATAAATATAAGGGAAATATCCGCAGCTATCAAGAAATCTATTTGACCAGGAGTGTCAAATTTAGGGTCCGCTAGGGGCAATGAATTAAGAAAGTCTAAATTTGTTGTTTGAGAAAAATTTACAGAAGGCATAGGCGAGGTAAATTTATCAATAATTGCTGCTGTAGTGGTAAACTGAGGGGCTTCGCTTTTTCTAGGTTTTAGTATACAAGAGACAAGGCCTATAGATTGTACTGAACTTTGACCTAAGCCAGCTATCGTAATGCTTGACTGAGCTACTGGCAAGTTTAATCTTTTAGCACACGAAGATGAATAACTGATGTTTGACTACAAGAATCAATCATAGCTCTCACAGGGACAAATTTGCCACAACTATTCTGAATAGAGACTACAGCAGTGCCTAGAATAACAGGCTTTAAAGATAAACTCTGCTTTTCAAACTTCTCATCGTCTGAAACCACAAGTGAGGTACTAAAAGTAGACGTATGAGTTGCTTTGGGTGATGTTTCTGTATTTTGTACTATAGGAGAAGAAGGGGGAGGGCTGGGCCAACAGCCTGCGAGGAAAGGTTCCCTCTTTCTTCTTCTGCAATATGCAATAAAGAATGGTGCTCTAAAGAGCAAGAATTACACCGTTCTTTTGAAGGACAAGTGTCCACCATATGCTTGGGTTTCAAGCAGTTAAAGCATGACTTGAGAGTTCTAATGCGGTTTCTACGTTGAGTAGGAGTAAGGTCAAGAAAGCTTGAACACTTATAAATAACATGATCTCGGTTACAATGTAAACATGGCTTGTTTTGAGAACGATGAGTTTTATTTAAGGTCTGATTATCAGTATTATGACGGTTTGACGTAGCAGAAAGAAGGAAGTTTTAACATTAGTGTTATACTTACCCTTAGATGTAGAAGGCTTAGAAGTATTAATAGAAGGCTTACATAACTCATTAGACTTAGAAAACTCGATAACTCGTGCTTGATTTTCGACAAAGTTGAATAACTGTTTAAAAGTTGGAATTTCAGTGTTAAGATACTGATGTTCAAACTGCTTTCTAGTCGCGAAGGGCAATTTCTGAAGTCCCATCTGTAGTAAAATAAAATCGTCTAAATGAGTGATCCCTAAAGATTTAAGGGCTGTAACACCATCACAAAAAATTTCAATAAAATTATTTAATGAAGAAACAGTTTCGCTGCTCGCGGAAGGACAATTCATAATTTTCTAACATATCAGCTCCTAAGACTCGCTTGTTTTGGTATTTTTAATTAACATAGCCCATATTATCGGGTAATTACCTGATGTCGTAGGCAAACTTTGAATTAAAGTAAGAGCAGGGCCAGTAACAGCCTGAGTTAAATAATGTAATTTATTAACTGGTTTCACACCTTCATTGTCATGGACAAGAGCCTTAAATTTGTCATAAAAGGTAGGCCAAGTTTTAAGGGAGGAATCCCAAGTGGGAATGTCCAAATTGGGCAGGCGAGGCTGAGCACAAGAATCATCAGCCCGATTTGAATTACCAGACGAGGAGTCCAAAACTAGACTAGTATTTAGACCAGGTTGCTCGACTTTAATAAGTGTACCAGCAATTGCTTGTACTTGAAAATAAATCTTCAAAAGCTTTAAAAGTGCTTAAGTCGATCTCCTTCTCAGGTTCTAATTCTAAAGTCAAAAGATTGATACGATCGCAATACTCCTCAAATTTAGTATAAATAGTTTCTATTTGAGAGTATCGTACCTTAAAATTAGGTAGCTTAGAAGCGTCTTTTTTCACTTGCTTGCCCGTGTCAAGCATCAGAGTCAGTTTTTCAAACAAGTTATTTCGTTTGGCGATGAGTATACGAAGTTGAGTTGCTGAGTCAGACATGATGATAAAGTGTAACTAAAATTAATAAAAAGAGGAAAATAGTAAGGATTTATTATAACAATTATAATGACAATAGTCTATTAAATAAAATTTAAATTCAAAACAATTTAAGTTCAGAAAGATGCCTACTTCGACACAAATAAAATTTATTAAATTAAATAATAAAATAATTCCTATAATAATAACTAAAATAATAAAGGAAATTTCGAATGAATTCGATACCACGAAAGTTATAATTAAAGTAAAAATAAAATTGACAATCTGTTAAATTTAAATAAAAATAAAATAAAAGTAAATTCCGTGAGAAACAAAATGTAAATATTATGAGTTTAATCTGACACTGACAGCTCTGATAATGATAACAGGTAAACCTAATGTTTGCCGGATGAATATGACGTATGGTCATGTGACTAGAGGATCCCGTTAAGATTTAAAGCGGGAACTCTACTGAAAACTATATTGCAATCAAGGTCACTTCTACTAACTAAAAGGAAAATGGATGAAACTATTTTCCAAAGGGAGATTCTATTCGGTCGGAGGACCATAAATGTTCAATCCTTCGGAAATTCGGACTGTAAGGGGAGGAAACAATATAGATATAATATAAAATATATAAAAGAAAGGAAGCCAAATGGCAACTTACGCACATAAAACCAAAGTAAATGAGTGTAGCGAGGCGACGCCGGGTCTCTCGGAAAAGCAACTGAACCTTCCCTCCGATAACTGCATCGGTCACGTGACTGATGTGACGTATAACAAGGTAAGGAAGGATAGATATATGAGGATTGTACAGCCATTTTCATAGCTTAAAAAATTGCAAATATTGACAAATTTGGGAAACTTTGACATGATACTGTGCACGCCCAGCTGATCAGAATGAGCTAAAAATTGGGATTTTTCCTTCTTTCTATAGTCCCTACCTGTCAGCAAAATTTCATAAAAATTGCTGACATCAAGTCCAAAAAGGTGTGTTGATTTGACATGGAATGACCCGATAGCAAAATTATCGTCCCTACCAGGATTGTTGTAAAGCACGGAAACACTAATTACTAATGAAATTCGCCTGACATGCGGACTA
>JACMZG010001863.1:3587739-3685239 GCA_018340805.1 Microvelia longipes
CGCAAAAAAGTTAATATTTAGTTTTTGAGATGCTAATCGAATTGAAACCGGTCCAAATCAAACGACATACTATAAGTGACCTAAAAATCGAGAATAAACCATTGTAAAATTACAAAACCAATATTTAGGTCGATAAAAAAGTAAATTTACGAGTAGGGTGGTCGTTTTTTATGTAATTTTGGGCGCTGAATGCGAATGAAAACCGGTCCGCGAATCGATATTGACCACTTAATTACCAAAAAGTCGAAAAAAACCACAAAAATTATAGAAAAACCACAACATTACGTCGTTGAAAAATTAAATTTCGAGTAGGGTGTCGTTTTCAATGTTTTTTGGGCCTCTGAGTTGAATGCCAGTGGTCCGGAGTCAATACACCACTCAAACTCAGGGTACCTGGGTTCACATCCTGGAAGGGTGATAATTTTTATCGTTTTTTTTATTTTTACTATAAGTTTACAAACTAGAAAATAATTCTGGCGCGGTGTCCGCATGTCGGGCGATTTCCTTTGGTGCGAGCACTCCAAAACCCAGAGTACCTGGGTTCAAATCCTAGTAGGGACAATAATTTTTTATCGTTTTTTTTTTACCTAATATAAGTTTACAACTAAAAAATAATTCTGGCGCGGTGGTCCGCATGTCGGGCGAATTTCCTTTGGATGCGTGTTTCCGTGCTTTTACATTATATAAGTTCACAACTACTAAATAAATAATTCCGGCGCGGTGCCGCTGTCGGGCGAATTTCTTTTAGAATGGCGTGTTTCCGTGCTAAAACAACCCATTTCTTGCTTATGCAAGAACCATGCCCATTGCGTGGTTCCGGTTCATGCTAAGTGTCAAGCACTGCTCGTAACTCATTTTGTCTGTATTTTCCAAAGGAAATGCGCTAAAACCTTTAAAGATAACTGACTAAGCTTAAAGATAAGTAACTAAGCTTTAAACTAGTGCAAATAATAGTGCGTACTTCTAATTTTAGAGGCATAGTTTTGTACAACAACTGGATGATTATGCGCATTTCCTTTGGAAAATACAGACAAAATGAGTTACGAGCAGTGCTTGACAATTGCAGTAACTGCTTAGGTTCTAAAGCATGAACCGGACACGCAATGGGCATGTTCTTGCATAAGCAAAGAAATGGGTTGTTTTAGCACGAAACACGCATTCTAAATGAATTCGCCGACAGCGGACCACCGCGCCGGAATTATTTATTTTAGTAGTTGTAAACTTATATAATGTAAAAAGGCACGGAAACACGCATCCAAGGAAATCGCCCGGGAACATGCTGGACCACCGCGCCAGAAAAAATTTTTTTTGATAACTCTTACATTTGTTGTGTGTTTCTCTTCATTTGATAACATTAACTTTCTAATTGTTGTTTTTAGCGAATTTCCTTTGGAAAAATTCGCTAAAATGGGATAGGCGTCATGGCGGAATTCGAACCTCGGACCACGACACAAATCCGTTTCAGAGGTCCCTAATGACGAAAAAAAAATTTCGCGAGACTTCTAATATATATAATAATAATATATAATATATATATAATATATATATATATATATATATATATATATATATATATATAATAATAATAAGTATAATATATATAAATATATTATATAATATAATATATATATAATTAATATAATATAATATAATATAATTATATATATATATGTATATAATATCTATTTCTAGACACTTTCTTGAAACACTCTATCTTTCGAACGGATTATATTTTTTAACCAAACTTGGTGCAAAAAATCAACCTTCGGGAGACACGAACTCTATTGAAAACCAGGTTTTTGTGACGTCATTAACCCGGTTTGCTGAGTCAGCGAAATTTTCAAAAAATCACAAAATTCAGGTTAATATTTTTTGCCCGCGAAAAAGGTCAATATATTAAGTTTTTTGAGACGCTAAATCAAATGAAACCGGGTCCAAAGTCGATACGACCACTCTAAGTGACCTAAAAAATCGAAAAAAACCATTGTAAATTACCAAAAACCAAAATTTAGTCGAAAAAAAATAAATTCGAGTAGGGTGTCGTTTTCTATGTAATTTGGGCGCTGAATCGAATGAAACCGGTCCGAAGACGATACGACCACTCTAAGTTACCAAAAAGTCGAAAAAACCACAAAAAAATATAGAAACCAACATTACGGTTGTTGAAAATTAAATTCGTGTAGGGTGTCGTTTTGAATGTTTTTTGGCCTCTGAGTTGAATGGCAGTGGTCCGGAGTCAATACGACCACTCAATCAGGGTACCTGGGTTACATCCTGGAAGGGTCGATAATTTTTTATCGTTTTTTTTTTACTAAATTATAAGTTTTACAACTAGAAAATAATTCTGGCGCGGTGGTCGCATGTCGGCGGGAATTTCCTTTGGATGCGAGCTCTCAAACCAGGTACCTGGGTTCAAATCCTAGTAGGGACAATAATTTTTTATCGTTTTTTTACCTAATATAAGTTTAAAGTAAAAATAATTCTGGCGTTGGTCCGCATGTCGGGCGAATTTCCTTGGATGCGTGTTTCCGTGCTTTTACATTATATAAGTTTACAACTACTAAATAAATAATTCCGGCGCGGTGGTCCGCTGTCGGGGCGAATTTCATTTAGAATGCGTGTTTCCGTGCTAAACAACCCATTTCTTGCTTATGAAGAACCATGCCCATTGCCGTGGTTCCGGTCATGCTTTAGAACCTAAGCAGTTACTCAATTGTCAAGCACTGCTCGTAACTCATTTTGTCTGTATTTTCCAAAGGAAATGCGCTAAAACCTTTAAAGATTACTGACTAAGCTTAAATATAAGTAACTAAGCTTTAATCTAGTGCAAATAATAGTGCGTACTTCTAATTTTAGAGGCATAGTTTTGTACAAAACTGGATGATTATGCGCATTTCCTTTTGGAAAATACAGACAAAAGAGTTACGAGCAGTGCTTGACAATTGAGTAACTGCTTAGGTTCTAAAGCATGAACCGGAACACGCAATGGGCATGGTTCTGCATAAGCAAGACGTGGGTTTGTTTAGCACGAAACACGCATTCTAAAAAATTCGCCCGACAGCGGACCACGCGCCGGAATTATTTATTTTACTAGTTGTAAACTTATATAATGTAAAAGCACGGAAACACGCATCCAAAGGAAATTCGCCCGACATGCGGACCACCGCGCCAGAATTATTCTTTAGTTTTATGTTTCAGTTTGTCATGTTTTAATAATCCTCTTTACCTGATGATGACCAGGATCCATGGTTATAAGCTTGGTAGTTAAATCTCTGCTATTTTGGAGTGCTGTTTTATTTAATTGTTTTAAACCTTTTCTCGACGTTGATTAATTATTTGTTTTGTAAATTCCCAACAAAAACACATGTGTGTAATAAAAGAGCCAAGTCTAGCATACAAAGTTGTCAGATACTTGAATAAGCCAAGTCGTAGGTTCCCAATAATGCTTGTAAATGTATGAGGTCTTGGGTGTTTCACTTTAAGACTTGTCCATTACGAAGCTTGAGGTAGTGTGGTACTGAATATATTGTGTAGATTGTTGACTTAAATAAATAAATAAATAAATAACCATTTATTGCACATTACACATTGAGAATACAATTTTACAAAACATTTAAACAATTTACACTTATTTTATTTGACATGCGCAAATCGGCATTAAGCCGTGGTGCCTAGATTGTTGACTTACACTATAATAATATATTCAGCCTATTTAACATGCGTATTATGCATTTCTGTGTGTGCTGCGATTACGCAGCATTGGCCATTGAGGTAGTGTGGTACTGAATATATTGTAGATTGTTGACTTACACTATAATAATATATTCAGCCTATTTAACATGTGTATTATGCATTTCTGTGTGTGCTGCGATTACGCAGCATTGGCCATTAGGCCAAGTCACAAAATGAAACCCCCAAGACTTCATATATTTACAAGCATTATTGGGAACCTACGACGGCTTATTCAATGATATCTCAACTTTTTACGCTAGACTTGGCTCATTTTTTCAAACCCATGTGTTTTTGTTGGGATTTCATTCCTTTTTGTTATCTTGAACATTATTCCTTACAAAAATATGCCTAAAAAATAGTTACAGCATATTACACCACTTATTTATTACTGCATAGTTCCAATTTCTATTAGTTTTAGCATACTAAAACCAATTAACTAGTTTGGTTAATATGGTATATAAGGTTGCTAAAAAGATTTTCTGTTTTTTCTTAGATTTCTTTTATCTAATTAGTTATTGTTAAAACCATACAAAATTATACAATATTAATATATAAAATTTACAATGGCTAATGTAATATAATAATAAAAATTACTAATGTTCATTAGTAATATGAGCATGAAAGTAATTACTTATTCAAGCCGTTCTCACAAATGCAAGATGTAAAAGTTAGTCTTCATACTGTCCTTCTCACTCGACGTTCAAATACGTACTAAAAGGGCTCAATCTCTCAATCCCGTTCGATTTTTAACCGGATCGGCAGTACCACCTTAACTCCTGCATTGAATTTTTACTTAAATATCTTTTTGTATTTATTTATTTTCTTCTTTCAATTTGTTTTTATCATTGTAGTTCGTTTTATTCTTATTCATCTTCAACAGTGTTCGCTCATGTTTTCTTCCATAATACCCACGCTTTATCTATTGATGTATCTTGCAGAGTTGATATAAACCTAAATATTCTGGTGTTCTTGTTTGTTCAAAGTGTTCAGTGCCTGTTTGCTTGTAACCCTGTCGGCAATCTGGTGTGTCCTAACTTAATACTAACTATAGAAATCGATTCAATTTCTATAGTTCAATCCCATCCTTGTCGCTATTCAGTTGTGTGTTAATTACAGAATTAGAAGCACTTTTTAATCAAAACACTTTATTCGTAATTTATTGATTTTTAGTAAATTTTCATCTTAACGACGACGCTTATGAGGTTGTTCAATTGACGGATGTTGAGGAGGGAATTAGGGTGGGGGGATGAATTTTTCCTGACTTCTTGACACTAAAAATATATATCGGAAACAAATTAGTATTCTTCCTTCACAGAAGATTGGGGAAACAATATAGCATACATTTTTTCACTTACAAAGGCTGATGTTTTGCATAATGAAGCAGTCTAAAAATACTGAGTCTTGTTTGAACTGAACTTCTTAAGTGCCACTACACAATCTTACTCTGCTAATAATTCTTGTAAAAGAAACATTGGTATCTTAGATGAGAGAAACTACGGCAATTTCAAGGAACAAACCTTTTACCCTTTGCTTTAGATAAACCACATTAAACAAAGTCTGTTAGATTAGGAGTGCCTCCTAAGCCCTGGTAAGATTCTAGAGATATCGCTAATTAGCTCAAAGATTCCTTAAAAGTTTTTTCAAGATCTTCAGAATTTTACTTTCTTGTGAATTTTCCTTACCTACTACCGCGTAGTTATTAGGAAAAGTATTGAGTTCATCAAAAAACTATTTAATTTTTGCCGAAACCGAGGTCTTCATCATGATGCTCGTGTGTGTGTTTCTGTGTCACGCTTAACTCCAGCTGAGTTTACAGCAGAGGTATCAGACATAGGTTAAAATCATTGTTTTGTTATAAGTCGAAAATTTGTCTGTTCGAATAGACATTTGACAAAAATGTCTATTCGACAGCTACCGTCGAAGTATCGACGGTAGCTGATTCTTGGATTGCTTCTTCAACTTGCGGTAAATACAACCTTTTTGATTATTATAACCTCAAGTCTCTCTTAAAAATGACTTTTTGCACATTGTTAGCCCTAGCCGATGGTCTCATCAATGGTCTTAATAATTTCTACTTTTATAAAGTGGAAATTCTCTAGACTCTGAACTTGTGCAGACCTGCGTGCTTAATTAAACCTGTTATAAGTTTTCCCTACAGTTTTTTTTGGAGAAAACTTCGTGATGATCCCCTAAAGAAAATCTATGGAAGGGAGAAGAAAATAACAGTTTTTGCCTTCTCCTTTCTCAGCGAGAGAAAAGCTAAAAGCAGCAAGTTAATAAGGTGTCATAACTAAGACTTGCTGGGACTAACACACCCTCTTCATCTTTTATTACGTAAAAAGGGTTGTTTGGAGACCCTGTAGACTTGTAGAGGTATCTATTTTATTTTGTAGCATTCCACATAAAATGAGAGAGTTTTTTTAGTGCCTATATTTTGCTAGGTGAAAATCAGGTCGTTTGCAAAACAATTTTATCACCTGTTTTCTAAAACGAATATCATACTTTGTCTTATTGGCTTCTTACAGTTCTTAAATTATTAGTTTCTCTACAAATCACAGTTAAAAACGGGTTTTAAGTTTTTTCCTAAGTATATTTTAGACTAGAAGTAGCTTGAAATATCAAAGTTGATAAAGAAAATATAATTCTGCCGATCGTGCAAAAATTCTGGTGTGGAGGTGTGCAAGCTTGGCGAATTTTCTTTGCAATAATATAATGTGTATAAAATAATAGTTATTTTAGTCTTAGTTAATTAAGTACTTGCCACACAGCGCAGAGGTTATAACTCTAAAGTGTGGCATTCTATCTTAAAATTCAATGTTAATTATATTTTAAAATTTAAATTTTTAATAAAGGATATTTATTGTAAAAAAAATAAAAAATAAGTGCTTTCTTGCTCAACTCTCCACTTATTGCTTAAGTTTCCGGCTTTGCCTTGTAATCTAAGCAATAAAATTACTTACTTATTACATTACTGCTTGTTACACATTTTTTTCTGGTTTTTTCAAAGGTAGGCACAAATGCATTCCACAGGTTAAACAATGCTATGGTCACTATTCAACATTAACACAGCACATTTTAGCGCTCACATAATGCTTATTGCATGTCAATTTTAAAATGTTTTTCCCATTTCCTTTGAAAAATACGGAAAATTTGTGTAACATTTAGTACTATTGCTTAGGTTATTAGGAAAAAACCGGAAACTTAAGCTTGAAATGGATTGTTGAGCGGGTAAGCACTCATTGCAAATAAATGAATGGACTGGTTAGCGGATCTCCGCGCCAGAATTAGTATGAAATACGACTTCTTTGAGTGCGGTCGTATTGACTCTGGACCGGGTTCATTTTTTTTTTTTTTTTTTTGCAAAATTTTTCTTGCGGGAAAAAATGTTACCAAAAAAGAGAGGAAATGCATTTACGCACGAAGACAGCGTCTGTCAACAGTGTTGGACTCAGGTCTGCCTCATACCAACTAAAACTCACTCCGCGAAACCCCTTAAACCTAGCCTGGAACCGTTATTCACATTACTTCAGGCTAGGTCTTATCTTGAGCCTTCCGGCCTTCCCATGTTACCCCCCTATGTCTCCTTTTGTCAGAGCTTTAATGTGGGTCTAGACGTTGCAAAGAAATCTGCAACGCCTAGAACCAACCTCAAAACCTAAAAAAAAAAAAAAAAAAAAAAAAAAAAAAAATAATTAATAATAATGATAATAAAAAAAAAAATAGATAAAAAAAAATTAAAAAAAAAATAAAAAAAAAAATAAAAAAATTAAAAATAAAAAAATACAAAAAAAAAAATAAATAAATAAAAAAAAAAAAAAAATAATAAAAAAAAAAAAAAAAAATAAAATAAAAAAAAAAAATAATAAATAAAAAAAAATAAAAAATAAATAAAAAAAAAAGAAATAAATAAAAAAATAAAAATAAAAAAAAATAAAATAAAATAAAAAATAAATAAATAAAAAAAAAACATCAGTTTGATATGTTGATATGTAACAACAGTTTGATATGTTGATATGTAACAACAGTTTGATATGTAAACACCTCCTGAGTGGTTTTTACCAAGTTGTCTGTCTAAATGTGTGTGTGTCTGTTATTATCGTAGTTCCCTGTGTAGTGGAGCGGCTTGGGGACTGTGTGGAAGGTGGCTGTTTTTTTGTTTCCTTATTCTCATTTCATGACTGTTATGAAATCGTTACGTTCACTGCGATTAAATTTACTTAATAATTATTTTACTAACTATAAAAGGGGTTTGGTATTTAGTTAGAGGGGAATTAGTCCCCATAGTTGAGTAATTAAGTGAATTCAAATTATCACGTACGTTATATTTTAGATTAAATAAGTTGTGAGCTGGGATTTCCCAGGTAAGCTACTTTTAGTTTATTAACCATTTCAATAAAAATGACGACTTTGGATAAAATGTTTTAGCAAATATTCATCTGATCTAAAACTGGTACTTCTTTAGATAGTTACTCTCTCATATGGGTACTCCCCCGAAGGGAAGTACCAAATCAAGGTTTTGATGTAGATAGTTAAGTTACTCCTTTATAACAAAGTAAGAAAAAGAAAGGTGTAAGGGCAAAAAATGTATATTAAAAAAAAAGAAAAGGGACCCTCAAACAGCGGTATGCGGTATTTTTTCTATATAAGCACCCATGGGGCTACAGTATGGACAAAGTGTTGAATATATTGAATTTAATAATATTAAACTGAAGACATTCAACCTCTAATAAATGGGACAGGATGTAAAAATACATGGACACATAAAGGACCCCTTTTCTATAAAGGTACCAGATAAGGAATATTGGAAAAAAACGTATAGAAATAAAGTTAATATGATAAAGAAAGAATAAATAAATATATCATAAAATTATAATTAATATAAAATAGGTAAATATGTATTGATAATGAAACGTCTAGGACACAAAAATCTTGTACATACATAATCTACCTACCTCCACTACCATCCCCCCTCCATGACCCCAAAGTCCTAAGCTCATTTTTTCTTTCAAAATTCACTTTAAGCAGTATAGTACTCCCTAAATAGGGAGTAACGATCTAACGAAGTGCTCCAACTAACCTGTGTTGCTTCCCTGCCTCCTGAAGGAAAAGGGATTAACGCATTTGAAAAAAATCAACAAGCAAATACTTATCACCTTCTTTTTTTATGGATAAGGTTAGCGAGGCCTAATTAATGCCATATTAAGCTCGTGTAAACTTCACATTCTGTATGTTTAACAACAATCTCTCATCTTGTATTAATTACAACTTGAACCCGACACGGTCTGTCGGTACATTTCCGTTGTGTAACTGTCTGATTGTTTAACTGCAAGCTATAATATTTAACTATGAAAATGTATATTTGTGTTTATCATTCGATACTACCGAGTTTTACTATAAACATGAATTGTTGATATAGTATATTTGTGCGAGAGACACCTATAAAATGTACATAGAAAAATTTTTTGATAAATACTTCGTTTGTTTGCTGTTTCTGTCAAATAGTTTCGTTTGATTCTTCATATTATTGTTGGTCTAAAATAATTATGTTTGACAGTGTTGTAGTTATTATTTGACTTAAAACTTTTGTTTTTTTAACAACCAAAAAGAAAAAGATACGTAAAAGATAAAAATGAAACAAAGATAATGTTTATATTAATACTTGATAAATTTGTTCATTGCTCGGAAAGTATTCTGGATAAAAATCTAATCAATATATATATAATATATATATATATATATATATATATATATATATTATATATATATATATATATATATATAAATATTATCTTCATGACAATAACCGCGCAAGCCTACGCAGTTATTATCATTATGGTTTAAGCTAAAACATATTATGAGGAATTGACTTCTACTCTGAAATTTTATTTCTTAACCATCCTTAGTTAATTAGATATGAAGCCTTAGATGCATTTGACACTCTTTTTCTCAACATAAATCTTACCCAGCAGTTCCGCATAGATGACGTCGTCAGCGAATTAGTTGTGAGTAAAATTAGTTGCGGAAAGTATTCTGGATAAAAATCAGTGTTGTCTTTAAATTAAAAGTAAGATTTAAGTTCGCATTGCTGTTAATTTGAATTGAATGACCAAGCAAGCCAACCTCTGTATCTTTTTATTTATATATAATTCTTTATTATTTTTTACTCATTTGTTGTAGGGTAAATAACAATTTACCTATGAACAAAAATTGATGGAATAAAAAAAAATTTAGTGGTTTTTATGAGTATTTTTTGTTATTGATGTGAGAATCTAGTTAAAGATTTTAACGAAATAAAAGTTTTATTTGTTAAAATTTTGTCCCTTCTAGAGAAAAAATCTTGTACGTATCACGGGAAAAACAGTCATTACTCCCCTCTTTAATTTCCTTTCTCGGCAACACCTCGGGAGTGAACTTGCTGGTTCCCTCGGCTCCGCCTCTGGGACCATCCCTATAAACCCCTCGGTTACGCCTCTGGGTTTAAACATAATGGTTCCCTTGGCTACGCCTCAGGACCCAACAAAAAACCGGGGCGTAATGACTCTGTTACCTCCCTTGGTACGTAAATAACTATGTCGAATTTTTAAAAGAGGTGCGTCCCGCAGGTTTATATTTACCGCATGTTAAAGAAGAATCGAAGGGTACTTTTCGAGATTAGATGTTGTCTCTTTTAAAAGTAAGATATTAATAAATCATGATTAACACGATTTATTTTAAAGGGTCACCTAATCTGGAAAAGTGCCGATTGAAAAATCAGCTATCGTCCTAAAGCAAGTATCGATGTTTGCTAATTCTTCTATTATAAGACCGTACTTCAATTATGGGGAAATGTATTTTTACCTCTCTACGCCTGAAGATAATATTAAGTATACACTCGGTAATAATGTCATTATTACTATACAATAATTACCTCCCTCGGATTCGCCTCAGGAGTTAATTATCCCTAATTCCATAGTTTTGTCTCGGGTGTTTAGATATATATCTACCTCGGGTGTTACCTATATTAAATCCTCGGCTTTGCCCCGTGAGTCAAATGTATAACTCCCTTGGCTTCGCTTCAGAAAACATTAAAATTCAGATTACCCGTAATCCTTTCTCTCGCTATTTTTAAAAATTGTCTGTTTTATTCTTTTGTTAGATTTAGAGGGTTATATAACGTATTAGTATTATAAATCCTGTCATAACTATGAATATAAATAAGTTGTATTTATACATCTTGTTTTAGTATGAAAACAAAGCAGAAAGAAACATATGCATGTCATCATCAACATGCAAATATTTATTCTAAAATGAATATTTAAATTTATTCTACTCTGTAACAAACTGTTGTCAAAAATACGTTTCGCGTACCGTTGCTTTTGGTTTTATTGACGCAAAATAAATTAATTAATTATACTAACGCTCACTTGGACATGCAGATACACACATTCATACAGACATGCATATAAACACACTCAATAATATACACTTTTTTAGATATATATCTGTATCAAATTTCAATTCTAATGGTAAACTACTTAACGACTTTTAGCGAATTTAAAAAAAAATGAGCTTATAATATATATATATATATATATATATATATATATATATATATATATATATATATATATATATATATATATATATATATAATATATATATATATATATATATATATATATATATATATATATATATATTATATATATATAATATATATATATATATATAAATATATATATATATATATATATATATATATATATATATATATATATATATATAATATTTAAATCTTCATGACAATAACCGCGCAAGCCTACACAGTTTATAATATATATAAAATGTATCAACGGTTTAAGCTAAAACATATTATGAGGAATTGACTTCTACTCTGAAATTTTATTTCTTCACCATCCTTAGTTAATTAGATATGAAGCCTTAGATGCTCTTGACACTCTTTTTCTCAACATAATTCTTACCCAGCAGTTCCGCTTAGAAGACGTCGTCAGCGTATTAGTTATGAGTAAAATTAGTTGGGCGTAATCCATTGTCAATGTTATTTACAATTAACGACGTTTCGGGATCAGCTACTTCTCCCATCATCAGGTTCGTCTTGAGAAAGAGCGATATTTTGGATAGGGTAACGATAATTTGGATAGGTTAGCGATATTTTGGATAGAGTAACGATGGTTTGGATAGGTTAGCGATAGTTTGGATAGAGTAACGATAGTTTGGATAGGTTAGCGATAGTTTGGATAGAGTAACGATAGTTTGGATAAGGTTATTATAATATGAATAAGACGAGGAAGCAAATAGTCCATTCAATATCATGAAAAACCAATACCATACTTTTTTGTCTCTGGCCTGATAAAAAGCAATTGACACATCAATACATAAGTCCGTGTTTTAAAACAGTAATAATCATTATCGCATCAACTCAACACTGAGATCCCATTTGATTGGATCCTGTAATCTGTTAAGTTTCTCTAAAAATTCCACATAAATTTTCAGGTACTTACGTCCAGCCCTCTCCTTCCTAATTTTCCTTTATGTTTTACATTTTAACTTTATTCACTATCCTTAGTTTTTGTTTATAATTATTTAATTTAGTTTAAATTATTATTCTTTTGTTACACACGTATATTAGCAATTTCACTTGATATTTTTCCTGTAACTTGTTTTGTTTGACTTGTTGTTGTTTGTTTTGATACTTTGATAAGGCTACCCAGCTGTTTTTTCTCCCTTACGCAGTTTAGCCAACTTAATAACGTGAATTTAACCTTTTCTTCCAACTGCCTGTTGCCGCCTTTTTGTTTCCGGCCTCTCTGGATCTCTGTTGTTTACATCAAGAAGAACGCTGCAACATGTTGTTTCTTGTACTTTGCTGTGATTTTGTAAGTGCAGTGTAAAATGTTGTTTAAACTTACCATTGTTCTTTTAAAACTGTGTGATACCTGTTAATAAGGTCAAATTGATACGTGAGTACCTAAATATGTTCTTACGTACCTTCAAAGGACTTTGATGCTGTGTGTTAGTGAACCCAGCTCCCTGGGGCACTACAGTTATCTAGTTACCTGTGTTTGAGGTGACCCAGCTCCCTGGATCATCTGTCTTATGCCGTTTACGAACCTGACCTGTTATTTCCGGATGTGCAACAATCTGTGATTAGCATCGATGTATGTGACTTACTCAAAGGAACTGATGTGCTGTATTATCAAACATTGTCTGTTAGTTGGCTGGGTAGTCCTGTAGGTTATCAGTATCAGATATTTTGTAGACTAATTTTGTTAACTAATTCTTAAGACTGAGTCCAACTATGTTCAGTGAGATCTTTAAGAGTGGATGCTTTGTTTATGTTGCGCATCATTCCTTAAATTTGTGTTATTACTTTTAAGATAGTTTTCACGTTTCCCATCTCTCAGACACTCACTGGGCATTGTTGTGTTTATAATAAATACTATAATATAGTTGATGATAAATAATTACCAAATTTTTTATGTTCTGTTTTTATAATAAACCTAAGTCAGTTCTCATTATTTTTGAGTTATTTTTTACAGTCCTCATAGCTCTACCTTAATTTTATATTCCCGAAGTTACCACCGTAACATTTGGTCCACTCGAGCCTGATTTGATTCAGTTATTTTGTTGTTGCTGAATGTCAAGCTTTTGTTCTGTTCTTATATTCATTTTCTGATAAATTATAATGAGAGCTTTCTTACTAGTTCACAACCTATGAGTTATTGTGTTGTAAGTTATTTATTACCAACAATATCTAGTTTTCTAGTACCTCTTTGGGTTTTGATATACCTTATTATTGTTGATATTCCGGGCCATCGTGGGTATACCGTACAATTTTTGATCGACCTTATCGCTGTTGATTACCTTACTATTTTTTATATTCCGTACCATTTTGGTGTACCTTACTGTTTTGGTTGTACTTTTTTATCGTTGGTACACATTACCATTGTAACTTTAACTTAATGTTTATTGTTGGTAATGCATGCTTACTAATTGTGAACAGAATTACCAAAGTTTGAACCATTTTATGTTTTATATTACCTTAAATGAGTCTGAGTTGCTAATATCTGTTTAATTTGTTTATTGTTTTAGCTGATATTTTTTTTTTATATCAGTTTAAGGATAGTTGAATAATTCCTTACCTAATTCCTTTGGTATTTACCAGTGTTTCCTTTACCCATGTTTTTTGTTTGTCTTTTTATTTATTTTCTTAAATCCAATTTTTTTAATTTTTTTGTATGTGCTATTTGCACATGATTTATGAGTGTATGCTTACCCCTTAAGTTTTTGTTAGCTTATTACCAGGAAGCTTTTGTTTTTTATTTTGTTTTATGTACCTGATCGGTTATCTGTTTTTACTGTTAATTAGGTCAGCCAATTTCTTTGATTGATTTAACTTTCCTTCATAGGCCTTTAGCAGTCTATTTTATATTTGTTTGTTTTATTTTTATATTTGTTTGTGCATTTTTATTATTCTGAGTTTATTTTTGTTTATGGTGAGTTTAATTGTTTTTGTTTTTTATTGTATTTGATTTGCCTTTATATTGTATTTTTATACCTTGTATTTTTGTGTTTCACTGAAAATATACATTTATCTTTTCCTGCTGCGCATAATCAGCTATATTCATAGTCATGGAAGACGCTGATAGACACCTCCGGTTAACCTACAAGCGGTTAAAGGCCTTAGTGGAGTCTATTAAAGAAGTAAACGAGCAAGGCAAAACAGCTCTGAAGGATCCTAATGCCGTTAAATTATTCAAAGGTATGTTTCAAACCCTTGATCGCACCTATGCTGAATTTAATAATACCTGGGACAACCTAGAAGAAACATGTTATCTAGCTGGAAATGATGAAATATTTCCTTCTGA
This sequence comes from Microvelia longipes, assembly GCA_018340805.1. Lineage (NCBI taxonomy): Eukaryota > Metazoa > Arthropoda > Insecta > Hemiptera > Veliidae > Microvelia > Microvelia longipes. Next base: position 3,602,340 of record JACMZG010001863.1, read on the forward strand.
TGATGATATTAAAACCATCCAAAAGGTTGCCAAACAACATTATTATGAGGCTTATGCTAGTATGGAAGAGCTTAAACCAGAGAATGCACCCGCTTCTACTTCAGCCAATATGTCTATGCTAAATAATACCTCATGTTGCCAAAGTACACCAAGGGCTCGTCTGCCTCACCTTAACCCACCAAAGTTTGATGGTTCACTATCAAACTGGTTATTTTACAAATCCATGTTCAAGGTGTTGATTGTTGATAGTACAAACATCCTTGACGTTGAGAAATATAGCATATTACTCAACTCCCTTTCAGGTGAGCCTCTTTCTTATGTTAAATCTGTTCCTAGTCTAAATGGTGATTTTGATCGAGCTTGGAAAGTTTTAAATGATAAATATGATCATAAACGAAAGTTAGCTGCTCTCTACGTTGAAAACTTGATTAATATAAAACCTCTGGGGAAATCTCCTACTTCTACTGATCTTTTGAACTTTTCAAGCACTGTGCGAGAAAATGTTAACTCTTTTCAAGAAATCAGTATTACTGATAGAGAGGACTTTTTCCTTTTTGCTTTAGCTTATAGAGCCCTAGATCCTACGACTAAAGAAGCGTTTGAGTTAGACAATACCAGAGTAACCTTTCCTAAACTAGAAACCTTACTAGAGTTTGTTAAAAGTAAGGAGCTAGCTCTTTCTCTTGCGTCAGACGGACCTAACCATAAATCTCACCAGAGTAGTTCCGAAATGAAAAGGAAGCCTAGTCCTAAGGATAAGTACTTATCTAAGCCTGCATCTATTCTTCTTGGTTCCGGAGCCAGAGAGTCTTCTAATACCCAGCTAGGCACTGCTTCTAATAAGAGTGATGACAAGCAACCTTTGTGTTATGTATGTAAAGGTTCACACCTCATGAAAGATTGTTCTACCTTTATTAAATTATCCCCTCAAGAGCGCTTGGACAAACTCCAGCACTTTAATGGTTGCCGAAACTGCTTTAATTATTCACACAGAACCCGTCAATGTGTGTCCAAATGGTGTTGCAAGAATTGTAAAAAGCGGCACCATTCAATGCTTTGTGTAGGCTCGGGAGACAAAGCCCCCGCTTCTCGAACGAGCAATCCTAGAAACCATGATACACACCAAGCTAAACAGCTTCCTAGTGCTGACAGTTCTAACCAGTCTGCTGCACGCGCTGTCTGTACAACTGTTGCTAAGGATGACCCTGATGTTCTATTGGCAACAGCTGTAGTTAATATTCACAATGACCATGGAAGAAGTATGCCAGTACGATTAGTACTAGATAGCGGTGGACAAACTTCTCTGATTACTCACAAGGCGGCTACAGAGCTTGGCTTAAAGATAGAACCCACTGCTATTAAACTCACTGGGGTTGGTTCTTTTGCTGTTTCTGAAGTTTATGGTAAAGTTCATTGTACCATAAGCCCTAGTGATGATTCTGGTACTACGATTGAAACTGTGGCCATAGTAGTACCATCCATAACTTCTAAACTTCCAAGTCTCACTGCCTGAGCATATGAGACAACTTTATAGCAGTTATAAGCTTGCAGACCAAGATTTCTGGATTGCAAGAGACGTAGAGTTCCTGCTGGGAGCCGGTGGATACACCAGGGCTGTTACTGGTATTCCTTTTTCTGTCCATCCACAAGCACCTGACTTGATGGAAACCGTTTTTGGTCATGTTTTGATGGGTGAATACTCTTCTGACACCCCGGCTAAGTCATTGGTTGTTAACTTCTCTTCGAGTGAACCTGTGAGTGATGTACAGTTTTATGACTTAGTTAAACAGTTTTGGGAAGTAGAAGAGATTACAAAAACCTAAACCTTTATCGGCTCTTGATCAATACTGTGAAGAACATTTTCAATCTACTCATTTTCGTATGCCTGACGGCCGATATGTGGTATCGTTGCCGTTTAAGAGCAATGCTCCTAACCTTGGACCATCAAAACATCGTGCGTTACGCCGACTTGACAATCTAGAATGTAAGCTAAGCAAGGATCCTGCCCTGCGTGAAGACTACAACTCTTTTATGAAGGAGTACGAATACCTTAACCATATGTCTGAATCTACTGAAGACGGAAAATTTTACATTCCTCATCATGGCGTTCTTAAGATAACCGGAGAGAAGAGGAAAGAGAGTCTTTGATGGAAGTGCCAGCACCTCAACTGGATCCCTTAATGACCACCTTTAGCAGGGCCGAAATTGCAAAAGGACATCTGTATTGTAACTCTAAATTTTAGACGCCACAAAGTAGTTGTTTTGTACAGATATGGTAAAGATGTTTAGGCAGGTTTTGATCAACCCTGAGGACCGTGCCTATCTTCACATTCTTTGGAGGTTCTCACCCGACGAGCCTATCAAAGATTACGAGCTTAATACCATTACCTATGGCTTGAAGCCTTCGCCATTTTTGAGTCTACGTACCATCAATCAACTTAAGTCTGATGAAGGTGATAAATACCCTAAAGCTGTTCAGGCTCTTGACGATGGTTGTTATGTTGATGATATCAACTTTGGTGCTGATACAGCTCAAGAGGCTCTCGCTATACAGCAAGAATTAGTGAACCTTCTTAAACGAGCTGGAATAGAGTTGAGCAAATGGGCAAGTAATTGTCCAGATGTACTACAAGCTCTAGGAGAGAGCATGCCTTCATCCGAAGATCTCGTTAGCTTACCTCAAGACGACGCTTCTCTTGGAGTCAAAATCCTTGGGTTATGGTGGAATACACACGCGGATTACCTGTCATATCAAATTAGCAACACACCCGTGCCTGCTACTAAGCGTGGTATTCTTTCTGCAGTTGCCAGAACCTTTGATCCCTTAGGTTATGCAGCTCCTGTTATATTCTTTGCCAAATGCATAATGCAATTAACCTGGAAATGCCCCAGTTCTAAGAAACCCGGCAGCTCTTTAGGATGGGATGAACCCTTACCTTCCGACATCGCCTCTGCTTGGCAAGATTTCTGTATAGATCTCCCTAACCTTACCAACATCAAAATACAACGGCACATACCTAGTAGTCCAAATAGTAGTTATCACGTCGTTGGCTTTTCAGACGCCTCTGAAAAGGGTTATGGAGCCGTCATTTATCTACTAGTTGAAGAAGTTGGAAGCTATCAGTCTTTCCTCCTTAAAGCTAAGACAAGGCTTGCACCCGTCAAAACTCTGTCGATCCCTCGTCTCGAGCTCTGCGGTGCCTTGCTCTTAGCAAACCTATACCTATCTTTATCTGATTTCTTAAAGCACTACGGTATCAGTTCAACCACATTCTTCACTGATTCTTCTATCGTTCTTGGTTGGCTGTATACCAACCCTGATTCCTTAAAGACTTTTGTAAGTCATCGAATTGGTGAAATTACTACCATTACTGATGTGTCTCACTGGCGCCATGTTGTGTCAGGTGACAACCCTGCGGATATCGCTAGCCGTGGGTCCCTACCATCTGACCTTGTTGATAATGAACTCTGGTGGCATGGCCCACCCTGGATTCTTTCACCTATTGATCGGTGGCCTATCTCACTATCACTTCCACCTCCAGAGCAGTTACCTGAAATCAAGGCGTCCAAGATTAATTTATTAGCGATCCCCAAATGGGATCATGGTATCAAATGGATAGAAAGATTCTCTAAGTATCCTACTCTCGTCAGAAGTATGGCATATGCCTTACGATTCACTAAGTGTAAATCTTTGTCTCCCGCCTTGCGTCATGCTCCAATCTCTGCTCAGGAATTTCGTGAAGCTAGTATAAAATGCATACTCATAGTCCAACAGTATTATCTGTCACACCTTATGAATGATGATCCCTCGAAGCAGAATGACTTCAAAAATCGCCTTAACATCTTTCTGGATTCTGAAGGATTGCTCCGAGTGGGAGGTAGGATTGGTAATTCCGATGTCTGCTATTCGACAAAACATCCTCTTCTTCTACCTAGAAGATGTCATTTTAATGAAATCCTTATAGATTGGTATCACCAGATACACTACCATGCTGGACCTGCTGCACTTCAGTCCTTTTTGCAGCAAACGTTCTGGATACCAGCCGCTCGTAGCCTAATAAAATCTCGTAAAAGGCATTGTCCGACCTGCCTTCGTCTCTCCATTAAACCTGTTCAACCCTACATGGGCGATCTCCCTCATGAACGTCTTAGTTCAGTGAATGCTTTTCACATTACCGGTGTTGATTTTGCCGGCCCGTTGCTGTGTAAAACTTCAGACCGAAGAAACGCAGGAGCAGTCAAGGCCTACATATGTTTATTCGTATGTTGCTCAACTAAAGCTCTTCACCTTGAATTAGTCCCATCATTGAGTACTAAGGAGTTTATAAACTCTTTGGACAAGTTCGTTTATCGACGTGGTTTACCATCCAAAATGCTTTCTGACTGTGGTTCTAATTTTAAGGGAACAGCAAACTATCTGAAGGAGGTTGTGCAATGGCATAATGACCAAACCACCCAGAATGAGATAACTGAATATGCGACTCCCAAAGGTATGGAATGGGTTTTTAATCCTCCTAGAAGTCCACATTTCGGTGGCCTCTGGGAAAGTGGAGTCAAAGTTACCAAAACACTTCTTCGTAGGACCTTCGGCAACCAACCATTCACTGCCAGAGAGTTAGATGTTATGATGACAAAAGTTGAAGGAGTGTTAAACTCTAGACCATTGTATCCTGAGTCAAGTGACCCTCAAGATTTTAAGGCCTTAACTCCAGGACATTTCCTGATAGGTCGAGCAATTACTGCTCCTCCTGAAATCAATGTCGAAGATGTACAATCTAACCGACTCAATCGTTGGGAATACCTTCGTCAGCGCACTCAAGAGTTCTGGCGTCGTTGGAGGACTGAATACCTTTACACCCTCCAGCAAAGAGTAAAGTGGCTTAAGAAGACCCCAAACTTGGAAGTTGGACATCTTGTTCTACTACTTGAAGATGATGTACCTCCCCTACAGTGGCCGCTTGGACGAATCACCGAGGTATTTCCTGGTAAGGACAATATAATAAGAGTTGTGTGTGTAAAGACTGCTACAGGTTGCTATAAACGTCCTGCAGTAAAAATAGTGTCCTTGACACATTTGTATAATAATCAAGGCAATGTGCCTATTTAGTTTTAGAAAATTTATGGTTAATTTTGGTGGCCTAGATGTTAAGTTTCTCTAAAAATTCCACATAAATTTTCAGGTACTTACGTCCAGCCCTCTCCTTCCTAATTTTCCTTTATGTTTTACATTTTAACTTTATTCACTATCCTTAGTTTTTGTTTATAATTATTTAATTTAGTTAAATTATTAATTCTTTTGTTACACACGTATATTAGCAATTTCACTTGATATTTTTCCTGTAACTTGTTTTGTTTGACTTGTTGTTGTTTGTTTTGATACTTTGATAAGGCTACCCAGCTGTTTTTTCTCCCTTACGCAGTTTAGCCAACTTAATAACGTGAATTTAACCTTTTCTTCCAACTGCCTGTTGCCGCCTTTTTGTTTCCGGCCTCTCTGGATCTCTGTTGTTTACATCAAGAAGAACGCTGCAACATGTTGTTTCTTGTACTTTGCTGTGATTTTGTAAGTGCAGTGTAAAATGTTGTTTAAACTTACCCTTGTTCTTTTAAAACTGTGTGATACCTGTTAATAAGGTCAAATTGATCCGTGAGTACCTAAATATGTTCTTACATACCTTCAAAGGACTTTGATGCTGTGTGTTAGTGAACCCAGCTCCCTGGGGCACTACAGTTATCTAGTTACCTGTGTTTGAGGTGACCCAGCTCCCTGGATCATCTGTCTTATGCCGTTTACGAACCTGACCTGTTATTTCCGGATGTGCAACAATCTGTGATTAGCATCGATGTATGTGACTTACTCAAAGGAACTGATGTGCTGTTTCATCAAACATTGTCTGTTAGTTGGCTGGGTAGTCCTGTAGGTTATCAGTATCAGATATTTTGTAGACTAATTTTGTTAACTAATTCTTAAGACTGAGTCCAACTATGTTCAGTGAGAGCTTTAAGAGTGGATGCTTTGTTTATGTTGCGCATCATTCCTTAAATTTGTGTTATTACTCGTTTCCCATCTCTCAGACACTCACTGGGCATTGTTGTGTTTATAATAAATACTATAATATAGTTGATGATAAATAATTACCAAATTTTTTTATGTTCTGTTTTTATAATAAACCTAAGTCAGTTCTCATTATTTTTGAGTTATTTTTTACAGTCCTCATAGCTCTATCCTTAATTTTATATTCCCGAAGTTACCACCGTAACAAATCATCGCAATTACAGAAGCAGAACATCCTCCCCTCCCTCAACAGCCACAACCGCATGTTTAACAGAGAACGAGGATACGATAATTGATAACGCTATGATTACTATCTAATGAAAATACCTTGACGTTTCAAGTTTATTGATTATCGATTGAAATAAAAGCATCGTTTCACTTTGCCTCACCTACTACCATTGATAGAAACAATATTGTGTTCACCTTAAAATCTCAAGATTTCCGAATAATTATTTGTTTTAGACGATTTTTAAACATTCTATCCGGTTTTTATCGTAAGTTTTATTAAAGGTTTATGTGTTTCTCTGTGGCACGCAGAACTCCCGATGTAATTGTGCCGGAGAGTTTAAAACTTGGCACAAAAATTAAAGCTTTAATCTAGTTGTGCCACCCGGAATATGACACAACAAACTAAACCTTTTGAACCTTTTCAACCAATTTGGCTGAGTTTTAAAAAAATAAAAACAAGAGCGCCCCGGCTTTTTAGCCGCCTTTCATAGAATGTAACTTGGTGTCAGGTTAAAATCCTGGCACCCAACTCATAACACACACCGTCTTTCTGGATGGGAGAAGTACCTGATCCCGAAACATCGTTAGTTGTAAATAACATTGACAATGGAATACGTCCTACTAATTTTACTCACAACTAATTCGCTGACGACGTCTTCTAAGCGGAAGACGTCTTACCGGCATTACTCTTACCCAGCAGTAAGAATTATGTTGAGAAAAAGAGTCTCAAAAGCGTCTAAGGCTTCATATCTAATCAACTAAGAACGGTAAAGAAATAAAATTTTAGAGTAGAAGTCAACTCCTCATAATATGTTTTAGCTTAAACCATTGATACATTTTATAATGATAATAAACTGCGTAGGCTTGCGCGGTTATTGTCATGAAGATTTAGGTCTTCCGGTGGTGACCGCGTCAATGTAGATGAAAAATCCTACGTTTCGCTTCCACTGTAGGAGGCATCTTCAGGGATGTAGGACATCATTGAATGCTCTACAAGACTGATTTCAACAAATAGTTTGACTAAAACAAACAAAGTTTGTTTCAGTTCAATTTTGTAGAGCATTCCATGATGTCCTACATCCCTGAAGATGCCTCCCACAGTGGAAGCAAAACGTCGGATTTTTTTTTTACATTGACGCGGTCACCACCGGAAAACCTAAATCTTCATTTTATAATTGTTTAGAAAGAACTACGAAGGTATGGAAATAGTCCAGAGATACTTCCTGTAAGTAAAGGATGGTTCACCAGTGACCACTAGATTCGACGGAAACAAATCGACAGAGCTTCGCAGGCCTGCTCGGCTTGCCGTGGCCGCTTATTGTTAAGACAGTCCTAGATAGATGTAAATACCTTGTTTTAAAGCCTTTTTAGGTTTTAAATTTTAGTGACGTTCCAACTTAAGATTGGCGGTGTCTTACATTTTTTAATAAAATTGGCCTTATGATCTCCCAAACATCTCGCCTTATGCCAACTTCATATTAATTTAAAAAAGCTTTCGATGGTTATTGTACGCGATTGAAATGAGTAGAAATTTATTAACACGCACACAACACACACCCAGATATATATATATATATATATATATATATATATATATATATATATATATATATATTATATATATATACGTTCCGTGTTCCTGTTTCTATGTGTTTACGTATATTTTTATCTTAATGAATAGAGTTTAATATGATCGCAGTGCGGCTTTAGTTTTTCTTATGTATTATGTGACCTGATCAATGAGTCTTTACTGTTCTTGTCTTTACCTTCGAGTGTATATTTGTTTGTTTTTTCACCACCTGTTGTTACTTTTTCGCTCTTCAATTATCTTTAATCTTTGTTATTGTCACCGTCCTACGTCCTACTCTCTATCGTCAGGATCCGATTAGTTCTATTTTCATCTACTATTTTCATCCAACATCTACCTTATTCTACTATAGCGGTATCATATCTCCTATGATCTTCACATACCTTACCATCTCAGACCTTCTAACTTTGTTACTGTTGACTCTGGCGAGGCGAGCATTTGGGCCACGCTAAAAGGATCCTTTTTAACCCTCCGTTAAAAGTGTCTACAGCTTGACACCTACCTTTATCTAGTCACAATAGCCATTCCCTTTTCGATTTTATGAAGCGCTCTTTAGTAGATGATCTTCGTGTATCGTCCCGGTGTTTCTGTTTTTATGTGTTTATGTATAGTGTAAGAGATCTTAATAGTGCTATTAATACTTAATAATAACATTAAACATATTCTAACATAACTTTAATCAGATTACATGAACACAATACAACATATTTATAAATCATAATAAAACAATCCTAGGTAACCATGGCAACTCTCCTAACACCCCCCTTACCTAAGATAGTAGAAACTAAGTATATGACTAGGTAGGCTTATACCGATCAGGAGGTTTAAGAGTCGACCTGTCTCTTAAATTATAACGAGCAGGAATACCATTATCCTGACACCCATTTCTGTCATCTCTTCCTACAACAGAGTTACATGCACTAAATGACCTATCTGGTGTTGTGGGCACTAATCTGATATGTTCTCTATTCCGTCTATAACATGATCCTGAGCTATTCTGAACAACATATGAGCGTGGTGAACTATGCTTATCAGTTACTGTACCCTTTTCCCACTTTTCCTTACTGCTACCTGATCTAAACCAAACTTTATCTCCTACTCTTGCTGGTGGCAAATCCTTAGCATTACGGTCGTAAAATCGCTTTTGTTCTTCCTGTTTTTGTTTTAATTTCAAACGAACATCTTCAGGTTTATTATGCTTTGGTCTCAAGAGTTTACTTAAAGTTGGTATTTTATCTTTTAACCTACGACTGAACAAGAGTTGAGCGGGAGACAGACATAAACTCACAAGTGGAGTATTTCTATAAGCTAGCAGTTGGTTGTTAATAGTTTGAATGTTTCCTTGAGACTTTTTTAAAATTAGTTTGCATATTCCTACTGCCTTTTCAGCTTGCCCATTGCTTCTAGGGTAATGAGGGTTGGAGGTTATATGAGTAGCATTTATAGATTCCAGGTATGCTTGAAACTGGTGGCTCTTAAAAGGTGAATTATCAGATATGATGACATCAGGATATCCATGTACTGCAAATACTCCGCTCAAAGCGTCAATAATGGAGTTAATGGATTTAGATTTTAATGTAGTCATTTCTATCCATTTAGAATAGTAATCAACAATTACTAGGTATGACTTACCACCATATTCCATTATATCCATGCCTAATTTCTCCCATGGGCGGTTTGGGATATCATGAGACTGAGGATATCATGAGAGGGAGCTTAGCATTAGCTGGACGAAGTTGTGAACAGATATCACAGCTGAGAACCATATCATTGATATCTTTTGACATGTTTAACCAATAAACTCTTTCTCTAGCTAGCAACTTAGTTTTATTTATTCCTAAATGACCTTGATGGAGAATGTTCAACATATATGAAATTAAACGGCGTGTATCATTAGTCGATCTCTCTAGAAATAGTAGATCATTAGTGATGTTTATCTCATTTCTGTATTTCCAAAAAGGTTTAACTTGTGATGGAACATTTCTAATCTTTACAGGCCATTTATTATTACTAACATAGTCACAAATAGTTGAAAAAGCCACATCACTTTTAATTTCAGAAATCAGCTGATTTCTTACATGATCTGCAATTTTTAAGTTATTTGGCCTTAAAGTGTGGATCTTGACATCATTATGAGGCGGTACTTCTTCGCCATCTCTTATGGAAGCACGAGATAGTGCATCCGCTATTATCATCTCTCTTCCAGGTATATAATCTAAAACAAAATCATACTTCAGCAGGCGCATTAACATAGATTGAAGTCGTGGAGTAACCTTATTAATATCTTTTCTTACTATGTTTACTAAAGGTTTATATGGTCAGTATTTATCCTTACTCGATGACCGTGAGTATAGTAATTAAACTTCTCTAGCCCAAATAGAATGGCCATCATTTCTCTTTCAATAGGAGCATACCTTTTTTGAGTCTCTGTTAATGCTTTGGAGGCATACGCAACCGGTTTACCATGACTTAAAAGACATGCACCCATTCCATCTTTAGATACATCAGTCTGCAGAGTTAGCTGGCCTTTGCCATCATAATGTGTGAGGACAGGAGCATTTGTAACCAATTTCTTTATTTCGTTTACTGTGTCAGTCAAACGTTTGTTCCATACCCACAACACTTTTTCTTTAGTCAGCTCTCTCAGTGGCGCAGTCAGTTTCGATAAATTTGGAATGAATTTTCCTACGTACTTCAAAACACCAAGTATTCTGAGGACATCTTTTTTATTTTGTGGCAATGGCATGTTTGTAATTGCTTTAATTCTATCCTCGTCAATGGTGGTTCCTTTTTCAGATACTTCGAAACCTAATATTTTCAATTTAGTAGCCTTAAATTGGAACTTATCTTTGTTAAAAGTAACTCCTAGTTCATGAGCTCTATCCAGTACTTTTAGTAATACTCTTATCGTGCTCTTCTTCTGTTTCTCCAGCTATTATCAAATCATCTATTTATATTTTATTACCTAGCACATCTCCAAAACACTCCATATTCTTTCTTTGAAAGATTTCACTAGCAGTATTAACACCAAAAGGAAGTCTGCGAAACATGTACCTACCAAATGGAGTAGCGAAACAACATAATAGTGACGATTCTCTATCTAATTCTATTGGTGAAACCCTTCATTCAAGTCTAACACTGAAAAATATTTCTTTCCGCTTAAGTCAGATAATATTTCTTCTGGAGTGGGAATCAAATATCTTTCTCTTACGATTGACTCATTTAAAACTGCTGGATCAAGACATATTCTGAGCTTTTTATTTGGTTTTTCAACTATAACCACATTATTTAACCACTCAGTTGGTTCATTTATTTTTTCGATTACACCCCTCTGTTCCATATCATCAATAGTTTGCTTGTACCTATCATACAACGACTTGGCAACACGACGAGGTGGATAAATAGCTGGTCTACAGTCATTCTTTAATTTTAAATGTATTGGAGGCCCTGGAAACTTTCCTAATCCATCAAATACTTTCGGGTAATGCTCAACAATGCTTTCTTTACTTAGCTTCCCTTTAATTTGCCCTCTATTTTTGACTACAACATCTGTGCGCTTTATCAAACCTAATGCTACACATGTATTTAGACCTAAAATGGACTGAGAATTTTGAGACACCACATAAAATCTAATTTTTACCAACTTTTCATTGACTAAACATTTTAATATTATTGCCCCTAACGGAGTAATTTTATTATTCCCATAGCTAACTAAATGTTCATTGACTTTTTGGAGTTTCTTATTTTTTTCCCCTAATATTTTATTTAAAACAGCTAAAGATAAAACGTTACATTGGGCTCCGGAATCCATCTTCATGGTTACTGGTTCACCATTGATGTTGATCTCTTTAAGCCATTCGTTCTTCTTTTTAGCTTTCATTTCATTTATAGTTATATCATCCATCGCTACTGAGTCACTCTCAGATTCAGAACTTGAAGACGACTTATATGATCTATTACTCTCTTCATCTACATCATGTATTTTTTTTCTATGAGCTATTTTTGTATTGCACATGGATGAGAAATGATTTTTCCCGTTGCATTTGTTACATCTTTTTCTGTAGGCAGGACACTCACCTCTTCTATGTGATGTTCCGCATCTATAACAAGAGTTTATCTTACTCTTCCTACTACTATATTCACCATCTCTATCACTATCATAAGTCTTGGCAGAAGAACGAGGATATGTTTTCTTAGCTATTTTATTGATACTGAAATCATCTTACCAACCATTTCTTTCATGTGCACTTTACTCACCTCATGAGTTCGACACAATTTTTCAGCATTTTGTAGTGTTAAAGATTCTGTATTCAACAGTTTTTCTTTCAGAGACATATCTCGAATACTCATCACTAATTTATCTCTAACCATGTCATCTTCTTCTTTGTACTCACAAGACCGCACTAGATTCTTAAGATCTCTAATAAAATGTTCATTACTCACTCCCTCTTCTTGATGGTGAGTTAAGAACTTATATCTCTCATAAACAATATTCTTTTGTGGATTGCAATACTCTTCAAACTTCTGTACCACATCCGCATATTTGACAATGACAGGATCACCCTTAGTATCTTTCTGATCCTCTAGTTTAAAAGTATTATATACTTTAACACCTTCATCCCCCATGAAGTTAAGCAAAATAGCGATCTTTCGTGGTTCATCTTGTTTATCACTTCCCGATGCTACCATGTATAATTTAAACTTTTGATACCAAATTTTCCATTCTTCAGACAAATTAGGAGCTGAGAAATCTAAGATATTTGGGGTTCTATAGCAATCCATTATCTTTAACTAATATCTGTCAATATATTTTCAAAACATACATCAATTTTTTAGTTTGATCAGCCATTAACTTTATTTTGTTTGATATAAACATTAAAACAATAAAGTAATCTTACCTGACACCATGTAAGAGATCTTAATAGTGCTATTAATACTTAATAATAACATTAAACATATTCTAACATAACTTTAATCAGATTACATGAACACAATACAACATATTTATAAATCATAATAAAACAATCCTAGGTAACCATGGCAACTCTCCTAACATATAGTTTTGTCTTTATAAATAGAGTAATATATATATATATATATATATATATATATATATATATATATATATATATCTATATATATTATTCTTCTTTTTTTTCGTTTTCCAAACTTTATAAGCGTAATTTACTGATAGAAATTCGCTAAAACGTAAATGAAGGACAATCAAGAAGAATAAAACAAACTAAGCGAATTTATTTTTTAAAACTTATTAAAATTCTTATTTTGCCTCTACTTATTCATTTGATCTATTTGACCATATGCTGGAAATATAGGAGGTCTCTTTATATGAAATGTATATATTTGTATAATATGATTGTTTTTAATTATTTATTTTCTTATTCTGTAATATTCGGCAGGTTTGTATATAATAGCTGCCTACGTGACTTATAATTATTCTAAACGATCAATTGTTTGACTTTGTGCTTACTAAACTATCAGTTGTTATTATTTTGTTAGCATTATTTTTATCGATATTATTTGTTACATTGTTACTTTTTTTACTTTCCTCATTTATTCCATTGGTATAAATAATAGGTAGAAATATTTGGTAGAGTATTAGGTATACATATTTGGTATAAACATTAGGTATAAATATTTGGTAGAAATATTAGGTATAAATGATAGGTATAAATATTTGGTAGAAATATTAGGTATAAAAAAAGGAAATTCGCTAAAAATAGGTAGAAATATTTGGTAGAAATGTTATGTATAAATTATAGGTATAAAAAATGGGTAGAAATATTTGATAGAAATAATATGTATAAATTATAGGTAGAAATATTTGGTAGAAATATTAGGTAAAAATAATAGGTAGAAATATTTTGTATAAATAATAGGTATAAATATTAGCTATACATAATAGGTATAAATATTAGCTATAAATAATAGGTATAAATATTAGCTATAAATAATAGATTTAATATTAGATATAAATATTAGGTGCAAATAGATATATGGTTATTATATGTATTGTGTTAGCACTAACCAGAAATCGAGATTTTAACTAAATCGATTTGATGGCCGTGAATTGACTAGTGGTCGGAGGGCCCATTTGTAATAAGTTTAAATTAATAAAATCGAATTTTAGTTTTAGCTAAACGCTCTTATGGACTTAAATGAAGCTTGTAAACACATTTAAGTGTCGAAAATAAGTTAAACAAATAAAGTTTTGTGACTTCCTTAAAAAATTGTTATTATTTTATTTATTATAAAATATATGTATAATATATATGTATATATGTATAAATAATATATGATATATATTATTTTGGTTATAAAATTAAATTAAAATGCTGATAAATGAGTAAAATAGTTACATTGGTTTCTTTTTTATTTTAACTGATGTAAAAATATCCTCAGCTTTGCTAATGGAATAAAATATATAAGAATTAACTGTAAAAATTGTAATATGTGACTTCACATATTTGTCAAGTATTTGTCAAGTATATACACAAGAAGACAATATACTCAGCATAATTTGCTGAGCATGTGTTCAAAATTTCAAGCGCGTACGACAAAAAGTAACAATTTAGGGATATTAGTAAAATGGTAGGGCACAGCGTTTAAAAGATGTTAAAATTTTAGTTGGATTTAAGGTTTAAAAATGGACGGTTACATTTTTAATAAAATGAAAGAAGACGATGTGGCAACAGTGTGCTTGGCTGTGGAAAGTTGGACCCCTCCCGCCCCCTCCCTGGGGTCCTGGGGGCCGCATCCTCTTTCCTATCTTACTGTACAATTTTTATCTTGACTCAAATGAAGGAGGATAAAAACGAGGAATTTATATCAAAAATGTAATCCATTGTGTTTAATATTTTCCGAGGGGGGATAAAATAATGACAAAGACAAGGGTTTACTTTGCTTATTATCTTCTATGATCGATAATGAGGAATTGTTTTACAATTTGTTATCAAATTTCTAAATTTGAGCAACTGCAGATGACGGGAGTCTGTCTGTTTGTGTGTGATTTATGTATAAACGTTTCTTGTTTTGTACATACATAAATCACATACAGGATTCAGAAAACGGCTCATCCGAATTAAATAAAAATTCTTACGAGAGAAAACTGATTATTTCAAATTTATTAAAGAAATTTAAATTCGAAAAAAATGCTTAAAATGATATCTAATTTATAAAGTATGACTTCAGACTCACTTCGCTCGTGCTTGGATATTAAAACAAGACCCCTCCGACCTCTTGGTCCCTCCGCCGCCTCGGCGCTGGAGGCCGTGTCAGGGCCACATGGTTGTTAGCCTATTGTCTGATTTCTAATTTATAGAAGTGTCATACTGTCACGATATAAGTGAGTTTTCAAATGTATTAGTAATCAAAACGTGACTTGTTTACATTATGTTACATATGTCAATCTATAACACCGGAACTTATGCTTAACTTGATATTTTCGTTATCCATACATAAAAGTCTATACTTATCAGATTACTATGTGATTTATTTACTTATCAGGACCTCTTCCAACCAGTCCTGTGCCTCTCATACACGTGATAACTCATACATTGGATCATCGTTAAAGATTTGCTACCATAATGGGTAAACCTATGTTTGCCCGTTACATATTTATATATTTGATACAAGTGTATTCGGAATTTACTAATCTATCGAATATATATACTCGATACAATGCCGAGTTCCACATGGCTCTAATAGTGTCCCGTTCGTGCATACCTAATGATGGTTTAAGTAGTTCCACAAGGCTCTACAGGTGTCCCAGTCGTGCATACCCAATGATGGTTTAAGGAGTTCCACAAGGGTTTACAAGTTTCCCGTTCGTGCATACCTAATGATGGTTTAAGTAGTTCCACAAGGCTCTACAGGTGTCCCAGTCGTGCATACCCAATGATGGTTTAAGGAGTTCCACAAGGGTTTACAAGTTTCCCGTTCGTGCATACCTAATGATGGTTTAAGGAGTTCCACAAGGTTTTTCAAGTGTCCCGTTTGTCTTAGCTATTCACTGGTAGCGAGTAGTATTGATTCAGCCCTTTACATTCTCTAAAAATCATTTTATTTCATACTAATTTTAAATGACATTCAAACTATGGCCCCTCCATACAAAATCGACCTTTATTCCCTGTGTGTAATGTAAAGCTGTAGAGCTCCCAACATATGTGTCCTACATTTTTTTTATCAGGGAGATAATCCTCTACCATAGGGAGTAAGTTTTAACATAATTCTCTTATCACAGTGCAGAGTTAAATTACTCCCTAATATTTCGAAGTTGGGAAGTCTTAGAAAAATTCTTTTATCTCTTTATTTGTATTATTTACCATTGGTATTAGCTGTTGAATGGGATTTTGTTATTTTTTTCATATTTTATTCATAGATATGTGGAAAATTACAGTGTGCACTAATCATCTGAAACCTGAATTTACACTTATTATCAGTTTTAGGTGTTTTAAAGACCTTCTGAGTAGTTTTTACAAATTTGTCTGTCTCTCACCATCTTAGCTCCCAGTAAGGTTATGCTAGCAAACCTAAAATCAAGAGCGTTGAAATTTAATTAAAACATAACCTTTAGCTCTATTTGTGCTTTCTAGAAGAATTTTTTACACAACTGGTAAAGGATATCGACTCAGACCCCTGGGGCCTAGGCTATAAGATTGTAATGAAAAAACTAGGTGATATGAAGTCAAGTAATGAAATGGATAGTTCGCGAATGGAAAAAATTATCGATACACTGTTCCCATCTCACAACTAAGGATAATAGATCCCATTAGAGATGTCGACGAATGTCCCCCTTTTACCCTCGGAGAACTAGAGGAAGCGGTTTTATCTATGAAGGACAAAAAAGCGCCTGGACCAGACGGGATACCATCAGAAGCCTTAAAGGAAGTACTAAAACATAAACCCACCCTTCTACTGGACATGTACAACTCCTGCCTCAACGAAGGTATATTCCATTCTGAATGGAAAGTAGGTCGTCTCGTTTTAATAGACAAAGGTAAGGGAGACCCTGAACAAGCCTCATCGTACAGCTGGGAAAGTGCTCGAAAAGTTTTTAAAAGCAAGAATGAAGTCCGCAATAACTTCATCAGGAGACCTTGCACCGCAGCAGTTTGGTTTCAGATCAGGTCTTTCTACCATAGATGCAATAAGGCAGATCCCTGAGGCTGTCTCAGCTGCAGAGAATCATAGTTCCCGATGCAAAAGAGTAGTGTTGCTAGTAACATTAGACGTAAAGAACGCTTTTAACTCAGTTAGATGGCGCGACATGATAAAAGCTCTCGAAGAACATTTCAAGTTACCAAAATACATGTTAAGAATATTGAACGATTATCTCAATGATAGAAGCCTCCTCTATGACACAAAAGATGGACAGAAAAAAACAAAAATTACAGCTGGCGCAGCGCAGGGATCTATCCTTGGCCCAGACTTGTGGAACATAGTATATGATGAACTTCTCAGAATTGCTTTGCCAGATGAATGCAAATTAATCGCATATGCAGACGATATAGCAGCAATTATCATAGCCCGAGACGTAGAACTGGCCCAAATAAAGTTCAACCAAATTATGAGAATCATTATAAGATGGATGTCTAACCATGGCCTTTCCTTAGCACTGAACAAAACCGAAGCCATATTCTTAACTAAGAAGAGAATTCCTACAATGATCCCAGTCCAAGTCGGGAACGAAGTAGTCACCAGCAAGCCAACTGTTAAGTACCTTGGAAGATCATCTAAAAATAGCTGCAGAAAAAACTTCACTGCGAGTGCGGGCACTTGGAAGGCTAATGTCTAACATCGGAGGCCCGAGAGCAAGCAAGAGAAGATTACTAATGTCATCAAGTCAATCTATTATCCTGTACGGAGCAGAAATCTGGGCCGATGTTCTTAGCAAAAAAAAGCTACAAAAAATCGTAGCGCGAGTCCAAAGGAAATCAGTCTTGAGGGTAGCTTCTGCATACCGAACGGTCTCCGAACCAGCTGTTTTAGTCATTGCAAGCGTCATTCCCATTGACCTGCTAGCTATAGAGCGAAAGAGAGTGTACGAAAGAAAAATAGAAGCCAATCATAATGCAGTACGAAAAGAAGAAAGAGATAGAACCATGGGGTGGTGGCAACTTTCATGGGATGAGGAGACAAGAGGCCGCTGGACATGGCGCCTGATTAAAGATATCAAATCATGGGTAGATCGAACGCATGGAGAAGTAGGTTTCTACATAACACAGCTCCTTAGGTGGCACGGATATTTTAGGTCCTACTTACACAAAATCGGGAAGCATCAGTCTTCTGATTGTCTCTATTGCCCTGGTCTCATTGACAACGTAGAACATACTTTTTTTGATTGTACTAAATGGACCAACGAGAGACTAAATCTAACCATGATATATGGGCCAATCACACCCGACACCATAGTAAATGTCATGCTGAAAAACGAGGACTCGTGGGAAATGATCAATACTTTTGCTGAGACCATCCTGCGAGCTAAAAAAGATGATTTAGACAATGTTGTATAGAAACACAATATAATTGTGCGAGAGACACCTAGGAAATGTAACAAGCAAAATGCAATGCTACATCTGGGAACTGTTCCATCATTCGACATTCGTCATCATTGATGGCTCGACATAATGTCATGTCCCACTCTGTTTCGTTACGTCTAACTCATCAGGGCGCCGACAGAGCCTGAACTCACTCTGACCTTCAATTAATTCCGAAGAATATAATGTGAAGTACTTACCAGAGACGAGCGGTGCTTTCTTACCGCCATCATGCATGGCAAGCAAAACATATATCATTTGATACTACCGAGTTTTGCAAAACATGAATAGTTGACACAATATAATTGTGCGAGAGACACCTAGGAAATGTAACAAGCAAAATGCAATGCTACATCTGGGAACTGTTCCATCATTCGACATTCGTCATCATTGATGGCTCGACATAATGTCATGTCCCACTCTGTTTCGTTACGTCTAACTCATCAGGGCGCCGACAGAGCCTGAACTCACTCTGACCTTCAATTAATTCCGAAGAATATAATGTGAAGTACTTACCAGAGACGAGCGGTGCTCTCTTACCGCCATCATGCATGGCAAGCAAAATATATATTATTTGATACTACCGAGTTTTGCAAAACATGAATAGTTGACACAATATAATTGTGCGAGAGACACCTAGGAAATGTAACAAGCAAAATGCAATGCTACTTTTGCAATACATTTTTGCATACACTTTTGCATTACATCAATGATGACGAATGTCGAATGATGGAACAGTTCCCAGATGTAGCATTGCATTTTGCTTGTTACATTTCCTAGGTGTCTCTCGCACAATTATATTGTGTCAACTATTCATGTTTTGCAAAACTCGGTAGTATCAAATGATATTTGTATAGGAACACTTTACCAATACTGTATACTGTCATAATTTATTTATTTATTTTTATTTATTTATTTATATTTTTATTTTTATTTTTATTTATTTATTTATTTTTATTTTTTTTTTTTTTTTTTTTGGTCAGGTTTGAGGTGGGTTCTAGGCGTTGCAGATTTCTTTGCAACGTCTAGACCCCACATTAAAGCTCTGACAAAAGGAGACATAGGGGTAAGATGGGAGGGAGCCGGAAGGCTCAAGATAAACCTAGCCTGAAGTAATGTGAATAACGGTTCCAGGCTAGGTTTAAGGGGTTTCGCGG
Source organism: Microvelia longipes (assembly GCA_018340805.1). Classification (NCBI taxonomy): domain Eukaryota; kingdom Metazoa; phylum Arthropoda; class Insecta; order Hemiptera; family Veliidae; genus Microvelia; species Microvelia longipes. The sequence goes on from JACMZG010001863.1 coordinate 3,621,924, forward strand.
AGTGAGTTTTAGTTGGTATGAGGCAGACCCTGAGTCCAACACTGTTGACAGACCGCTGTCTTCGTGCGTAAATGCATTTCTCTCTCTTTTTGGTAACATTTTTCCCGCAAGAAAAATTTTGCCAAAAAAAAAAAAAAAAAAAAAAAGAATTTTTTACAGCCAAAAAAAAAAAAAAAAAAAAAAAACAATTATAATTTAACTCGCATTTAGGCAGTCCTATGAGACTAACTAACTTGCTAAATATCATCTTATTAGTTCAATTTGTATCGAATGAGATGCTTGTAATGGTGGCGTATCAGACAAGGGCCGTGCCGAAAAAATAAGAATAAGAATATTTTTATTACGGACTTACATGCAATAAGTAAATTACAAAATTAGACAAAGAATTAACAAGTTACAAAAATTAACAATTTACATAAGTTAAAACAAGAATATAAAATATATAATAAAATACACAAAAAGAAAACAACAAAAAAGAAACTAAGTATTGAAGAACTTATAATAATAACAAAAGGAAAAAAAATTTAGTTATGCTTAAAAGCAAATTAACATTAATTTAACAGTTTAAAATATATAATGGACAGTGAAAGGCCTATATAGAGCAGCTAAGAGGCCGAAGGCCTTTTGTTTTTTAAAGATTAGCCTAAACAGAGATTGAAATGAGTGCCATGAGTGCGAATAATGCTTTTCTGTGCCGATTAGATTTGTTACTTTTGTATAATTTTCAATCTATAAAATTGTAAAGGTATATTTCAATGTCATTTTGATATCTATATATAAAGGATATGAAGAATGGTAAAATACTTTGCTTGAAAAACTATGTACTCGTATCAAGTGTACTCAATGACCAAGCTAAAGATAAATAAAATAAATAAATAAATGGTTTATTTACACTATAAACATTTTTTGAGTAGCTTAACACAAATAAAAAGTGTAAAATAGGATGGACTCTAAGTAATCTTAGTTCTTCCGTCCATCCTTAAACATGGGAGAAAGAAAAACAGAAATTTAATAAAAATAAATTGACAAACTATGTTTTTGAAATAAAAAAAAGAGTGAGAGGAGAGAATTAATACACATGCATGGGTGTATATATTTTGAGCATTTATTGTTAAGATCAAAATAACTTACTCATACATTGTCATTTCATTATAATAAAACAAAAGCATAAAATAATAATAAGCCTATTCTTTTAAAAAGTTATGAAAATGACAGATATAAGAAAAACATTGTATGCAAAGATTGTTAAAGGTGTAGTTATGAGGTTTAAAATAAAACCCATTAAGTCTGTTCTCTACTCTCGCTAACATAAAAATATGTAAATAGAAAAAACTAAGTGTAAAAAAAAACAGAATAATAGACTAGAAAAAAAAACAATAATCACTATAAATAAAAACAACAGTTCAAAAACACAAAATTATCTTTAGAAAAGATCAAACAAAAACATCTTATATTAACCTAGTTAATATATTTTATCTACTCACGGCAGCAAAATTAGCCATTACTGAACTGTTTTTAAGCTGCAAAATGTCATTTTACCTACACTGTCAAACAATACGGGAAATATTTTAAAACAGTACGCAAAATGTTTCAAAACAGTACGCAAAATGTTTTGGTAATGAAAAAAGTACTAGGGAGTTATGGCTCATTTAAATAACATGGGAAAAAAGTCAAAACTCCCTAGGCGGGAAAATGAATGAGCGGAGGTTATTATTTTATAAATTATTGCGTGAATTTCGGTATTGTTTTATTTTGTAAACTATGATCTATTCTAGCTTGTTTCTAGTATGTAACTTTCTTTATTGTTACTTAAAATTACGATATTATTATTAAATGTTTAACATTTGTTTATCTAATAATATATAATGTTTTTGAAACAGATTGGCAACACTGATAATTTTGGCATTAAATTAAATTATTTACCAGCTGTTTATGAATCGACAGATTTTTAATGTTTAAGTCGTCAAATTTTGTATTTCATGTTGTTATATTTAGTTCAAGTATATAAAGTTACAAAAATAGAACGTTATCAAAAACTAAATCTGTAAACTAAAGTTAAGTTACTAAAACATAATGAGTGAGAACAACAGTGAAGTGAATAAAGGTACAAACATTGTTGACATTGACAAGTTATTGGACCATACTCCACCTGATATTGTCAGCGTTGCATCTACTTCAAAGCAGTCTTTACTGCCTGTTAAATCTCGCAGCAAGTATTTAAAATAATCTCTTGTGTATTTTTTCTGCCGTTAGTAGATAAAATAGTATATGCTACTATGCAGCAAAGGAAACATTGCAGACTCGTGCAATTAATTACCTGCCTCGGCTTACGCCTCTGCAGGTAATTCGCCATTTGCCAGCCTTGGCTTCGCCTCGTCTGTCAAATGGGTTAATTACCTGCCTCGGCTTACGCCTCTGCAGGTAATTTCCATTGCCCACCCTCGCCTTCGGCTCGGGGGCAAATTTATAAACTCGTCTGCAAATTCCATTTGCTGCCTAGTAGCATAATATACTATTATAATTAAAAATAAACTTTGAAATATTAATAATATTAGAACAAAACTTAAATTATTAGTATTAATTATTTTAAAAAATTAAATAATAAATCATTAAAATAAAACAATACCAATATTGGTATATATATTTTATACAGTTATCAGTCACTAGAATATTGATGCTTGAGTTTTAGTATCACAAAGTCATGCATAAAGCATTTAAATATAAAAAAAACTTAAACTAATGATAATGAAATTTGTTATTTATTTTTTATTTTAAGGTAAGTATGCTGTTTTAATAATAAATTGTACTTATATAAAAAAAAGAGATCAAGCAATCATATTAAAAGTAAAGATTTATAATAAGAGTTTTATTTATGATAAGAGTTTTTCATGAGAAAAGTAAAGATTTATAATGATTTTGAATCAATTTTTATTCTTACAGTTTTAATAAGATCAATATAAATTTTAAGTTTCATGACAGATAATATAAGTATAAAGAAAAATAATAATAATTTTTATTATTATTATTGTCTAAGAGGAAAAATATAATTGTATTCTTTGTCTAATTAATTGAAAAATAAGTAATTATAAAGTAGATTAAAAATTTACATATTACTTTGAAAATTTAATCGCTTGAAGTAGAAGAAGCGCTAAAATTATTTTGTGATTTAAAATAATTTTTTAATCAAAATTATTGTGGTTATCTATGGTAAAGATTAAAAATACTATTATATATTATCAAAATAATATATTTTAGAATATTGGGCTGTTGACTAAAATTAGGAAATTATATTTTAGAATGATATTACATAAAAATAGATATATGTAAATAAATACCTAAAATTAAGTTAGATATAAAATATGGGGAGACAAGATAATTAAATATATGTTTATTAAATAAAATAAACTAAATGGCAGTGAAAATATGGAATTGAAATATATTCGTACAAAATATTCTTGAAAGAGGACTAGAAATAATACTAGGACATTTATATGAAAACCAAATAAGTTTAGATTAGAATATTTAGTACATATGAATAAATTTTAAATGCAATACAATTAAATAAGGTTTTCATTATTTTTCTGTAAATTAAATAGATGTTCTCTAAATTTATTTTTGAATGAATACTCTTTGAGAGTGAAAATGTTATGTGGAATAGCATTTAATAAAATAGGGGAGAATCCTGAGAAAGAAGCTTCAAATTTACTAGTCCGGTGTTGCAATATGTTGAAGTGCTGGTGAGTATTCCTAAGTTGTAAATTATGATGGTGTGATCTGGTAGATAAAAGTTATAGAGATAAGAAGGTGTTTCAGAGTTTATGATTTTGTGGAGCATACAAGCATTATGTAGTAACCTCCTATTCTCCATATTCAGTATGTTTTTTTCTATCAACCTTGGTGAGATATGGTCTCTCATATTGTAACCCCATGCAAATCTAATACAAGCGTAGATACTCTACATATGCGATTGAAGTCTATATAACTAAGATACGTATGCATTAAATTACTCTCTTGTGAATGCATGTTAAAAGGCTTGCATTTGACAAGTGAATTGTCGAGGATTTCAAGCACGCTGCTGCTATGAGTGCTTTCGATAATTTTAATTGTGGTTTTGTGGGATTTCCTTCCCTGCGTCTCTCTCTCTCCCTCTTTCTTTTATCTATTACACGTAATTTCTCTTTCACTCTCTCTTCATCTTTCTCTCTCTCACACATTGATGAATTTAATGTGACTTCATTATAATGTTTATTAAATTTATCTATTTTACCTGGTTTTTTTATGAGGGAAATAGCCTGTAAAATATTGAGTCAAGAGATGACTTATGGTCCAAGAGCCGTGCCTAAAAATGTGACTCATTTTGTACTACTTTAAACCAGTTTTTTCCCTGAAAATATAAAACCTTAAATTATAAAGGAAAAGCTTTCTGCCTATCTATAGTGAAGTCTAAATAGGCAAAACGCGCCTAGAAACGCGCGATAGAATATGCTCAAAATATTAGAAAATCGTATAGATTCCTGTTTTCATACAATCAGTGGTTTCCTGTAGGGCGTGAGCAAAACATGAGGACAGCATTTTTAAAGCTGATGAAATTTCCTATAAAACGAGTGTTTTTTCATCAAAATTGGATTACTATTGCTAAAGTTATGACGTTTGTTAATTGGCCAAAAATATGCACAAAAAGGCAATATTTTTCAAAGAAATTCGCTGACTGCATAAATTAATCATTTTTTTGGTGTTTTTGAAAGAGCCATTTGGTTGTAGTCATCCGATTTTGATGATTTAACACTCAACCTCAACCTCATTGACTCATTTGTTCTTTCGAAATCCGCCATAAAGTCCATGCGTGCTAATTTTACTTCTGAATTCATTTCAATTGTTATATAAAAACAATTGTTTTTAGCTCTTTTAATGGTAAATCATGATGGTGTTTTCATGTCTGTTACAGGTTTGGGAAAAGATATGAATTACCTTTACTAGCTCAGAGCATGATAATGAACGTAATGATGTTTCTGATGGTTCACCTGTGCGTCAGAGTCAAGAGCAGGAGCCAGATAATCAGGGGCCCGGATAGAGTATTTACAGGTATATTGCCTCTTACATTGTTTGTAGTTTTCAATGTTTTGCCTTTCCCAGGTTTTCTTAACTTTTTGTTTCTTATATTTTTGCATGCACAGCATAGTATACGGATCACGTTCTCATTCTAACAATCATACTTTATTCCATGTATTATACATCAAATGAAATGTTCTAACGTTACCAATTTTTTTGTAGTAGACTCTTCAATGAAATATATTTCTTGTTTTCCTTAAATGTTGATTTTCTGGAAAAAACTTATTTCCTCTTCTTTGAAAATTTGATTTATCATAATCAGAATAAATTCGTAGATTTTACATTTAGTGGAATAATAATTATTTATTATTATTGTTAATAATAATAATAATATTGTTCAGGAATTTATGATTTGAATTATGATTTTTATTATTTTCCGAGGTTTTTGTCTGTGTTTCCTTTACACATACATGACACTATATTGGTCCGTACTAGAGGTACGGACCATGTTAAGCACTGTCCTTTTTAGTGAATGGGCGCTGAATCGAACGAACCCGAAGTCCGAAGTCAATACGACCACTCTAAGTAACCAAAAAATAAAAAAAAATAAAGTGGTCGTATAGACTTTAGACCATGTTAGTTCGGTTACGGATTTGTTGCTAACACAATACTTTTCCTATATATCTACGGTATAAATAAGGAAAAGTAAAAATGTAAGACATTCCTCTAATTAATTCTATAGGTAAAAAAAGTATGAAAACTAGAATAATTTGATAAAGGACACATTTTTGTATTTAATATACTTTTAATAAAGTTAATTATAGACAACAGTATGTAGAATTATATTTTCATGTTGTTTAAAAATAAATAAATATGCAAATAAAATAAGATAAATATGCAAATAAGATAAATATGCTAATAAAATAAATAAATATTAAAAAAAAATAAAGTAAATATGCAAATAAAATACATATGCAAATAAAATATATAAATGAATGAACAAATATTAATTTATTGTTTATTGAAAAACTTTTTTGTATCAGATTTTCCCTTCGGAAATTAAAACTTTTACAATGATTTATAGGGTAGGTTTTCTTTTTTACAAAGTATTTTCTAATAAATCTGATTTTATTGGACATTTTCAAGCACCCAAGCTGCTTTTTCTTATTTATTTTTATTTTTAAAGATAAAATGGTATAATATATTTTACTGCTAGTTTCTTTAGGTCAGTTTATGGTTTTTAGCGAATTTCCTTTGGAAAATTTCGCTATTACGGGTGCACTGCTAGAGATGAAGGAAGTTAAGAATGTGACACTATTACAATTCAGAGCTTCAATCACACACAATTAAATACATAATCCGCTTAAAACGCCTTTGAAGGGAAAGCATATTAACCGAGAATGATAAAAATTTAAAAATTCAATAAAAATATTTTTTTGAGGTAGTACGTAATTGAGCACTTTATTGGACCGTTTTTAGGATGAGAAGCCAATCATTATTGTTATAGGAGGTTATTTAGTACTTTTCACCTCCGAGGACAATTATGAATGTAAAAAAAAACTCCTAGGACGTAAAAGTAATTCATATATTGCCGCCATTACTGTAATTGTAGCGTGTTCAAAAAAACAATCTGTGTAAACACTTCATGAGGTTTCTTTAAAAACGTTCATTTTGTTTCTGTTTTTGTTCGTAGACTATTTTTTTCGTTTTTAAAAGGTGTTCTAATTGAAAAATTTTGTGTGTTTATTTGTAAAGCTTTTACATTTTTGAGTAAAAGTATGAAGCTATGGATGAATTCAATGACGACGATAATATGGAGTTAATTAAACGTTTGTTTTTTTTCACTTAAGTATATAGCGCAGTTTATTTAATGAGTGCTACCTCAAAAAAAATAGTGTATGCCATCCGACTGAGAATGTCTTTATGTCTTGGCAATTTTTCCCGACTCGCTTCGCTCGTCGGTAAATCTAATTGCCGTGACATAAAGACAGACTTCTCAGCCTTATGGCATAAATAACGATTTTTCTTTAATATAGAAAAAAACTCTTTACATACCTTATGCAAAGTGTCAAAAACTAACGATTTGTTCGACATGAGTTTTTAAAAAAGGTTGAACTTGTCTGCGTTGTAAGTGTCATTCTCGTTGTAATCTCTAATTAGTTTCGGAAAAATTGTTAAGTTCATGATTCTAAAGTTGAATTTTTTACCGATTCCGCTTACCCGTTAATTTGACGGTAAACAATTCCGTGTCGGGATTTAGAACGATCGATCCAGCCACTTGATCCCGTAAATTCATTGATGTTTAAAGTTTAAGCTATTTTGTAGGCTTTCTCTATTTTTTTCGGTTCTATATATATTATATATATATATATATATATATATATATATATATATATATATATATATATATATATATATATATATATATATACGCGTCTCCACCAATCTCGGGATAAGGTAACTATATATTTATCATTCATCGGAAAATAAAAGCTACGCGCTTGGTGAAGCCATTCTAATAAAATGCGCTCTAACTCTTCAATTTTTCCGGATTAATTTTTTTGTTTTACAAACACCATGTCCAGCATTTCGTTCAATGTCGGATCGATTTTTTCAAATCGTCCGAAGTTTTGATGTATAGGAATACCTAATTCGTTGGATATTTCATTTTTGCCCAAGAGCCGGACCTGAAAAAATGTGACTCATTTTGTACTACTTTAAACAAAATTTTTCTAAAAATATACTTTAAATTATGAAGAAAAAACATAGTCTGTCTATCCAGAGTGGAGCCCTTCTTTTGGTTAACCGCACAAGTTTCAGTTTTCTTGAAATAAGTGGTTCCCTGTGGGTCGTGTGCAAAACAGGAATAAAACATTTTTTTAAACTGATAAAATGACCAATAAAGCGAGTATTCAATCATATAAATCGGATGACTACAACCGAAGTTATGGCTCTTTCAAAAACTCCAAAAAATGGTTATTTTATGCAAAGTCAGCGAATTTCTTTGAAAAAATATCGACTTTTTGTGAATTTTTTGGCCATTTAACAAATGTCATAACTTTAGTTGTAGCTGTCAGAATTTGACGAAAAAAACACTCGTTTTACAGTAAATTTTATCAGCTTTAAAAAAATGTCCTCTTCATGTTTTGCACACGATCTACAGGGAACCACTTATTGCAAGAAAACGAGAATATGTGCAGTTCTCTAATATTTTGAGGGAGTGCATTCATATGAAAAGCTCCTCTCTGGATAGGCAGACTATGCTTTTCCTTCATAATTTTAGGTGTAATTTCAGAAAAATTTGGTTTGAAATAGTACAAAATGCACACTTCATTTTGTACTATTTCAAATGCTTTAGCATGAATTATCTATTAAATTAAATATTCTTTGTGAAGATAAAGAGTATTTACGCGTATATATATATATATATATATATATATATATATATATATATATATATATATATATATATATATATATATACACACGCGTCTCCACCAATCTCGGATAAGGTTATGAATAAAAACACAGCTTTACATGAAACTATATATTTATTTCTAGCAAACGTTTCGAATTTATCTACAAATTCTTCATCAGGGCCCTTTGCAACACATGAAAATATAATAATAGATAAATTAAATAAAAATGAGCAAAATTTAACCATGCTGAATTTAAAATAAAAGTTAATATATATATATATATATATATATATATATATTATATATATATATATATATATATATATATATATATATATATATATATATATATATATATAATATATATATATATATATATATATATATATATATATATGTGGTTGTGTTGTGTGTGTGTGTGTGTGTGTGTGTGTGTGTGTGGTGTGTGTGTGTTGTGTGTGTGTGTGTGTGTGTGTGTGCTATATATATATATATATATATTTATTATATACGTAAGATCAGACTAAGATTTTTGGAGCATACTTTGTACAAAATCAAGCATTTTTTTGGGGTAGGGGAGAGGTGGACAATAACTATATTGAATACTAGATTTTCGTTTGTAGAATCTACTAAATTTTTTTATATAATCGGTAAAAATTACACAGTAAAAGGTCTTTTACTATGTATTGTAAGACACTGAATTGTGTTTTTTTCATACTTTACCAACATAAGGATTTAATGTAGGTGCATCTTAAATGCTCCGCCCGGTAGAATTTTAATATTATTGTTTCAATGGTATTAACTACTGCTAGATTTTTGCCAGGAGACGTGTGTCTTTTTACCTTTTTACTTGATTTATAATTTAGTATAACCAGATAACATCGTATATACAGCTATTGTATTAGGAGAGTTAGGTACTAGACATCTGATAGTGAAGATTCACCTAGTTATGAGTCAGGATGGTAACCTTGACGTTGGTAACCTTGAGTACCAAACTTAAAAATAAATGCTTGATAGATAAGTTTGTGGTGATGTCATCATCAATTTTGATTGTTTTTAATAACCTTATTCTGGTTGGATATTGATTTGAATCTATGATGTTCTTTGAATATTTTAGCTTGAGTCTCTAACATATTCTTTTTGACGGATATTGTAATTTTTATGTGATTATTATAATCGCTATTTGTGATTGATTGTAATTTTTTTTATAACTCCATACTAAAATGATAATATAGTCACTGAACCTTAAAATTTTAAATAAGTCAAAACCTGAATTTAAAACAAGTCAAAACCTAAATTTAAATAAGTCAAACCCTGAATTTTAAAATAAGTTATATATGTAATAGTTAATATTAATCTCTTAACTATTATATATATTACTTATTTCAAAATTTACTTAAACTTTATATTATATTATTACTTAAACTTCCAAAACTAAATTTATTCTAAATATTTTTGACCCATGACAACTATGTGTCAATATCAATGCCGCCAACCTAATATAAATTAATATCCCTATACAGTTAATTGTATCATAATTTGCCAAATAGACTAAACACGAATTTTCGTCATGATTCCCTCTATTTTTACTTATACTCATTTATAATAATTGGGTATGTAATAAAATTATTATGTTAGCCAAAAAATTACGGATGACACCGGAATTATCTGTTAAAGGTGTTTATAAGGCTTCCTAAATGGTTTTCTCTAAGTTGTCTGTCTAGATGTGTGTGTGTGTGTTATTATCGTAGCTCGCAATGTATTTATGCTAGAGGGTTGAAACTTTGTACAAAAATTAGTCTATATGTGTAGTCGTGCTATCCGGTAAATAAAACGTCGAAACACTGTTGCGATCGAATTGAGATTTTGCACGCAGGTAGCCATGTATATTATCTGTCATTATCTGACAGATAATGACAGATTCATGTCATTATCTGCATTAGTTCGATTTTTATCGAATTACTTGTGTGCGTTTTCTTAAAAAAATACTATAATATCGGAAAATAATCCTTAAAGTTAAAGCTTAAAGTTGAAATGCAGTACATGTGTATACCTATACGTACACGTAGTAATACATTTCGTTTCAATATGACAAGTATATACATGATTTTTGTTAGGTAATAAAAGTTAAGAACGATAGAGCGTGGTCAGTGCCTGGATGGGTGACCGCTGGGAATGAAATGGATGCATTTACTATCTGACGACGAGCAAAGCGAGTCCGAAGTAGGGAGGATAAGCGTAGCGAATCTAATGTGATATGAAAACGTTCGGAGATACCCATAATTATTGAATAACAAAATGATTGTTACAAGTATTAGAGTTAATTCTTGTATTGTCTTGATAGACTTAGTTAATGAAGTAAAGCCTTGTGGATAGTATGATTTTTAGAATGAGGTGTTTTAAAGCTTTTTCCTGCACTTGTTCACTGGTATTTATTATTATTTACTGATAAGGGTAATAACCCTTATCAGTAGACTTTTGAATTAGCTCAGTTAAGGAACATAAAAATTCTGTGCTCTTCATTTTTGTGTGGACTAGCACTAAGGCACTATTACACAAATAGTATGTCACTACTAATACAGAGTTTTTCTCATATTATTGTATTATAATTATCTGTTCTTGATACTGTGTATCAGCGTACCAAATTTAAAAAAATAAAGTATGACTACCCCAGAACTTTTTCTTACTAAATCTGATTTGGTACGATCATCCTCCTAGTTTAGAATGTATAAATCACCAATTTTATATTGTGTCACGTATTTGGACTCGCTTCCCTTGTTTTAAGACAGTAGAAATAATCGTTTCATTCCTAGGGGTCACCCATCCTGGCATTGACCTCGCTCAATGCTACTTATAGTAGTGAATATAATTTTTTTTTTTAAAGAAAAATCCTTTATTAACAAACTAAAATACAAAAAATGTACAATCAAAAAGGACATATATAGCAATAAAAATAATAATATACAGTGAGATTGATAGGAATATTCTCCCCACAAAAGAGCCACTGAAGCTCTGCGCTGTGGGGAGGAGTGTTTAGACCACAAACATTATTGTCTATTAAAAGATAAAATTACAAATAATGGCACAGGTGTAAAAGATATAATGAAATGTTTAGGTCATAATAATTATTAAATGTATAGACTATGTACAGTATTACTTTCATTTATGAAATTATAGAGATTATAACATTTACATTACTATTTTGTTTTTAATTACAAAAACGTTTTATTTTAGATTAATAATTTTAATAAATTATTTTATTTTAATAATTTTTTATGAACATACTTTTTATAAATTTAGTATTGAATTTTAGTAATTATCAGTATTGAAATGGATTATGATAATTTTTAAAATTCCACTTAGGATGCCTTAAAAACACCTAAATCAAATAATTCAGATGTTATCCCGGTTTCGGATTTTTTTGCAAACACAATACTTTTTCTATATCTAAAATTTTAAGTTTTGTATGAAGTCAATTAAGTTTGATACCATGGATTTATTAATCAATAAATTTCATTAAAATAATAATCAATATACTTATATGCAAATATGTGTATGTATCTGTGGGCATTTTATGTATGATGTATTAGTCTGTATGTATAAACATAAACTTTGTATCAAAAAAAAAATTCTTTTAATTTAATTTAATTTTTTCTTTAATTTTTGGTTAAAAATTTAATTTAAATTCCAATCGTTTTATTTATCTTTCTTTAAATTAGACTAAAACTTTTCTTTTTTTTTTGCTTTTTCTTTTCTTTTTATTTTTTTCTCATTTTGTATTTTTATCCAAATAACAATGATAATAGATTTACAACTTTTTTCTTTTATATTGAATAAGTTTTTTTTATGTTCTTTTATGAGTGCACTCCAGACAAACTGCTGTAAACTATACAACCTGCGTTCAGGTTATATATATATATATATATATATATATATATATATATATATATATATATTATATATATATATATATATATATATATATTACAATAAAAATAATGTAAAATCTATGTAAACTGTTTCTTGAATAAAATTATTATTTATTTATTTATATACCTACGGTATAAATGAGGAAAAGTAATATTACAAAACAGCCACTAATATTCACGGGACTTGTGCTGAGTGGGGAAAAATCCACATCTGGGTGGACGGAGGCTCTGTGGGCTGAGTTTATGTGTTTAAATTCGTCAAACAACCTCCTTGTACCATTAAAATTATCTATATACATAAATGTGTACCCCTTAGTTTTGTGTGCTTATAGTGTAATTAGATTTAGGTTGTAAATAGTAGTATTAGTATTTTTATTTTATGTTTGTGCACATGCGAGCTTTAATTCCTATTTATTTTTGTTTTTCCTCCTCTTTTGTTATTTTATTTCCACTATGTACAGGTGTTGGCAAACCTGAGAAGGACAGGATAAAGACTTTTAGAATGTTCTATGGTACGTCTTTATCAGTCTTTATCAATCATTTTACTATTTATAGGTTATGTTTTATTTTATGTTGGTAATGGTTATTTTGTATTTATATGTTAATGATATGGTTACGTTATGATACATTATTTATGTATAATTATATGTTATGTTATGAGGTTATGGTAGTTTAAATGATAGCACATGAGCATGCCATCTATACAATCTATGTTCAGATCGGTCTCTATCACGGTATGCAATGAATGAGAATCTTTTGAAAGACACGATAAACCAGTGATTCTTAGCCTGTTCAATGACCGATACTCGTAAAATATCCATAACCCTAAATTAACCTAGGTTTAATTAGGTACTCACAATAATGTATTGTAACATAAAAAAATGATTAAAATGTTGGTAGACCTGAGTCAAGTACCCACCTTTGTTTCAGTCACTTTGATCAGCAAAGCTGATATGCAGATAAGCCCACCGAGAAACTCCGCCTACTGGCCTGGATTAAAATGTCAGGAACGGCTTTTGATCAGATTGATCTATAGGTTACGTTCTCGCGAATGACGCTTTAAAGCGTTTAATTAGGAGCTCAAAGAGTTCTATAACGCTAAATGAATCTAGGTTTAGTTAGGTGCTCATAAAGATCCAATAAGGATTTTTAACAAAGGAGATGACTCGATAAGGAAACTTTACAGAATCATAAACGTTTCATGAGATGGAGCAATAAAGCAATCTTTCTTACCCTCGTAAGGAAATGGCAAAAGGCACTAAAAGCAGGTTATAAAACAAAGATAAGACATAATCCCTTCAGAGCAAATAAAACATTTAAATGACCAAAATTTATTATTATAAACAAATATATTGTCACAAGGTGCTTTCAAGAATGATAATTTTCTGCGTCTTTTTGAAAAATGATTCCGAATCTGACCAATCACTTTTAAGTATTCAAGTAATTATGGTCAAAGCTGCTCAATGGATCAGCTATGAACTTGTTCAATGCCTATCTGGAAAATGTGGACCCCTTTTTTGTATCACTTGATATGTTTAAAAAGCAACTTCATCACTATAAAGTTTATAGCTTTATTATTTTATTTTTGACTGTGATTCTTCTGGGGTTACTTAACCTATAAACTTATAGGTTAGCACTATAAACTTGAAAAATTAAAAGTAAAAATTTATGTGTTTACATTTGTATGTACTGTACAAATGTCTTGTAAAAATTGTTTGCACTGATTCAATCTTCCAATTACCTGTTGAATGCAGAATGTTGAATAGTGTTCTTTATTCTATGGGTTGTAAACTCTTAGTCACTCTCTTGTTTCGCACATCCAATCTAGTCTATTCTATCCTCTATATTATTCTTTATGCACATAGAGATATAATTACTAGATGGGTCCTAATAGTTGCATTTTGAACAATCCAAAAAGTAACTTTGACTATTAATATAATGAAATAAATTGTACAAAAGTATAAGAGTTGCTTGTATAAAAGAATGTTTAAAATAAAAAAACTCGGCGCTGGGGGTTGCTTGTGGACCCCACACCTTCCTCTGGTCATCAATGGTCAACAATGAGGCTTTGTGGCCTCATTGTTGCTGTACTTTATCTGTTCGTTATATTTCTAGTTTATATAAGTGGCACACTGCCACAATATATGTGAATTTTCAAATGTATTAGTAAAAAAAACGTGATTTTTTTACATTATGTTGATTGATGATGTAATGTTTTGTTTGACATATATATATATATATAATATATATATATATATATATATATATATATATATATATATATATATATGTATATATATATATATATATATATTATATATATATATATATATATATATATATATATATATATATATATATATATATTAATATATAATAATGGTAATACAATGAAACTTGGTATGGTTGTGAACCATACGTATTAGTGTACTCGTATGTGTAAAAAATTTTCACACTCTATGAACATTTGATATTTTTTTAATGTTTGTGGAGTCTTTTGGGTGGATTAATGATATCACAATATTTCATAAACAATAGGGTTCGGGACATGAATAAGGTTGATTTTCGTATCATGTTTCATTTTGATCCAAGAAAGTGTTCGAAAGTTATCGTGTCTCATCTCATAAAACATCTAGGACACAAAAACGTGTACAAACACACACACAAATATATATATATATATATATATATATATATATATATATATATATATATATTATATATTCATGATCAGGGAGAACCCCCTTCCCAAAAATCTACCTCCTCACACTCCCCCATCCTTGACCCCGATTTCATACTAATTTTTTCTTTAAAAATTTGCTAAAAATCACAAACAGTATGTGAAAAGCAGATGTTGATTTATTTACTATAACCTTCACTTAACTCACTCTTAGAGGTAGTTTGAATGAGGTTAGACAGAGCCAAGAGCCACAAAAAATGTTTTGTGTCTCAATGTACTTAGATAGGCTATGCCCCCTCTTTGTAATATATGTAACAAAGTATGTATGTAATATTTAACTGGAAAGTTGTTGTTGTTTAGACTTTGACTGGAGATATTTCTGGAACTGGACGGATTTCCAATCTTACGTTGATTTCATGCTGGTAGTTAGTTTAGTAATGAGTCTCCTTACGTTTCTTCTGTTGGACTATATCATATACATAGAGATATTAGGATTTGCTGCTTTGTTCACCGAGGCAATGCTCGCTGTGCCTCAGCTACTTAGGAACTGTAGAACTAAATCAACTGAAGGAATGAGGTAACTAGTTTGCTAAACAAGATCCCCCCTCTTAATGATTGGGATTGACCCCACTTGCTGGATTATGCCCCATTGACTGGAAGTCTGTATTGTACAAATCCCTTCAATTGGTCCAGGTCAGAATATTCCTTTTCCTCGGACTAGGTCTAGGATCTTTTTGACCTGTGATTCATTAGTAGAGTCAAACTTAGTGAGAGTGCTGCTACCATAGTTTGAAAACCTTTGTAAGGCTAGGGCTTTACATCTCAGAAGTATGTGAGAGGCAGTTTCGGTTTCCGATTCACAAAGTATACACACCGGGTTGTATTTAAAGTTACCAATGGTATGGAGGTATTTTTGGGGGTGACAGTGACCAGTCACTGTCACTGTGGATAATAGAGGACTTGTAAATTAGGGAGGCCATAAATGATTCCTAATTCTAAATGAACCTGGGTTCAGGAAAAATGTTGGACTCTTTAGTACTTTATATAAAATATATATTTATATCAGTGATTTTTATATATATTTTATGTTAAGTTTGTCCCTTATGGTTTGGAGAGCAGGCAAGTTTAATTTGGTAGTGGGGCAGAATTTGTTTCTTGTCAAAGCTATAGAAACTTATTGTGAAGCCATAACTCTTTTGTGGATTAGGCACATAATTCCTGCACTAGGACTCATAAGGTACAACCACTATCTTTTATCTAAGGGAGTTAGCAAAAAGGGCCCAACAACTTGGCCTACTTGCTAGATAATCTATCACCTCTCCCTAATTACTATCCCTAGGTAAAATGGAGTTGATAACAGAAATCTTAAAAACTATGAATAAATCCAAATATATTTCGTGTAAGATATAGTGAACATATAGACTGTATTTAAAATAATTAAATGTATATTTGATTATTTAAATATATTAATATTATTTAATATAATTTATATAATTATATAATTTATATATTTAATATAATTTAATATTATTTATATTAATAATATTAAAAAGACTGTATTTAAAGTCAAGTAAATTTGACTAATTGCCATTAAATTTTTGCCATTTTTATATATATCTTCATAAATAAATAATATGTGAATCAAATTAGAAAAAAATTGTATAATAAAAGAGACTAAGAGCCTCCTGTTTCAAGGATTATCTTTTTTGAGGCTCTGAAGTTAATAATCAAAAATTGTATAGTGCCTAAATTTTGTCAAACTTTATGACTTATTTATAGTTATGTATGTATTCGCGATTCAAAGAGATAGTTGTAAGGTTGGCAATACCAATGGCGGGAAAACGAAAGGGTGATCGAATTATTTTTATCATATGATTTGCATGGGAGACGTTGAAAATTCTTCTTTTATTTATTTATTGTTTGTTAATTTGTGATAAATGTGATGAAAATTATTAGAACGACCATCGGTGCTAAAAAAATTGCAAATATTTCATAGATAAATATTTCGATAATTCCAGGATTTTAAATATAGAATCAGGCTCTTATCACTACAGACTTTGATTCGTCCAATTTAACCCAGAAATAATAAAACCTAAACGGATAATTTAAACAAACATTTTACAAAAAGTGAATTTATTGAGTTATTAATTATTTTAGTGCGTAAATAAAATTGATTAATAAATTAAAACACCATTACAGTGAAAATCGGCTTCTTATCAGTTAATTTAAATACCTGTTACTACTAATTTAAACAATTTAATGCAATTAAATGGTAATTTTGTGTGCTTGTGCAAACTAAAATTATTTAAAAGTAACATCAATTAACAATAAATAAAATAAAACACTATATTATGATCTTCATCTTCTTATCACTCAATTTAAATACTCGTGACAACCCATTAAAACGCTATTTTTCAATGAAATTGTGATTCTACTGAGTTCATACGCCCTAAAATTAGTTAAATTAAAACACTTTGATAAAAAATGTAAAGAAATAATCGTCACAAATAAGCAAAACCAGAAAATCCCCATAAGGACTTTAACAACGATCACCCTTTCGTTATCAATTTCTTATCAGCGACGATGGCGCTGCTACGGACTTTGAATCACGAATAAACTAATAATGTAATAAATAATAAATAAATACAGTAAATGGAATAGAGCAAAGAGATAAAATTAGAAAATAATGCAAAATAAAAATTGCCTTAGTTATGCCCTGACTAGGAGCTGGATAAATTGAGTTCATGTTGATGCTGAGAATCTGAAGGATTTCTACAGCAGCTCAAAATTTGTCTAACTAAAGTGATGTAGAACTTCATAGAGTAGGGGTTGGGGTTGGGAGCACGGGACACAGTGATCCAACTCCCTGGTTTGAAGTGGTCCTAAAACAATGGCTAGTTGCATCAGTTAGTTTTCACCTTGTGCCACCGTTATCAATATTGTTATCAGTTTTAAATTGAGACGTCTATTTGTTTGTTTGTAAAGAATGTAAACAAGACAATTTTTAACTTATATATGAAAAATTTGAGTTGTTTATAAGATTATTTATTTGTTTAGAATACATGATAAATTTAGCATTCTTTTCATTAAAGGGACAAATAAAATACACGTATTAATTTCCATATCTGCAAGTCATGTTTATTATTGTATCAGGTCTAGTTAAAAATAACACATCATTTATATTTTTATCATATTTTGTAAAAATTTTACATTTAAAAGAATTAATACAATTTTTAACATTGTAAAAAATAATAATTTAATATAATTATGTATATAAAATAATTATTTTACGGGACAAGGTGAACTGACCTGCCCCTAGTGGAGAATCAGTGAAATAAAAAACAGGCCCGTTTCAAACAGCTTATTCCGGGTGAGTTGGACCACTGTGTCCCCCACGCCACCCCCACTGTATGAATTTCTACTTAACTTTAATGTTTAATGTTGCAAATTCTTCAGCAGTGTTGCCTTTAGGTGTCGTCAACATTACCTCAAATTCTTTGTTTACTAAGATCAAATGTTGTTTTGATTTGCAGTATTTTAATGGTATTAATGTGGACTGTGGGTGATTTATTTAAAACAACGTATTTCATAATGAGGGATGCTCCCGCTCAGTTCTGGCTGTGTGGAAGCCTTCAAGTGCTCATAGATATCACCATATTGGGCCAAGTACAGTGCTACAAGGGCAACACTGTCAGTCGTCCCCCGCCGGCAACCAACAAATCGCAGGCTGACTGACTCCATGCCTTCCTTGGGTATGTTTATCTAATATATGTTTCATTTCAATTCCTCATGCAAGAACCATGTCCTGCCGTCACTGTTTGAACACTACCATTCTTTATTTAAAAAAATTATATAAATTTAAAAAAAATAGAATAAAATATAATTTTATTTTCTTATATTATTATTAGATTAATTGATCGAGATACAAAGTGTTTACAATTGTCTATTACTTTCATTTTTGGTTAATTTGTAAATTAGAAAAATAATCAAAACTTTTTATTGAGATTTTATCAGGAAATGACCTGTATATAAGGTTGTTTGTATGACAGAATTATATTCCACTACCTTCTAATTCCAAAACTACACATTGCTTGACAATATACATTTGTTCTCTTGAAGAAGCCATAGATTTTGAAAGCTGAACAGGTATTTGTTTTATTTGTACTGCAACTGTTATGTGTTAAATACAGCCTATTAAGTAAAAGCTTGTATTTAAGTAACATTAGAAGAATGTATTCACTTGGTCAACACTAGTACAAAGCCCTGTTTCTAACAAAGGGCAAAACAAAAACGTGCGTAGCCTTGTGTTAACTCAAGGCTTTGCTCATATGTTGACTAAGTGGAGATGTGTCTTTGTTATGCACATATGCCTTAACATGTATCAATCCATTCAAATATTATTAAATATGAAAGCTTACTATTAAATTGCTACTAAATACTTATCTTACAACACAACACAACTACAGCGGTAGATTGATTTTTTTACAAAGTTTCAACTCTCTACCATAAATCACTGGGAGCTATGATGGATGGTAACAGACACACACTAACACTCATACAGATAGACTACTTTGTGAAAACCACTTAGGAGGCCTTAAAAACACCTGAAACGGATAATTCAGGTGATTTTTTTTTCATGCAAACACAATACTTTTCCTGTATACCTATGGTACATATGAGGAATAGTAAAAATGTAAATTAAAAAACTTCCTAAAGTCTTCCTTACTAGGTGGTAGAGACCACATTTGATAGATTAGGATCATAATCTCTCCAAATTTTTTTGGATTCAATGTTGTTCTACTTAAAATGTTGCACATGGTATATGAACAACTTCGTTAGAGTCATTTTCTGTTAAATACTCACTAATTATTATCAATATTCTTTTTATCCTAAATTGTTGTTCTGGTTTTGAAAGTTATTCAAAAAAATCAATAATATGTATACAGTAATTTATTTCCATATAAATAATGGCTCTTATTTAAATTAATACTTTTCAATCAAGATAATTTTTCCATTATAAACCTTATAGTGGTTTTTAGCATTAAACTGAATTTTTATCTTAAATTTAGCTTAAAAAATAGATTTTAAATTAAAATTAATATATTTAACTGTGCTGGCGCAGTTATTCAAGTTGTCTCTCGATCAAAATTGCACATCGTAATAGGTAATAAATGTTTTAAATGGTATAGATAAAACAATGAGATGGTAACATAGTGGATATTTTTTTTAATTATACAAGTACAAATTAATAAAAAAATAATGTATGACTTGGTTTAGTGTAACATAGTGATGTAACCACTGCCCGCGATTTCGGTAATTTTTTTCATAGCATAGTTACAAAGTATTTTAAAAACATCATTCTGTGTTCGTTGTTGGATTGAAACTATTGGATTGGTTCTTTAACTTGACCAATCAGTTCTCTACTTTAATATATCAAATTTTATCAATAGTTGCTATCAGTGTTAATTTTTTACTACAAATAGTTAACCATAATTGCTTACAATGCAATTTATTGTGATTTCATTTATTCCACTATGTTTATTCTCATTGCTTCCCATGTAGCTTATTATTGTTAGCTAACATTTTTCTAAAATGACTTTGTATTATGTTTTCCATTTGTGAAAATGTTTCTGTTCTTTTGTATTGACATTAAAAATGTTTCGAGTGATTGTTTTTGACAAATGTACGTGGTATAATTTTATTTTTGAAACTGTTATGTGAGAAATGATTTGTGTACATACTTAATACTGTATATTGTCAGTTAGTGAAGAAAGACAGCCTCTAAACAAGCATTTACGAGTAAAAAGATAGTTTTGTCTGACATATTTGGTTATTGACACATAAAAAAGTTGAAGAAGATAGAAACAGGTAATTTTTAGGAGCAGTTGCAATAATTGCATGATCTTTGTTATTAAGAAAGAGAAATTAACTAGTTTTAAAAACTTGCTGCTAGAAAACAGTATCAAATAAAAACAAGGATAAATGCGGTTAGTAATAAAATTAAATAAATATTCAAGAAGGAATATATCTAAAAGTATAAAGAAAACTTTTTTTTTTACTTCAAATTAACTTACAATATAAGAAATATTAAATTTAATTATGCATATAAAGATGGAAATGTCCACCGTATTAATTTCAGGACATAATTATTGGAAAAACTAACTATTAAAAACAGTTGCTGTTTATAATAATTAAATTGCTGTATGAATATTTATTTTATATTTTCTTTAAATTGCATTATTTAAGAAATGACTTGAATATTGTACCTGGATATGTAAAAAAAATACAAAGGAAGAATAGATTTTGCTAGATTAATCCCAAATGCTCTTTTAAGGCTATTCCATTGTTTTTCTTTTTAGAGTTGGGTGATATCAACTGAAAATTAATAATAAATCATAAAAAGAGAATCATTAAAAATGTTTCATCTTCAAACCCTGAAAATCAAAAATGTCTGATGTTTTGTTCCCAGAAAAAACTAAATTAAAATTTATTATAATACAAGACACGGCTAAAATCAGTTGACAGCGTGGGAAAATAATGCGAGGGAGCCAATGAGGTTAGTCCTGGATGCTAAACTACGCCCTCAAATTCAAATCAGGCTTACCTTATTGGTTCTTCTGGATTTCAGCCGTGTATCGTACTATAGTTCCGCATATTGAAAACAACAACAAAAAAACTGTCAAATTATTGACAGGATTTTCAATCAAGTTATTACATCAGTTTAATTTTAAGAAACTAAGATTAGTTGGTTCACATCAGGGGGGGTTAACTTAAATGAGGAAAAATTTGGATTCGATTATCGCAAGCTACTAAAAATAGCGCTGCGGCGGACCGGTGTGGACAATTCATGAACTAACCCCAATAGCTTTCCAAAAATGACTGATTATATTTTTATATTTATATTTATGAATGCCATGTCAATTCTTGGTTATGACAGCTACGTTTATTATTATTTTTAAAATTATTGATTTCTGTATTTTTCACAAAAACGGTTTGCCGTTGCATGTTCTGTAATTCAAAAATTCAGAAACTAAAAGTATATAGAAACTTTTTTGAAACTTCTAGGGAACGCTACTGATGGCAGATAAGTGTAAATTTCATTTAATTGATTTATTGATTTAGTCGATTTTATCAGGTAATTACATTTAATCACATGTGCGCATCTTGCCGATGTAATTAAACTACAGGCTGAATTAAATGCCAAAAGCTATCTTCTACCACGTGTAAACTTTAGCCACTATTTCATTATTACCTGATTGAATCAATTAAATTAATAAATTACTTGAATGAAAAACTTAAAAATAATCAGAAGCGTTCTGTGTAAGATTAAAGTGGTAGGGTTAGTTAGAAGTATAACTATACAAAGTATAAAAATTAAATTTTAAACTGACTGGGCAAAAAGCGGGAAATCAAGCTACGCCCACTCAATTGAAAGGTAGGTCCCCCGCCGCGCTAGTGTCGACCGGAATCCAAATTTTTCCACCATTGAGTCGACAGTCTTACTGTTTAAGTATCTATAGTCTCTGGTTCACATTAATATATTTATTATTATGGACATTGTTGTTTCAAACTTTATCCAGATCAGCCTGTATAAAACTGACTTAGGGATTTAAGACACTAAAATGTATAGTCCAAGCGCCAGGCCTAAAAATGTGACTCATTTTGTACTACTTCAAACCAAATTTTCTGAAAATATACCTTAAATTATTAAGGAAAAGTATAGTCTGCCTATCCAGAGTGGAGCCTTTCATATGAATGCACTCTTTCAATATATTAGAAATTGCACTAATTTCTGTTTTCTTGCAATAAGTGGTTTTCTGTAGGTCATATGTGCAAAGCATAAAGATAGCATTTTTTAAAGCTAATGAAATTTCCTATTATACGAGTGTTATTTTGTCAAAATCGGATAAGTACAACTAAAGTTATGACATTTGTTAAATGGCCAAAAAATTGGCAAAAAGCCAATATTTTTTTAAAAAAATTCACTAACTTTGCATAAATTAACCATTTTTTGAGGTTTTTTGGAAGAGCCATAACTTTGGTTGTAGTCATCCGATTTTAATGATTAAACGCTCGTTTTATGAAACATTTTATCAGCTATAAAATATGTACTCTTCATGTTTTGCACCCGACCCACAAGGGGCCACTTATTTCAAGAAAACTGAATTTTGTGAGATTTTATAACATTTTGAGCACGCCCAATCATATGAAGGGCTCCACTATGGATAGGCAGACTATATTTTTTCTTAAAAATTTGAGGTATATTAAAAAAAATTGGTTTGAAGTAGTACAAAATGAGTCACAGGTCCTGCTCGTGGACTAATAGTAAAATGCATTTTCGTTATTTCTCTAACACTTCTATAGTAGTTTACTAAAATTATTGGAATTTTAGTGTGGATGTAAATAAAATCTTCCTTTTTTTATCATATTAAATTTGCTTCTTTTTAAAGTATTAATTAAAAAGTATTAGAAGAAGTTCGTGCTTAGTATCATATAATAAATGATAAGATTAAAATTTGAAAATAATATTAGTATTAAGCAATATCACTGCCATAGTTTTTATCAAATTAATGTTAAATTTGGACCTCTTTGTTAATTTGTTTTATTTTTCTGATTTAGTACAACTTAAGTTCAATTTTTAATCAAGAAATATTTTAGTTGGTTCCCTGCCTCGAGAAGTTGGTTCCCTGCCTCGAGAAGTTGGTTCCCTGCTTCCTCCTGACGGAGGAAGCATTGCATTAGCCAAAAACATAACACTCTTTTTTCAATTAAATATTGACGTTTCAGCTACTAAAGATTCCAAAATTCTAAAAAAAATATGTCTGTACGTGTGAGTGTGTGGATGTACACATTTCTTGTAAACACACTACTGCTAGAATGCCTGATCTTATTTTTATGTAACTTAGCCCAAAAGTCAAGTCCTATGAAAGGGAATAGTAAACATGATCCCTATGAGGGTCAATCAAACATGACGTATGAATCTGATGTCACTTTAAAAAAATATTTGTTTGATAAAAAGTATTTCTAATAACGTTTTGAAGTTTTTTGACCACTATGTCACCTCAACCACATTTCTCTAATGTGGTTAGCACAGTTCTCTAAATACTTACATGAATGGATGAGCACTTTTCTTGTAAACACTCTAGCGTAAACAGCAATATTAGATGCTCCTATAATTTTAAGCTTATTGGGAGGAAAGCCTTGTTTCATAATTGACAGCTTATTTTAATGTGCAAAGAAAGAATTTTTGTTTCCCATATATTCTCATAAAAATAAAATTCTTCTGTATTTTAGAAATTGTGGTATAAAATATTGACACAACCCGCTGTAATTCCTATATTTAAAGGATTATCTACTTTTAGACTTCAAAGTCTTATGATGGGCTATTTTTGAAGTTTGAAAGTCTTTAAAATTATATTTTGAAGTTTTTATTTTAGCTGTAATAAATAAAGTAAAAAATATTTTTTTGGTTTTGTTTTTAAAAATGACATTATTCAATAATGAAATGATTAAGCTTTTTACAGCTTGAATAATGTACCTGGAGATGTACAAAAATACATTCGAAAATAGATTTTCCTTGGTAAATCCCAAATGTTCTTTTAAGACTACTCCATTGTTTTTCTTTTTAGAATAATGGTGTTTTGGACTGAGAATTAGTAATAAAAAATTCCCTCATTAAAGTATAAAACTATCAATATTATATATGGTTTTTAAGAATGTTACTTGAGATTGAGTAAAGCTTATTGCTGTCATTTTGTAAGATTTCACTTATGTTTGACATTGTAATAAGTCTTACTCAATGTTTAATTATACACTTAAATACCCCAAGGTTTTATTAGTTCACAAAATAATATTAGATTCTTAATCTTTTACTACGCTTTTGATAATTCATTTGTTCAAACTACGAATTTGGTCTTTTCCACAAGACTACTAATGTTTTTTATTGCAGAGCCATATTTTTTATGGCTTTTGGTTTAAGCTATTGGCAGTGATGGAGAAGTGAATCTATGTGGTCAAAAGTTTGGGTTAGGGCTTGGAGCCCTAAGCTTAAAGGCTTAGAGCCCTTGGCCTCAGACTTCGGAGCCCAGTTCCAAACGGCTCTGAACACTCTGCTTCATGCATTAAGTAATCTTGGAAACATAGCGAGTCATCTCTCCAGCACAGCTTATAATGCAAGCCAAAAGCCAGCTTAGATAGATATATCTAAATATACTTGAGGAAAAAACAAATTTGTACCTAGAATTTATTAGATTTACAATTTATTGCTTACAGCTTTGCTTTTTATGTCCTTATCTTCTGATAAAATTAAACTGATAACTAAGCAATACATAGGACAATATAATTTTTATTTGTTTTATTCTCCTAACAGAGGAATTTTTTTTAAGTCTATTAGTGTGTCTAAAGTTGATTCAATGTAGTATTTTGCTATAAATTTGTCTGTTTTTTAAGGCTCATTGACCGGATTTGTTTTAAATCCATAGCACAAAAATATGGAAAGTTATTTGAATTAATTTTTAAGCATTTTATCAAAATTAGAAGTTTATGATGTAAACAGCAGCTGTTTTGGGTTGAAGTCCTGTGGTGCTGAACATTGAAAACTACTAGATATACTGTAGTACTTATTTTTCCATGATAGCATCAAACCGCAGATCACTATGATATTGATAAACCGCAGATCACTATGATTTAGATAAACCACATATCACTTTGACTGAGGTAAACCACAGATCAATGATCAGGAGGTAAACCACAGATCAATCCACAGAGACTGAGGTAAAACCACAGATCAATTTGACTGAGGTAAACCACAGATCAATTTGACTGAAGTAAACCACAGCTCACTATTATTTAGATAAACCACATATCACTTTGACTGAGGTAAACCACAGGTCACTATGATTTAGATAAAATGTAGATCAATTTGACTGAGGTAAACCACAGATCAATTTGATTCAGATAAACCACAGATCACTATGATTTAGATAAAAACTGCAGATCACTATTACTTAGATAAATCGCAGATCACTTTGACTCAGGCTTACCATAAATTAAATAAATCCTATGTAATTTAATTACATTTATTGAATATTATTGCCAATAAATGTTATGTACATATTCACAATACAATTTTTAGTTTTTTAATGTCAATGATGAAAGAACAGAAATAAATATCATTATCTACAAACCAATGAATTTCTTATGTAGAGCTATGTCTTCTTTGCCTATCTGTCGTATGCTTTTGTTGATTAAACTTTATTTTTGTCGTATAATTTTATTTTATACTTAAGAGAAAAAAATTGAAATTGTCGATCTTCCATAAATCTTCTGTGTTTTATGTTTGTGCTTCACAGTGTTTCTTTACACTTATTATACTGCTGAGTCATTGACAGTAATGCCATCTAAAATTGAAAGAATATTGCATAAAATATTTTCATAAAAAATTGCATTAAATGGACTCCTTCAAGGGTTTGAATGTTGACCATAGCAGTTATGTAAATTGGGTTAACCTCGTTGTTTAATAAAAGGGAAATTGTATTATGGTTGACTGCTGTTTATAGTTTCTGATTTCAGTAAACTTTTCTTTTATTTTAAAATTTCTTACAATTTTTACTTTTTGTTTTAGAAGGCATTCATCCTATTCTTCTTTCAAAATCGTATTATCCTGCTTTTTATTTGTCAATGGTATTTATGTATCTTATTCTGTGATGTTATTATTATTTTATTCTTTTCACTTTTTTATTTATTGTTAGTACAGCAATGAAAATTCAAAATAAAATATGAACATAATACATAGATGAAATAAGAAGAGCATTTGAAAATAATTTTTAGTTTTGAAAATATAAAAGTCAATAATCAATTTCGCTGCTATTAAATTAAATGATTCAAGAACATGGTTATGTAAATTAATGAATTATTTAGGTTTTAAATTTCTTCAAAATTTAAGTATACATTTTTGTCAGGAAAAAGCTATTCACAAATATTAGAACAAATGTTTATTTCAAATTGAATTGCATGTTGGAGACAAAAAATTAGGACTTACTGAATTGAACCTTTGATTTTGCTAGCCATGTAATTAATTAGCACTGGTTCACAATGCCTTACGATTTGACTGAGATTCTAACCTGGCTAGATAAGATACATGTCAAATAATATTGCACTTACAATATTATTATAGTATTGAATATTATAAGCTAATCTCAAGTATATAAATATTATATTAAATTTATATAAACAAACAGATCTAAACCTTGCATCTCAGACATAATATTTTTTATAACCTTTGAAAAAGGTCCATTGTGAACTGGGTCTAAAATTCTTGCTTTTGCATTTTTTTATTTGATAAAAGAACCATAAGAAGTGAACCAAATTTTAGAGAAAAATATTTTTAAAAAATCTCCAAGTTTTTATAAAAAATATTAATTTTCTTACATTTGCTCTATTTTTCTGTTTATCATTTTTCTTTAATAAGCTTTATTTTTTAACATATTATTTTAATTAACATATATATTTGAAATTTAAATTGTTATAAGAAGATAGTTAATTTAAATAATATATATTTTATATTCATATCCAAGGCAAGGGGAAAAATAATACTAATAAATATTAAATTATTGTATTTAAAAATTATTAATTGAGTTAAAATATAACGGAATGATCATTTGTTTAATATTTTTTAAATATTGAAAAAACGATAATATTAACATATCAGCACTGTACAAGACTTAAAGCTTTGTGAGCAATCCCCATAATAGAACCATTCAAATTTATTAAGTCTGTGTTCAATACATTTTGATAATTCAAGATAGCATGAGCAGATAAATGAATAATTAAGAAATAATTAAAGTACATGTTGGTTAAATGTATGATTGGTGAGTAAACTAAACTCTGATTGGCTGATTTCTTGTGTAAATAGCATAAACTTTGAAATTGACCAACCACAGTGTTATGTTTTTTTGCTCACCTAATTATCATTTTATCTGCCACAGCTTATTTGATTTTTATCAATTTTTTTTTTCATTTTTTTGAATTGTATTTTTCACAAGACAATGAGTAAACAAATCTTCTTTGAAATGTTTCAATATAAATCAATATAATTTGAACTGTTTTTACTTGAAACTTTCAATGTGGAATGAATATTGGAAATGGGTATCTTTGTTAAGATGTTTTGTTATCTTACATATGCAGTGTTACTTTTTGCTTTCTCTGTGACCAATGTTGAACCTTAAAAGAAAATTTATCTCCGAGAAATGTAGCGCTATTTGACTTTTGAAGTGGAAAGCTAAAAAAAGAATGGTTTAATGTAACTTCACAGAGCTATGTTCACGACAAAAATTAATAAAACAAATTATAAATGATTATTCTGTTATATTTATTAATTCATTATGAATCGAAAGCTTTACAATTCAACATCTGAAAATTGAACAGTGACTTCCGTATTTATTTCCATTTTAGTTTGTAAGTTCCGGTGTGCATAGACATTATTATGTTACTCTGATGTGCACAGACTTTTAAATTTTAATTAACATCAATAAAAATGCTTCATATTTGTCTAAAACCACTTATGACTAAATTGTTAATTATTTTGATTAAAAAGTCTGAATAGGTACTTTTCAATGAAAAGTCTTAATAGCTACTAGGTATCAAAATTTAAATACGTGTAACATTTGATATAACTAAGTCAATCTAAGGGCTATTATACTTTTTAACTTACATTCTATCATATGTAAAAAGGAGCGTTTAAAATTAATGGTTTTTTTAAAAAGAATTATATAGTATGATCTTAAACCTTAATCGACACCATCATAGGAGAACACTTAAATAATGAGTTACTGTATTTATTCTGTTTATAAGCTTATTAATCATTCTGTTTATAAACTTATGAATCATTCTGAATCATTCTGTTTATAATCATTATGAATCATTCTGTTTATGAATCATTCTGTTTATAACTTCATTCTGTTTATGAATCATTCTGTTTATAAACCATTCATGATGGATGAATCATTCTGAACTGTTTTATAAACTTATGAATCATTCTGTTTATAAACTTATGAATCATTCTGTTTATAAACTTATGAATCATTCTGTTTATAAACTCATGAATCATTCTGTTTATAAACTTATGAATCATTCTGTTTATAAACTTATGAATCATTCTGTTTATAAACTTATGAATCATTCTGTTTATGAATGAATCATTCTGTTTTAAACTTCATTCTGTTTATAAACTAAATGTTTATGAATCATCTCTCATGAATTCTGTTATAAACTCATGAATCATTCTGTTTATAAACTCATGAATCATTCTGTTTATAAACTCATGAATCATTCTGTTTATAAACTCATGGATCATTCTGTTTATTAACTCATGAATCATTCTGTTTATAAACTCATGAATCATTCTGTTTATAAACTCATGGATCATTCTTTTTATAAACTCATGAATCATTCTGTTTATAAACTCATGAATCATTCTGTTTTACCTCATGAATCATTCGTTTTACTTTCAGTTGTTGTATTGTAAAGATTCCGGGGATCTTATTAAATATTTTTATTTTAGGATTCAGAAATATATCTTTAATCGGCGGCGTACAGTTAGAAAGGCACTGTAGAATTTTTTAGGTACCAATAAGAAAAGTGTTTCACGATGTAAGTTTGAAATAAACGTTACACGGAAATATCACGTAATTATTTAGTATTTTTTTTTAGTTTTCTTTTAAAGCCACTGCTGAATCCAAGGATCCTTAAACTGGTGATGTACTATACGAAAAAATTAGGTTCTTTATTTTAAAAATATTTTATTTTACTTCTAAAGAAAGTACTCAAATAAATATTTAGAATGAGAAAGAAATATGTTTTTTATTGAATTTATTGTGTTGCGCGATGTCTAGTGTTTCGGTTAAATTTGCAGTTTGAAGTTCGTTATAATTTTAAAAAATGGTGACAGCTACGAGTGTCAATCATTAGGTTTAATACCAAACAATAGTAAAATTGACGCAACTCTAAATATGGTTGTAATTTATGGAACTACATCCTCCATAATACACCAGTTTTAATATGTTCCAGCTGTTTTTAAATCAGCTGCTATGATGCTATTGTCAGTACCTTAAAAGATTATAAGGTCTTTTAAAAAGTATACTAAACCTTTATTAAGGAGTAGAATTATTTAATTGTTGATATCTAAGAATGATTTTTATAAAAAAAACCTCATTCCAATGCTGTCATTCTTTTAGCTTGCAAATTTAATGTGAAAATGGGTTTCGCTCTACATTATGTATTTTTGTGCCTGATGTTTATTTATATTAAATAAGACTATATTTATGCAAAAAATGCTTATTTACATAAAAACATTTGCACTCATGCTGGTTGATGACGTGCAAATTTATTAAATTATATTAAATATATATCACACGTTTATTTTATGCTTAAATAAATATTAGCAAAATTATTTTTAAATTTTGCTAAAAATGTGTTGTGCTTGTTGGATTTTTTTTTGTGTCTTCGGTGAATAAAATTTTTATGAAATTTGAAAAAAAAAATATCTGAAAAAATGTGATTTTTGCACATTTGATGTCTGAAACTTACATGTAGGTAGAGAATGTGTTAATTAAATGAATAAAATTATAATATTAATTCCTCAAATTAGTAATATTCATTATAAAAGTTTAGTGTTATACTTATTAATTTTATTATTTTAGTTTATGAGGTATAAATTATATAGCAATTTTTATTTTTTTAATAATTATCGCTGTTTAGTTAACTTTTTGTTTATTTTTCAGGAGAAATTGTTATGTTGGCACAATATTTTCAAGTACTTATTATAAACAGTGTTGTTGAACATGGTTACTCTCTAGTTTGTTTAGTTCTGAGGAATTAAGTTTTGGGATCAAATGTTGCCTCCTCTTTTAGGTTCATTTAGCCTAAGATAAGAAATTAAATTAAAAAAAAAACCTTATAATTAAAGAGTTCAAATTGCTGAGCATGTGACCTCTGCAATAAAAAATGTATCTGCATAGAATTTGTACCTCATTTTCTAATGTAACCTATTGTAATTTTACCTTTGTTTAAATTTGTTAATATTTTATTTATTTTTAATGGTTTTTGTTGTTAATTATTAAAATTTTAAGGGTGTTTGTTTCTTGTAATTTTGAAATAATAAAGTAAAGAATGAGTTAATTTAAGAGATGTATTGTTAGAGTATTGGAAGTAGCTTTTGCAAATAGTTTTGGTAGTAGTTGCAAATAGTTTTTAAGTTGCTAAACCTTTTAAATTTTGTGATGATAGAGATAAAAGTTCCCTCAATAAATGTTTTAACGGAGGACATAATATGTCAGTATCGAGTTATACTGATAGCCATGCCTTTTTTTAAAAAACAACCTCCTCCCCTCTCTATAACCCCAACCTCTCCCCTCTCTATCAAGACCCCAACCTCCTCCCTCTTCTATGACCCCAACCTCCCCCTCTCTATAACCCAACCTCCTCCCCTCTCTATAACCCCAACCTCCTCCCCTCTCTATAACCCCAACCTCCTCCCCTCTCTATAACCCCCACCCCCTCCCCTCTCCTATGACCCCAACCTCCTCTCCTCTCTATAACCCAACCTCCTCCCCTCTATATAACCCCCTCCTCCCTCTCTATGACCCCAACCTCCTCCCCTCTCTATAACCCCAACCTCCTCCCTCTCTATAACCCCAATAACCTCCTCCCTCTCCATGACCCCAACCCCATAAGCTCATTTTTTCTTACTATTGTAACAAAGTTTGTTTTAACAACCTGATTTTGTGATAAATGCAGATTTTATTTAAGAACAATTAAATGAAACACTGTAATTTAAAAAAAAAAAAACTTATTTATTTTTGTTTGTCTGTATCATAGTTATACATACAGATATCCAGATGTGTTCCATGAAGTATCTTATCATAAGGTTGTCATGATGTTGTTCTTATCACAACGTTTAAAAAAAGTTGTTTTTTTTTAAACATGTCTGATTATTTGCATAAATGATTTTAATATAAACAAAATAAGTTTTTTTTTAAATGTAGTGTTTTTAAAATAAAAATAGAGGGTTACTGCAAATCATGTTGTCTGCAATAACTCAGGTTTAATCCACCCTGGATAATCCCCAGATCTAGTATATTTAACAACCAATCTAAATTATTGTATAATTTTAATGTAGAGTAGGTTATATTCAAGTTGTACCAAAGTAATGTACCAATTTGACCACCTGTTGAACCTTTGATGTCAGTAATTTTTTCAAAGTTTTTAGAGCATATTTTATGTGCTTTTAGATCTATAAATGTTGTCCAAAATACATTAAAACTAACTTTTTCAATACAGTCTTGACTCGAGTAAGCAAAATACCATGTCTTGTTATATTTGTTGAATTCCCTTTAAACGTTCTCAAAATTTCATTAAAACTACTCCCTTAATTTGTAAATATATTTTGTTATGGGTGATTTATTTTAAATATTGTAATTTATTAATCATAAACATTATTTATTATTAAAAACATTTGCATTCCTTAATTTTTCTTGTTTTCTAATTGCTCAAAAATGATTAATTTTTAGTTTTATTTATTTGTTTGATATGGAATATGGGTAGATTTATTATTTTAATCAAAATCATAAGCAATGTATTTAATATCACAATGTTTTTAAAAGTCAGAATTACTGATTTAAACGAATAGGGTAAACCTTTGTAATAATTCTTATTGACTTTGTAAACAATGATATTATTTCTTACTATGTGGGTTTATTTATTTTAAAATATTTCTATGATTATTTATTAATTTAAAATGATTAGAATTTTAAGGCCTTTCTTAATCCTGAAATGGTAACAGGTAAATACCTATTTAATTTTACATACTCTATTATATGGTTTGGCAACATCAGAGCCCCGCTGATCCCCATATTAGTTAAATGGTCCTTAGTGGACCCCTTATCTTTCTTGTGAGGAAGATAAGGGGATTTATTTATCAACCCTAATTATCTTCAATGTTCTACTGATATCTAATTAAAGTAGTGATAGTAATTAGGGAGAGGTGATAGACCACCTAGCGAGTTAGCCGCGTTGTTGGGCCCTTTTTGCCGACTCCCTTAGATAGAAGATAGTATTCTATACCTTATAAGTCCTAGTGCAGGCATTTTACATCTAATTCACAGAAGAGCCTAACTAAAAACAACATGTGCCCCACTGCCAGATCAGACTCTCCTGCTCTCAAACCCGTTATCTAACTAAACAGCCTCTGTTACCGGGTTAAGAAGCCTAGGCCAGTAAACATAATAAAAAAATTGTAAAAATGATTTTTAATACAATTCTCAATTGAACTTATTCAGTCTTCTTTACTCTTCCTTTATATGTGTTTATTTCTTTAATAATGAATTTAAGTGTAATATAATTTGTAATTATAGTCTGAAATATAATTTCTGTTACCTTTTCTTTTTATGTTTATTTACTGGGAATAATAGATTGAGATTATTTAATTTAAATTTAAAACTTGTGTTTTCTAAACTGTTTTTTATTTGTCTAATCTTAATTAATTTATGCATTTATTTATTTTTTTTGTCTTCCTATTTATTTTTAGGATATTTTCCTTAGAAGTTGTTATTATTTTGAAACTATTTCTCTTTTGTATTATTTTTTTGTTAAATAGCTTATTTAAATTAAATTTAACTCACCATTCTTACTTATAAATTATAACGTCAATTTTGTATTTTTTATGGAATGTTTCATTTTTTAAAGTTATTTTTTTGTAATAATGTTCTTATCATGATTATTAATTGAATAGATTAAGTTCTGATAATTTTTAAGTAAATTTCATTTCTAAGTAATGAATGTAATATTTAATGTGTTTTTAAATAGTTCTTTTGTTATGATTTCTATTTTTTCTCATTTTTAGATTTTTAAACAAAAAAGGACAATTCTGGTTAATGTGTAAAGCTGAATGGGTTTTAATGGAATCTATGAAACACTTGAATTTTCTTAAACTGCATATTTTAAATTCTATTTACCCTTTTTTGTTGAGTAGACTATATTCTTGTTGCATTCGGTTTCAGGTATATTGTGAACAGCATTCATTTTTACCAATTAATACCATTATTTAAGGTTAAGTGATATAAAAATGTGCTTGTCATATTTAAATTTTGGTCCAGTGTATAAGTCTATTTGTTGTTATGAAACCAGGATGTAATGACTGATTTTATTGCTAAGTTTTCTGGTAATCATAGAAAAGCAGTAATAAATTTCAAAATCAATATAAATTGCTTCTTAGCTTATCCCTTAAATTTTACCAAACTTAAATTTTTTAGAGGGCGATTCAATATACAAAAAAATCATTTTTTGTAGAATTGCTTAATGGGCTCAAAACTGTTCTCTACAAATACCAGGTCTGAAGTGAATTTTTTACAGCCTTAAAATCCTTTTGCCTTAATGACGATTTCAAAAAATTATTTTTCTCCTTGGCAAAAAAATATTTTATTACAATCTGTTGATGTAGTTTATTTACCCTGAAAATAGTAGACTCAGTAACAAGTTAGTAATGTGCATTTAATTGCAGTGGTAAATTTTATTTGATAAATGATACAGAGTCAATATTTAATTTCTAGATCAATACAAACTTGACAGAGAGTCAATATTTAATTTCTAGATCAATACAAACTTGACAGGTCAATACAAACTTGACAGACAATATTTAATTTCTTAGAGCAATACAAGAGAGAGTCAATATTAATTTCTAGACAATACAACTTGACAGAGAGTCAATATTTAATTTCTAGATCAATACAAACTTGACAGAGAGTCAATATTTAATTTCTTAGAGCAATACAAACTTGACAGTTCTGTGCATTTCCTATCTTTTATTACAATATTTCTTCATTTTCTTGGACTTAAGATCCTAAACAAATATGATGGACACTATATTATATATAAATTAAATAATATTTTTAAACAATGATTTGCTGCTCAAAATATATGTTTGCTTACCTCTTAATGCTTTTTGTTTGCCTGAAATTATTTTAAAAATCTCATAAGAACTATTTTTGAGCTCACGAATATATATATTTATGAAACTCTTCACTCTATATTGCCTTCCTATATGTTCCTCATTGTATTTGTTATCTATATGTTGTAACATCACTTTCATCATTGCTTTATTTGTGCTTCTTGATGGTATTTAAGTTATCTGTGCCACTACATAAAATTATTACATAAATGTTTCTTATTAAATTTTCTTTTGTATTTCAGGTTATTTTTATTTATCATCATATGAAACATCATTTTTATATTCATCTACTGTGTAATATTATTTAAATTTAATTTTTAAATTGTTTTATAAAATATTTAGGTATTGTAAGTGTAATTTTTAATCAGTGTAGTGGGCACATTTTTAATATTTATATTGATGGTGAAAATAATTTTTAGTTTTTACAAACCAGGGAAAGTGTAATTTTAGTTTGAAAAAAATTTTTGTGTGTTTTCCTTAAAAAACCATAAGGTAAGGTATGACAACCTTAAATATTAAAACTAAGTTTTTAAAATTCCCAAAAAATTTTCTAAACAATTTTGAGAAGTAGAAATTTTTGGGGATACCAACTATCATTTGACTTGTCTATCATCTTCCTACCATTTAATAATTTGATTACTATTTTGTAGAACTCAATAAACTGCATTGGCTTCTGGGATTCCCTGTCGTCAAGCTAAGTTATTCTGGTGGTAGCGTAGGTGATAAATCCGATATTTGGCTTCCCCTGTCGAGAGCCATCTTAAGGAATGTACGACATCACATCAACAAAAGTGGTAATTCCCTGAATACCTGTCTCTGACCTTGTATTGGGTTTGATAGTATTTCAATCTTTAATCATGCGTTGTGTGTCCATCTGTGGTATCTTATCCATGAAGATTCCTCCCGAAGTGGAAGTGATACATCGGATCCATGATCAACATTGAAGAGGTCACCACCGGACCGTAAAGGACCTTAAAAATTATCTCTAAAACTAAGCGTACTTTTTCACTTGTACCAAATATTGCTTTAAAGCTCTTTATAACAATATTTTGTCCTCGGGTATCACTCCACTTGGCGCCATACCTTATCTTGGGGTTTTAAAACTTTAATGAACTGAATTCTACTTCTTCTTTTGTAACTTTTTATTTCATATATATATATAAAATATATATTATATATATATTATATATATATATATATATAATATATTATATTATATGTATGTGTGGATGTATAGATGTACCAGGTGGAGAATTCCAGATACACCATAATTAAACTTTATATCCTTGACTTGTAAAAGTTGTTTTTTCCCAGTAAATCAACCCCTAGGGATTAAAATTTACCAATATTTTTTTATTATTATTGCTCAAATGTGGTAATTGTGAAATTATTTTTACTTTAGGTAACCTAATCACCACATTTGGGTAATAGCTATCTAACGAATACTGGTCAATTTGAGACCATCTTCAAAAGTTTTGGAACAAGTTTTTACATCATTTTTAAAGATTTATGGTTGACTTACTGGGAATCTTTCAACCTCAACAACTATATGAAGTGTTTGGTTATAAAAGATGGAAAAGACAAGTATCATTATATTATTCTGTCCTTTATTCTATAAAAACTTAAGTTTACATACATGCTGATTTTTTTTAATAATTAATATTTACAAAATTATGTAAAAAAAAGTATAGCAGAGCATAAGTAATATCTCTCTGCTGTAAAAACGTACATTACATAATCTTTTCTCATTTTCCTGTCATATAATATAATAATCTATTACTTTTCTTCTATTGAAATCTTCAGTAATCCTTAATTAACACCATGTTTTATAGTTAAGTAATAAATGACAATCGAAAGTATCCTCATCTCGTTAAACAATAATAACTAACTAAATAAAATATTCTCCTGAAAAAAATCACTATTTGAAGTTAACTATTAAATGTGTAGATACATTTTTGTGTTACAACTTCTTTAAATTTGGTATTCATTGTTAGATTTTTATTATTATAATTAATATTTTTGGTTGTTTTACAGTAGTACACTGTTTACATTTTTTTAATAGAATAATTCCAAAAGCAGTTATACACATTATTTTTTTATTTGAGGTAAAATCACCAAAAACATGTACTGTTTCTACTGTCTATTTTATCCTTGTGGAAATTATTAATGTATGAAAGATATTTATAATTAATTTAACCCAGTAATTATAAACTAAACTATGTCGCTTTCATCTTATGTTATCTATTTATGCTGTTTTCAACAAAAACTACTGTAAACAATCCTTGAGTTAATAGGTTTATGATTATTATTTCTAAAAACTTAATTTATATGCTGTAATATTAATTAATTTTTTTACGGGTTTACCAAAGCTTTTTACTCTTTGCACCACATCTTTTAAACAATTTTTTTTACTCCTCCTCATTTATACCATTGTTATATAGGAAAATTATTGTGTTGGCAAAAAATCCGAAACCCGCACGTCCCTGGCATTATCCTTTTCAAGTGTTATTAAGTTATTAAGACTTTTTTTTAAGACCTTCTTAGTGATTTTGTCAAATTTGTCTGTCTATATATCTCCCAGTTTATTTTTTATGGTAGAGAATTGACACTTGGTACAAAAATCAATCTTTAGGTCCAGTTGTGCTATCCGAAGAAAAATAATTTTTTATGACGTAATTAAACCGCAATAATGACTCAACATAATTTTAAAAAAATCATAAAACGCAGAAAATTTTGTTGGTTGGTTGGTATTATTATTTTCCGAATAGCACTACAGTGGTAGGCTGATTTTTGTACAAAATTTCAACTCTCTAGCATAAATACACTGGTCGCTATGATGATAACAGACACACAGACATACAGACAGACAACTTTGCAAAAACCACTCAGGAGGCCTTAAAAATGCCTGAAACGCATAATTCCGTTTTCATCCTGGTTTGGAATTTTTTTTGCAAACACAATACTTTTTAGGTGGCTTTCATATTCTGGAGACGTAAGAAGCATGTCTGAAGTGCTGAGAATGAATGTAAGAATTCCGATCATGTGAGGAAAAGTTCCTAAGTACCCTAACTTATTGGTTTCTTCTTACATAGGAAATTCAGAGCAATTCAATACTACTAACATATCATTTTTTTTATGAATCTGCTGCTTTTGGGATTCGACTATTAATTTTTTATATTGGATTAAAGATAGATTTAACATATTTTTGGATTTTATCGTAAAATTGATAAAATCAAAGATAAAATAAGATAAAACAACAGATTTATTTAAAAGCAATGATATTTTAAGTAAATCTGTCTTTGCTATGAAAAATAAAATTTATTGTTGTAAAATATTTATTGTTTTAATTGGGGGGTTTGTAATACTGGAGTGTTGTGTATCTTTAAATGAGGCACATACATATACATTTCCCATACATTAGATGAGAAATGACATGTAAGTAGTGTGCCTTGAATTTCTTAAAGAGATTACACAATGCATCAATATTAAAACCATTTTTATTGTAATGTTTGAACAACAGCAAAAAATGAAATCAAAATTAACTTTTTCTATTGAAAATTATTTTTTCTTTCCTGTTAAAATTTTGTAATTCTGAGCATGATCCCTTTTTTGGAATGTCTAATTTTTTTTTATTAAAATTATATAATATCATTCATTTAAATCTATCTTTAATTCTTAAAAAAAATAAATACTGGATAAAATCACATATTATTATATTATCTATTCAAATGTATCATCTATTCTCACTTTTATAATTATTAAATTAATAAAAACTAAGTGTCCTAAAGTAAATTTAAAAAGCAAAATATAATAAATTGCTTCCTATTTTGCATTTTGTGATAAAATATATTTAATAGAGTGTAGATTAGATTATATTAAATGGTTAATAAGTATACCAGTTTTTGTTATGATGTGAAATTCGCGTCATGCTTCGCGAAAACTTTTGAATGTTTCTGCTCCTCTTTTCGTGTATTCTATTCTATTCTGTGTATTCTATTCTGGATAAAAATTTAATATCAGAATAGACTGGCAAATTAAACCCAGGATATATTATTAAAGCTTTTGAGGAGGAATAGGTCAAAAATAATAAATAAAACTAATTTTGCCAAGCTTTCGATATAATTTTATCTTTTTCAACAAAAAAAACAATTACATGGTTGCTAACAAATAAATATTTGGGACAACAAGCTGAGCTTTCTATATAAAATTATATCGAAAGCTCAGCAAAATTAGTTTTATTTATTGTTTTGGACCTATTCCTCCTCAAAAGCTTTAATAATTTAAAATAGAGATCCCTATAAAGTTTTTTGACCCAGGATATATATTTTTTTTTTTTGGGGGGGGGGGGGGGTGCAGCTGTAAAGTGTCTACTTTATAGCCTTTAAAATG
This sequence comes from Microvelia longipes, assembly GCA_018340805.1. Lineage (NCBI taxonomy): Eukaryota > Metazoa > Arthropoda > Insecta > Hemiptera > Veliidae > Microvelia > Microvelia longipes. Next base: position 3,661,392 of record JACMZG010001863.1, read on the forward strand.
TCTAAGAACGATTTTATTGCTAAGCTGATAATAATATATACTTACATGTCTGCCGATTGTAAAATTTTACTTAACTGCTGCTATGCAAATTGGTAAGTGAATTAAATTCAGTAAGTGGAATTCAAATAAAATATTGAATTTAAGATTTGAAGAAAGCGTTTGAATTAAAAACTTGAAACAAATAAAATACTATTTAATAAAAGCGTTAATATTGATTGACTTTATTGTTAAAAAGTTTAAAAAATATGAATAAGAAGTTGGAGTTTTAAAATAACAACAAATGCAAATAGCGGCAACGATGTATTGAGGTTATATTTTTAAAAAATTATTTCTTCTTGAGTTAGTATTTTTTTTTAACAAAAATTTAATTAAATAACTGAATTTACTTTTTAGTATTTATAAAAAGAGCACTATTATGTGCTGTAGTGAAGATGGTTTTCAGTTGTAGTCCTTCACCTGAGTTATGACTTGCTTCACTCATTAATAAACAAGTTATGCAGTAATAAAATCTCATTTTACAGCCAAGTTACATAATCTAATTTTTATCCAGGGTTATTTTTTATAGATTGGACCTTTAGATTATTGCATATAGCATTTTTTGTGTTTCCTGGAAAAAGGGGAATGAATTTGATTCACCTCTTTTTAAATATTGAGTGATGAAGAGTTGTGTGTTACAAGTTTCCCGACAGTAAATGTGAATTCTTTATTGCCTTAGCAATAAAATGATTCTTTACTGATAATACTGCTACTTTAAAGTATGTATAAAAAGAATCTTTCTTTGTCACTGTCATGTTTTTTTCTTTTCTTTTTCTTTGGGAATAATTTGCTCTTTTATTGTTTTTTATTCATTGAGTTTCAAATAAATTTTGTAATTTCAGTTAAAACACCTTATTTTTGAAAACTTTTAAAAGAGTTTTTATCTCATTGTACTATGTTTTAAACCCTATTTAACATTTCTCTGCTGCCAATTCTGTCTTGGGCTTAAATTAATAAGTTAAATACAAATAAAAACAGTTTATTGTTCAATCCAAGACTGATGTTAATCAAATATTTATTAATAAAAACATAAATATATTTATGTTTTTAAAATAAAATTATAACATCTCGTGACTATCGCGACACTAAAAAAGAACTGGCTATACTTATTATCAAGTCTTCTTAAACTAAACTTATAGATGCTTTAAAACTTTCTATCCTTATTTCTCTTAAGAAATAAAATTTATTGTAAATAATATTCTTTGAAATAAATTTAAAAATAATAATATTGTAAATTATATTGTAGATAAAGCTAAATTTTATTTACAAAATTTTACTTGTAGATAGTCTAATGTGAAGGTAAGATTGTAGCACTTTTTTTGAGAAATTCGTCTTGTTGAATAGATAAAGTTATATAATTATTGTTTTTTCTGGTTTGAAGACTAGATTTGTATATTTATTGTAAATAATTATAATTTTTGGGTTGATTTATTAATTTATTGAATAAAATAGATTTTTTCTTTGGAATTAATTTGTATTTATTGTTTCTAATGACCTGCAATCCACTCTAGTTTTAATGAGGGGTCGGCATAGAGAAATTGTGCCAACTCCCGCCTTGTTTTCCTATGAATGAGATGGACCAGCTTTCAATCAAGGGGAATCTAGTCCCACATTGCTGCAAGTCAGCGCCACTTTTTCTTCCAAACTGCTTTCTTGATTTATATCCGTTGCTAAGCAAAAGTCGTCAAAGGCCACCATTTTTTCTATATTATACAAATTTTATAAATTAAATTTTTGAAGTGAATTTGGTTAATATATATGACAGCGAAAAAGGAATAAATGTTGTGTTGAATATTGTAAAGGTAAAACGTGTAAATTAGGTGCATATACACTAAAAAAGCCGCTTGAACAGGTTGTTATAGCTGGTGAAAATTGGAATGATGGAAGGATATGTGGCGCTGCAATGTGGATATTCTGAGGAACTAAAAGTGACAATATTTACTTAGGGCAGTGTGAAGGGTGGGAGTCGGAACACTGTCTCTACACTTTAGTATGTATTTGTTTGAATAAAAATCTTTTACAAGGACTCCAGCCTTCAAAATATTGTTGTTTATAATTGAAAACAAACGTATAAAGTTGCCTAACCAATTGACCATGTAACACAGTAATCTGTTATTATTGCATTTATATGCCAGCATTATTAGTATTGACAAAAATAAATAATAATATGCTCTCTTTCGCTAGTACGAGATTTTGAAAAGGAGATAAGTGATGTGTACAAGATTGAGGGATATCAGAAAAGAGAAAGTCAAAGTAGCGTCACCAAATCTTGTAGGGGGGGGGGGGGTGAATCCAATCCTAGGGGGGCTATGTTTCACACACCTTTAAGGGACTTCTGCTCAAAACTACTTTGGCAGAAGGGGTAATTTTTTTTAAGAGGGGGGGGAGGGAGGTCCCTTCCTAGATACAGATCTGGTCACACACACACAACCTGGCTTTATGAAATGACCAAAGATTATGTTGTATACCAATAATAATGAATAATGAATTTTATTACTAAGAATGACTAATTCATTTCTGTGTTACTTTAAAGTCACAAAAAATCTGGTTCGAGGTACCTCGGAACTTTCCCTCACTGCATCGGATTCTCCACGCTCATCCTCACTACTCTAGCTTCACTCGTCCTCATATAGTAAATACATTTGCTATATATATACAGGCACTAACCTCGCCCGGTCCTGCTAAAGTTTTATTATCAAACAAAACCCATAGATATTCTTGCCGTATTAAAACGAACTTGATATACATATTTATTACATAAAGGGAATCATTAGTTGTTTTGACAGAGATTTTGAGGTATATGTTTAACATGGTTAGAATTTAACACAATTGAGTTAAAAAAAATATTTAATTGTCAAACCACAATACATAAAAAAGAAAACTAACCGGTTTCAACTATTAATTAGTCATCGTCATAGTAGATAAATGTACTCTGTTTACAGAGTAAACATGGTTATATAAATGTAACCATGTTTTACATAAAGGGATTTACTTGTACCAATTTCAACTAAATTGCATTATTTTTCGTTATTATTATAGATACTAGTGTATTTAAGCTAGAGAATAATTAACATTTAGGTCTAGTTTAGCTGTACGTCATTAATCGTCCATAATTATATTAATAGATTTTAAAAATGCTTAAAACACAGGAAATGATCGGATCAAATTGAAATTTGTCACACATGTAGTGACAAATTTAGTGTAGTGTAGTGTTGTAGTGACAAATGTAGTGACGTTTGGTCCATATAAGACCAAACGTGCCAAGTTTTAGCTGATTATTAGCAATAGATCCTTTAAAAAATTGGACATTATTCTATTTACTTTAAATTTGATATGAGTGTATTTCTCCTTTATAACAGATAAGTATACAAAGCCTAATTTTAGTAATAATAATAATAAATAATCTTTATTTCAAAATTTAATTAATTCAAAATGTAAGATGAAACCTTACAATAGTATAAGCCAAATTTTACAATATATAATATAACAAATTTAACACTGACTTTCTTTATCTTCTAATAAATAGATAAGTGGATCTGTAAAATAAAGGGAATATTACTAAAATATTTTCTTTAAAAGTAATAATACTGATAGTCTATCCACAGTTTTTGTCGGATCTCTTTCGTCAAGCATGTTTGTTACGTGATCAGTACGTGGAAGGGTGACCGGATTGTTACTGCCTGGAATGAGCCAAGCGAGTCCAAAGTGAAGAGGACAGGCGTAGCAAATTTGATTAGGGGAGGAAACAAATTCGAGGTAGTCTGTTTTTTATTTATGCAATTTAATTATATCATTTAGTAATTTTTATTTATGTAATTTCAGATTTAAACTTTTTTAAATTATTTATTAAAATAATTATTTGACAGGATTTTTTTTTTAAATTTATTACCAATAAGTAGGTTTTTTATGTACATGCATAGAGATGTATATTAGAGGGGGCATTGCCTATCTTAATTCATTGAGAGGCCTGAAACATCTTTTTGGGGCTCTCAGGGGCTCTGTGTAACATTACTGATACCTCCTCCAAGAGTATGATAAGGTTATAATAAATCAATTGATTTGGCTTCCTACACATTGCTTGTGTTTCATTTTGTATTTTTAACGTTCTACTGTATAAGTTACTGACATTTTGTACTGATTGTTTGATTCTATTAATAAGCGAAGGTGGTCAGGTTACTTTTTTAATGTTTCAAAGCTATAGGGCCTCTCTAGTAATAATATCTCTATGTGTACATGGCATTAACATTTTTTGGGAAAAATGTCCGACATTTTTGTATTCAAATTGTATGATCTATAGCAGACGAAGTATAATACTTCGCCTTTTATGACTAATGGCCTCATGTAGTTTTAGAAGTACAAATTAGTGATTTTTGGGAATTAAATTACATCGTAGTCTAAGCCCAATAAAAACAACAACAAAACACAAACAATGTATTTACAATATTGTTTATGTACAACATAAGTTAATGTATTTACTTATGATACATAGTTTTAAAACATCTGTTATGCTTGTATATGTATAAATGTGGCACCCAGATATATAAAAATATATTAACGAAAGGTACGAGTGTGCATAGTTCATATACATAGTTCTTCATACATTAAATCGTATAAAAAACTCATCACAGAAAAAAATGTAAAAGATCTACTTAAATAGAACTTTCTACCTTAAAAGATTAAAAAAATAAAGTATTTATATGCATAATTATTAAATATTAATTAGTTTCAATGACAATTTAATTTAAATTAACTATACTATACAAATATTAAAAGAAGTTAAACCCGCAATACAAGTTTACACATTTACCCTAAACCTGGGTCGTAACTCATATTTTCATACATATCATTTATATTTTTTTCCGAGCACAGTTGCGGGCTAGACTCTGGTTTTAGATGAGTTTTACTTTTTATCGTGTTTTCGTAATTTAATACGTACGTGCTAATTTAATGATATCGTAATAAATTATGTGAAATAATTCTGACGGTAATTTAGTTAAAGAAAAAGAGAAACTATCTTATAGGTAAATAACATGTTTTTATTAAGATTTTGAAGAGCACACAGACGACGGATTATTGCCTTAAATATAACTTAAAATTACGATTGCTTTTATTATATTCAAAAATTTTAGGTTATAGTTGTGAAATTACTAATAACAATAAATATTTAAAGGGAAAAACAAATATAACTCGCAAAAATGTTCCAAGTTAAGTAGTGCTCACGATATTAAGTTTAATGAGCCCGCTGATTGGTCTGTATTTTACTTTTATTTTATCGCCAATGATATTTAAACAAACCTAGTATTAAAAGATTCGCACTTAAACCTTTGGATGTGACAAAACCTATTTCTTACACAAAGTATTGATACTTTTTACTAAAGTGATGTAGAAATTCATACAGTTTGGGTCGGGGCGGGGGGACACAGTGGTCTAACTCCCTGGTTTTAGGTGGTTCCGAGAAAAACAGGAATTAGTTGCATCAACTACCGCACCGAGCGCTAGTTTTCACCTTGTTCGCTTATCACTATTGTTATCAGTTTTAAATCGATACTTCTATTTATGTTTATAAAAATGTAAACAAGTCAATTTTTATCTTATTCATTGACTTTTTTCTTTTTTTAGTAGTTTATAAGATAATTTTTTTAGAAAATAGGATAACGTGTGTTACGAAAGGTGTGTTATAATGAGACAACAAAGACGTAAATTAAATTTATAATTTCCCGGTTTGATGTTTGTTTATTTCTACAAATCATGGTTATCACGATATCAGGTCTACTTAAAATTAACACAGCGTTTATATTTTTATAACATTTTATGAAAATTATACCTTTAAAATAATTAATAAAATTTTTAACATTGTTAAAGACCCTTTTAAATAATTTTAACCTTAGAATTGAAGAAATAATTATTTTATATATAGGGTACAAGGTCAACTGACCCGCCACTAGCGGAGAAAAGGTGAACTTAGGGCAGGTCCATCTAAAGCAGCTAAAACCGGGGGAGTTAGACCACTGTGTCCCGCGCCCCCACCCCTACTGTATGAATTTCTACATCACTTTACTTTTTACTAAAATGCATAGAGATATATACTAGAGGGGGCATAGCCCATCTTTATACATTGAGAAGCCTGAAATATCTCTTTGGGGCTCTGTGTAACCTCATTGAAACTTCCTCTAAGAGTAAAATAAGGTAATAAGATATTAATCGTCAGCTTTTCCCGCATTTTTTGGGTTTTGTTTTCTATTATAAACGTTGTATTATATAAGTTGCTGTATTTGTTTAATGTTTATTTCATCATATGGTAAATCTTCGGTATACGGTACACCCTGTTATCAATACTATATATCGATATATTTTTAGTTACGCGACACGTAAACGAGAACTGAGCACTTAAAAGATAAGCAGCGTCGTTAAATTATTAATTATAATTAAAACATTAAAAAAAAACCATACAACAAATAAATGAAAACATTATAGTACGACACACGGCTAAAATCAATTGACACCCCGCCAAAATCTCAATGCTTTCAACCCTCATTTTTACATTAAAAAATCCCTTCTTTATAGTAACAAAAAAAAATCCCTACTCTGGCAACACTGAAAGTCAGGTTATGTTTTTGAATTTTATGATTTGTTTTTATTTGATATCGTATTTTTTTATTTTTAAAAATTTATTTATTTACTTTTTAAGTAGGAAAATCGTTGTATCTTATAAATTTACCTAAGTGTTGCATTAAATTTGTTTGGCAAGTATGAATTAAGTGAAGTTAAAGTTTTTGATTACGTAATACAATGGATCATAAAAGTTCTATGATAAAAGTTTGACGATTTTAATAAATCGTCAGCTATAATTACTTTTTTCCAAAATAAACAGCTTTTTTGTGTCATGTTTGTATAACTGAATGCGTATTGTTTCATATTATAAAAATAATATGACACAATATGCATTCATGACTTAAAAAAGTCAAGAATGTCATCTATTAAAGACATTGGCATTTTCGAAAAAAAAATGCTGTCTTTTGATTGACAGAGCACAGAACCTGCGCTGTACTCTAATAGCAAGAAATACTTGAAGAATACATCAATGTCCATGCGTCAAATATAGGCACTCAGATCATATTACAACTCTGCAATAATTGGATGAATTAAACAGATTGGAATGGAACGAAACGAACTCGAACAGATAAATATGCACAATGAGGGAAATAAAAGCGACGCGAGGTTACAAATATTTACAACCAGTGTTGCCTTTTTATGATTTTATTTACGAAAAAGGTATTTTTTTATACCGAGGTTGGCATAAAGTGGAGAGGGAAAGAGCGGGGTCGGTCTGAGCCAATAGAATTCTTTCCCTCACAGATTTTTGGCGGGGTGTCAATTGATTTTAGCCGTGTGTCGTATTATAACAACAAAAATATAATAAAAAAACCTGAAAATAACAAACACAAAAATACGTAAAAAATACGCGTAACATAAAATTACAGTCTATCGTTTAGTTTAAAAATCCCCAAGGTCATAAGTATATTGGGGATTAACCAATCAGAGAAGCCGCTGCCAACCTCTCACTTAAAAAGAGAAAAAAAATCCCTACCACAATAACCGCTGTAGGGAAAAAACCTTCTTCCCGGCAATCGTTCACTTTTTTTGTAGTTCTTCTTTTGATTACATCGTTTTGAAAACTACTTTCAAATTAATCTTAAAAATGATATTTTAAAATAAAACTACTCAAAAGAAAAGTGAAAAAAACATCGCCAATAAGAAAATACGGGTAGAATAACCTGATTTGTTTACATAGTTTTTCCCGCTACCTTCTTGCAGGGGTTTTTTTTTCTTAAGAATCAGTGGTGTCTAAACTGACCTGTCAAGATTTTTAAATTAAACGATAGACTGTAGATGTGGTGTATCATCGATTATTCTTATGAAAACATAGTTAAAACATTATAAAAACATAAAAAAATATGAAAATAGTTATAAACCATTTTACAACAAATAAAAAAAACACAAACAAAAAAAAAGCATTTAAAAAAATAATAAAATATGTTCATAAACGTAAAAGAAAAGGCATATATCGATTATTCCTACGTCACATCTCTAAACTAAAAATATATCGATATATAGTATTGATAACAGGGTGCACCGTATACCGAAGTTCAGCCTAATATCTCTATGCTTAAATGTACCAAAAAATAGTTTGTTTATATTTACTTCGGTAAAACAAGATGACTGTTTTACCCAAAGCTGCAGGTAAAATAATACTGTGTGAACAAGTTGGAATCAAGCTCCAAGGTTGTTATCGTCTAATTTTTTTAATGTAGATGTATAATCACTTAAATAATTAAGAAAACCCCTAAACTAAAGTCAAGTTTTTCCCAATTATTTTTTTTGGTTTTTGTTTATATTATAACAAAGATTTTAATAACTATTTACATTGTTTCCACACGGTGGTTGGCTGAAGATTAACTCCGTGTATCCGTGTTCGAACCCCTACGGCACCTGCCGTGTGAACAGGATTAAACACGGAGTTCACTCCGTGTTTAATCAATATCACCATATATACGAACCCTATTGAAAACTAGGTCCGTAGTCGATACGACCACTCTAAGTGACCAAAAAATCGAAAAAACCATGGTAAATTACCGGAAACCAAAATTATGGTCGATAAAAAATAAATTTCGGTTAGGGTGTCGCTTTCTATGCATTTTGGTTGCTAAATCGGAATTTAGCAACATTTTTGGTGGTCGTATCGGAAGTCGATACGACCACTCTGAGTGACCAAAAAGTCGAAAAAACGGTGGTCAATTCCAGAAAACCTTAAATACGGCCACTAAACAATGTGGGGAATCGTTTTCAATGTTTTTTGAGCCAGGCCAGTGAGTTGAATGAGAGTGGTCCGGAGGCGAAAACAGCACTCACATCTAGGGTACCATGGTTCTAATCCTGGTAAGGACGATAATTTTTTATCGTAATATTTACATTATATAAGTTTATAACTACAAAATAATTTTGTTGCGATGGTTCGCATGCTGGGCGAATTTATGTGGAATGCGTGTTTTCGTTCTTATAACGATCCATTTCTTGCTTAGGATTGGTTCCGGTTGAGCAGTTAACTTGAGCAATTACTCAATTAACTAATCATAACTATTGCGCTGAAAATGCTAAAAAACTTTCAACTCTCTAGCACAAATATGCTAGGAACTACTGTTTACATTATTTTACAGATGTCTTGTCAAAGTTTAATTTCATTATATTATGGATTTGTCGTTCGTATTAATGCGGTTATACCGGGCAGGAGGGGTTAACTTAAATGAGGAAAAGTTTGGATTCGATTATCGCAAGCTACTAAAAATTATCGCTGCGGCGGACCGGTGCGGACAATTCATGAACTAACCCCAATAGCTTTCCAAAAATGACTGATTATATTTTTATATTTAAATTTATGAATACCATGACAATTCTTGGTTATGACAGCTACATTTATTATTATTATAAAATAATTGTTTTCTGTATGTATTTTTCACAAAAACGGTTCGCCGTTACATGTTCTGTATTTCAAAAATTCAGAAACTAAAAGTAAATAGAAACTTTTTTAAAACTTCCAGGGAACGCTACTGATGGCAGATAAGTGTAAATTTTATTTAATTAATTTATTTATTTAGTCGATTTTATCTGGTAATTACATTTAATCACATGTGTGCATCTTGCCGATGTATTTAAAATACAGGCTGCATTAAATGCCAAAATCTATCTCTACCACGTGTAAACTTTAGCCACTATTTCATTATTACCTCATAGAATCAATTAAATTAATAAATTACTTGAATGAAAAAACTTTAAAATAATCAGAAGCGTTAAGTGGTAGGATTAGTTAGAAGTATAACTATGCAAAGTATAAAAATTAAATTCAAACTGACTGTGGGCAAAAGCGGGAAATCAAGACACGCCCACTCAATTGAAAGGTAGGTCCCCGCTGCGCTAGTGTCGATCGAAATCCAAATTTTCCCACCATTAAGTCGACAGTCTTACTGTTTAAGTATCTTTAGTCTCTGATACCGGGTATACCGGAAAACATTTTCATACCCCTGTGGCGGACTTTTTTATTCTGCGGGAGTATCTGAATCGAACGTATAGTATTAGTAGTAGAATAGGTATATGACGACAGAACAGCTACCATGATAACCGACACACGTACATACACAAATACAGACAGATAACTATGAAAAAAACACTCAGGAGGTATTAAAAACACTTGAAACGGCTGTAACCCCGGTTCAGATTTTTTGCGAACACAGTACTTTTCCTATATACATACGATAGAAATGAGAAAAGTAACTTCTTCTTGGGACATAAGTTATAATTTTGATGTTTTAAGTAAATAAGATTTTTAAATGTAATATGATTTACTGCACGTTTTAAAGGGTGAATAAGAGTTACTGGAAGAGAGAGTTAGGTAATGGAAAGGATACCTTGGTTTATAGTGATGACGTTGTGAGTGTCACACTGGCACTCCTATGACGTCATAACATGAACTAAAATTCAACATTTTCGTCAGTTCCCTGTTTCTCTCTCTCGTCATTTTCGTCTGGGAATAACGCTCATCAGATTGCCCGAATAACTAAAATGGGTGAGGGAAATAGGGGGGGGGGAGTCCGATTATATATCAAAGAGATATATACTTAGAGAGATGACTAAGGTCAAATAACACCGTAATAAGTAGTTTTTATTAGGTACTATAAAAACAACAAAGGTAAAATACAATAGCATTTATCTTTCCCTGGGTAGCTTGGTACCATATCTGTACATAGAGGACTCATTTTTTGTTAATATTTATAGTAAATAATAATTTCACGTAAATTTTTCAATACTTTTCGACTATTTTGTTCTAAAATAAGTTAAATGTATTTAGAATAAGTTGCAATTATTATTTATCGCATATATTATTTAATATTCTGCGTTTTATAAAGTGATATAATGCGACGTCGCTGAAAAATGTCCGCCAATTTTAGGGTGAACTATGTGCTTTGATTAGGGTTGTAGAGGGATGGGGAGTCTCTAGTCTCTCTCTAGGGAAACTCTAAAGTTAAGAGTAAAAAGTTATGGCATCTAATGAAAAATTTCACACTTCCAGATCCCTTATCACTCTGTGTTATTTTACCTAAGTCCTCCCTCTGAGTATAAGTCTCTTTGTATATAGACCTCGTATGACTGTTTTTTATAGCCTAAGTCCTCCCTCTAAGTATTAATCTCTTTGTTATATATCCGCTTGGCCTCCGAATAGGCGAGGTTAAGCTGTCGCCACTTGGACAGTTACTTTCCAAAACCTCAAACGTATGTTTTGTAAGCCGAAATTTCATTCGGCTTACAAATGATTTTAACACATTATAATCAAGATGTTAGAATTTACATCTTATGTTACATTAAACGTTATTTTCTGGCTAATTTGTGTCAAATAAGGTTTAAAAATGTTTTGGGTCTAATCGATGGGATGTAAGCGAGACAAGTCAGAGTACGAGCTACCGATTGAATTAAAACGACGGATCTTTATTTTGCAAGAGTATTGTGTTTGCAAAAAAAATCTGAAACCGGTATGACAACGGAATTAACAGTTTCAGGTCTTTTTAAGACCTTCTGAGTAGTTTTCTGAATGAACGTTTTTTTATTGTTATTTATTTAATTTTTGGTCTCCATGATACTTCTATAGTTTGGTTAGGACACTGAAGAGATTCTCTTCAGTGTTATAACCTATAAACTTTTTTTTATTGTTTTTTAACATGTTTAATTACATAAATATTACATGCTTTTGTGTCTTAAGGATAGGAAAATAACGTTTATTTTATATAAAATTACAAAATATTACAAATAAAATTTATAGTACACAATCTCAGAGACTAATTACTATTAAAATTAACGTATAAAAACGCTTCTTAATTCTATGATATAAATATCTTATATAATTCTGTTTCATAAAATCTACCTAAGTATCAAACGTTCTTATAAATTATAATTATTACTGAGAGATGCAGTCATTTATGTACTCTGATTCTAATTAACTCTCTTCATAATAAATAAAAGTTGAACTGTGGAGTACATTATTAATATAAACAACAGTCTTTCCACTAAATGTAAATTTATTTACAGAGCCGGCTTTCAACTGTAAACAGCCATCATCAGTGCCTACAAACAATGTAAAAGGTAAATAAAATAATAATATAACAATACAACCAAAATAAACAAAATTACAAGTCAAATTAAAAAAGAAGAAATACAAATAAATAAAAACAAAAAAGAACATACAGGTGAGGTGCGGAAGAAAATGTTAAAAATTAAACGGTTTGTTTTATTTGATACAGATGTAGAGGTTTAAATGTGACTTGGGGGTCTAGGAGCGTTAGTCAGCGTTTGCATAACTACAGACGCCGCCCCCATTTCCCCCGTTTTATTGAGAAAAACTGGGGAAATGAGGGCGGCGTCTGTAGTTATGCGAACGCTGACTAACGCTCCTAGACCCCCAGTCAGATTTAAACCTTTGCTTCTGTCTCAAAAAGTTTAATTTTTAACATTTTCTTTCGCACCTCACCGGTCTTTTTGTTTTTATGTCTTTCTTTTTACGTATTGACTAGTATTTTTTTTTTTTTTTTGTTTTTTTTTTTTTTTTTTTTTTTTTATCTTTTACATTGTTTGTAGGCACTGATGATGGCTGTTTACAGTTGAAAACCGGCTCTGTAAATACATTTTACATTTAGTGGAGAGACTGTTGTTAAGTCTCTTCATGAGTTTTGTCTTTACGGTCACGTTTTTGCGACTATTGGATAATGATGATTTTCTATCTGATTTATTGAGAGGGAAAGTGTTGAAATTGAAAAGACAAATTTGACACCTGTTTTTCATAAATTTCCACGTTTCAGCACCAATTGTTCCAACGAATTTGTAATTTATTTTTATTCAGCTAATTTTCATTCAATTATATCCGCAGTTTATACATCTCTATTTATACAACATATATTTTTTACTGTATAGGAACGTTTGTTCAATTCAGCTAAGCTACAATAGAATGTAGAATACATCTTGAAGAAGAATGAGTAAACCTGAGTGTAACGACGTTGTTTTTTGAGTTTCCTCTACTTTTCTACAATCATATAATGTCTGGTTTAAGTATGATATATGTCATCCGATGAATTAAGGTTTATATAGCATTTCTTGAAATTACCGTAAAGCAATCGAGCAGGGCTTGACGATAGATTTACGATTAAGATTTGGTTGTTTCATACGTATCGGTGTCATTGTTTTCTATATTAACATCTATGATACCTCTTAGACTTAAAGATCGTGGTTGTAAATAAAAGGGCTAAAGGGGTGGCAGGATGACGTAGAGGGGGCAAGCCACCCCACCGTGGAGGCAGCAACGCAGTGGAAAATATTTGTCTTTGTGTTTTAGTATCACGCCGCTCGTCTTAACGCGTGTGTGTGTGTGTTATCAGTGTTTTATTAATCAGATTTTTCGACTGCTTTACGAATAAATAGGTATCTATAACATTTTAAAAACATTTACTTGTGGAATATATTTTTGATAGGTTTATACATGTAGCGCAGATCTAGCTTTAGAGTCACTAGGTCTGTTTATAATCAACATACGGATCTCATCTGATCATTGGGAATTTGCATTTAGATTCCATGACCCTTAAAAAGACCAGAATGTACCTACTTAATTGCGAATTCTAAATATGCAATGTATGCCGAAGTTCCTAACTAGGATGAAATCAAGTAAAGACTAAAATGATAAGATGAAGTTCAAATTTAAATTTTTCGTCGCCTCAAAGCACTTTATTTAAGTATATATTATATTTTCAATATAATTATATGATTTGTAATAATCATTATGGTTTATTATTATCATTTATAAATTGGTCCAGAAAGAAGTCTAAAGATGTTCTATATATATATATATATATATAATATATATATTATATATATATTATATATATATATTATATATATATTATATATATATATATATATATATATATATATATATATATATATATATATATATTATATATATAACTAAAGTTTTAGTTTGAGATGTCATCCAAAATGTCTCAATTGTTCACAGCACGAATGCTGTGGATACTAAATCTGTTTTATGTAGCTTTTCATTTGTCTCATGACTGTTTTTTTTGTAGTAACAGTTCCAAATAACTAATATTGTATAGAAGTTCTGTTATGAACTTCTATACAATATAACTGATAAATAACTGTAAAATAAAATAAACTGTAAAGTAAAATAACTGAAGTTATTTTACTTTTTATAACTGTTCTATACATCTGCTACGTGTTGGCAGTTTAATTATTACAGTTATTATTTAATTAAACTGTTCTATTATACAGTTCTATATACTGTTCTATTATACAGTTCTATATAACTGTTCTATTATTACAGTTTTATATAACTGTTATGCTATGGCAGTTCCATATAACTGTCCTATTGTAACAGTTCTGTATCACTGTTATGTTATAATAGTTTTATTTAATTGTTATATTATTACAGTTATTGCTGTTATGATTTGATAGTTATATTCAAGTTTTCTTTTTTTACCGTTCTTTATAACTGTTATGTTATTACAATTCGTTGACAAAGTATTATCATAATTGCATAAACTGTTCTGTTTTGATTCAAGTTCTAATATTGTCTTGCTGAATAGGCAAATACATTGAATGTCTTTTGTACAGGAATTATGATCTATATTGAGGAACTAGAATATAAATATATCAAGTTCAGCAAGTGACGGAGGAAGAGACTGATCGATTTTGATTGTCTGACTTGGCCTTCTGATTATATATATATATATATAATATATATATATATATATTATATATATATATATATATATATATATATATAATTATATATATATATATATACTATTGCTCTTAAAAAAGTAGACTTTTGTAAGTCATCATTCTAGCCCAGGTGTGTCCAAAATCCGTTTTCCTAAACCACGAAAAAATACGTTTTGTGAAGCTTTACTTCACAAAACGACTTCACTTTTGTGTGTATACATATAACACAGTATACACACATATATATATATATATATATATATATATATATATATATATATAGTATGTATATATACATATACGTATATCCTTTTGCTCTTATACGTCATCATTCTATCCCATGGTATATCTCCATATTACCATGTTAAATAGAATAATGATTTAAAAGAAATGTTTACAATTAAAATGCATAGAAAATATCCTTTAAATTGGAGGTTAACTTATATTTATAATTAATTAACATCATGAAACTTTGACCCTGAAGTCTTATAATATCATGATAAAAAGAACAAAGTTTTATTATATTTTTGTTGAGATTGAAGTAAGCCTTACAGTTGTAAGGAAGTAGTCAGCTAAACTAGGAGTAAGTTACGTTAATCAAGTTTGAAAGGGACCGAAAAACTCCTGAGTCAGAAATCAATATTGTTTTTCTATTTCTTTTTATTCGTTAAACGTTCTTTTGTTTTTTAATTTTCTTTTGCTGAAGTTGACTTACCTAATTGTTTAGGTTAATTTAAGTTCAACTTAAAGTCTACTAGAAATAAAGAATTAGTAGTAAGCTATATTTGTCGTGCTATTTTCCGAATAGCACAACTACAGCGATAGACTAATTTTTGTACATAATTTCATTTTTGCGAAAACCACTCAGGAGGCCTTTAAAACGCATGAAACTGATAATTCCGGTTTAATCCCGGTTTCGGTTTATTTTGCAAACTCAATACTTTTCCTATATACCTACTATTCCTGGTATAAATGAGGAAAATTAAAAAACGTATACATAAGACATTCGATATAAATTAAACTAATGCCATGTGATAACTATACTAATGTAATGAAACGTGGCAGATATTTTGATCTCATATGTGTCCTAAAACATAAACACATGTGTCTTAAAGCTTAAACTGATTGACATGTTTTTTTCGCTTTTTATAATTTTTAGAAATTAATGTAATCCCTGCTTAAAAGCTTTAGTCGTTGCAGATAAAAAGAGAACTAATGTCCCAGAGCTTAACTGGGATTCCCAGTTTAAAAATTTATTAAGTATCATAGGTTAGTCTGGCGTAATAAATACAGATTCAGGTTCGTTTAAATCTAATATCAAAAGCCTTCTTTTTGCTTTCGAAAACCATATGTTTTAACTACGACGTGGAGAGGGTTATGAATTCTAGTTACTCAACTGTCTATAGGAATATTACATTGTATTGTTGTGAAGGCGAGCCATACTTGCAAAGCAGGACTAGTATTCATAAATTACGTATAGCCTCGCAAATAAGACTTGCCAACAGAAACATAGTCAAACTATACTGTCAAAAGATATCAATTACCTTAAATAGTAGTGAACCATGTCCTCTTTGCAACAGTTATTCTGATTCTGTTGAACACTTTGCTTTACAGTGTAATAGTCTTAGAGATCTTAGACTAAAATATCTTAGCCCTACATTAACTAGTCAATACTTTTTCTGTTCTCTATATATGAACCTTCACACACAAACACACACACATACAGACAGACAGCTTTGAAAAAACCTCTTAGGTGGTCTTTTGATTTGAGAAAGCCTTAGAGAGTTATACAAAAAAGTAGATCTTGTACACACACAATCACATATATAATATTATATATATATATATATATATATAATATATATATATATATTATATATATATCATTTTGGACATATAGTTTTGGTATCACGAAGCCAATCTGAATCGATTCAGATTGGAAGTGGTGGGGGTTGCCACTTCCGTTGTCCGAATAACCTCATAAGCTTTATGTAAACGCAAGTTATGTAAAAAGGGTAAGTTCCTTAATTTTTTTTTGTGCTTGGCGTTCCATGATTAGTTATCTTTGGTGCTTGTTATGTCCATTAAATATAAAGACTTATAAAAGAAAAGTCTCGCGAAACGTATGTTTTCGTCATTAGGGATCTCTGAAACGGATTTGTGTCGTGGTCCGAGGTTCGACTTCCGCTAACCTCGATCCTAGATAAGATGAATTCTTATCTATTTTTTGATTGTTGATGGGGTAACTTTGTTATCGACTTAGTTTGTCATACCTTTTATTCAAGATCCTTGACGGGGCCTTTAAGGCTTTGTGTAACCTGATTTTAACCTCTTTTAAGAGTATTTTAATATTATAACTCATGCGTTGTCGGGTTTTCGCTCATCCTTTCTGTTTGTTTTGTATCCTAAACGTTTTATTATTAAAGCAATGAATAAATAAAAAAAATTGTTTATTTATATATAAATACCTGTTTACAATGATTAAATTACAAATTATAAATAAATAAAATAATATATATTGATCATTTGTGTCGCAAAAGCTCAAGGCTTGTGCGCGACACGAGTCTACTCCTTATATCTACTCCTATCTCTAATTAATCAAGTAAAAAGTATACATTTATAAATTTAAGTCCAAACAAATAAAAAGAGCATAAAAAATGAATAAAATATATAGCCTAATACCTATATTAGGTACCTAAGAGTATTGTTTATATTTAAATATTACTAAATAAAACAGAACAGTCCTCACTGAAAATCTCGAGATAAATTAATATAAAGAAGATAACGATGTAATCGTCGTAAAGACGTTCGATTTCGGCACCGGATGTCCGGGGTTCGCAGCCCGGGCTATACTCTAAGATTTTATGAATAGAATTTGTATTAAAAAAAATTTCGCCAACTTTAATTAATTCTTAGAGTGTAGTAGATGCAACCCTCCTGAGGTGGTTCCCGCAGGGCGAATACCTTGATGGGCCGAAAGGCCCTAAAACGGGCATTTTATTTTTTTATAACGATGTAATACTTAACTGTTATCATTTAAGTATTAAGCCGCTGATTGCAGATCTGTTAGAACATGTGAATTAAATAACACACTCACAAATGTTCACTCATTTTTTACGGATTCCAACTACTATTTTCATCAAAATAAAAGTAAAAATTAAAAAGGTTGTATTTACCGCAAGTTGAAGAAGCAATCGAAGAATCAGCTACCGTCGATACTTGCTGTTGGATATGAATATCCCTGGACCGGTTTCGGCATAATGCCATCATCAGCAGGCGGGGCAACACTCGAGTTATCAACTAATAAAGTTAAATCAGTGATTAACTTTATTAGTTGAGAGCTCGAGTGTTGCCCCGCCTGCTGATGATGGCGTTATGCCGAAACCGGTCCAGGGATATTTATATCCAACAGCAAGTATCGACGGTAGCTGATTCTTCGATTGTTAAAATAAAAGTACTAAAACAATGATAATTACAAATAGAAAGAGTAATAGCGCACTACATCAGTCCTGAACTGAGCTCTGGAGTAAGTCTAACTTTGACTGTTCATAGCATTATTGTCAATCGAAGAATTTCAGGTTACTTTTTCGACGTTTTAAAATTTAAATATTTGGTTAAAGCAGTAAAAAGGTTTAACATAAAACAATATGAGGAAGTCGCAGGCTGTCTATTTTTATCCACCACCTACGAGCTTTATTGAATGAAGAGAGAATATCTAATAACTCCGCTATCGATCTGACATCTGCCTCTGTTTTTTTTTCTTAAAATAGACAATTTTTTCTCTTTTATGTTTTTCTCATGGCGTGGAAGAATAGTATCTTAAATATTGTCCAATTCAACAAACTTTTACTAGCACTTTGAGTTGGAAAAGTTCCATTTATTTTTCTCTTAAAAATCGTTTCACCTGATTAGATAATATCATCAGTGTAACACCTAACAAGTTACCTGAAAAACTAAAACGAAAATTAAAAAATCAGGTACAGGGCACCTAAAACTTTTCCTAACTATATTCCTACGGACGCTACGGTCTCGCTACATTTTTACGAACTACTTAAGATGTGTTTCGCTCGTCCTCAGTATATGAAAATTACCAACATAGTATTTCAGTACGTCTTCAGACTCGCTTCGCTCGCATTCAGACCGTAAAATTATCTGATTTATTCCTAACATTCATCTCATTATAATATTAACAATAGTACTACAATTTTACAGAATAATTTACAATATAATCATACGAAATGGCTACTACATATTTGTTGCCATTTTTGCTTCTCCTCATTTATAGCATAGGTATATATAAAAAGTATTGTGTTTGCAAAAAATCCGAAACCGGAATCATCCGTTTCAGGTGTTTTAAGGCCTTGAAAGACCTCCTACTCAGGAGGCCTTAAAAACACAACTTAGAGAAAACCACTCGGTTTTCTTTAAGTTGTGGGTGTACATGTGAGTGTGTCTGTTATCATCGTAGCTCCCAGTGTATTTATGCTAGAGAGTTGAAACTGTGTAGAAAAATTAATCTACCGCTGTAGTTGTGCTATTTGAGAAATATTTTTTATGACGTCATTAACGTAATTTTTAAATGATCCGATCCATTAAAAATTTGGCATGTATGTAGCCATGTACAAGACTAACATATGTGCTAAGTTTCATCTCATTACCAGCATTAGTTCAATTTTTATCGAATGACTTGTGTACGTTTTTAAAAAAAAATTGTTGAAAATCAGAAAACGTTTCAATTGAGTTGAAATTTAGTATGAGTGTATACCTTTACGTAATACATAAGTACACAAAGTTTCGTTTTAATAGAACAAGTATATCTATGATTTTTGTTGGATCATAAATTATCAAAAATAAAAAAAATAATAATTCCGTATACATATCATAACGTTGATCACGTCATTTGGCGCTGCTACGGTGCTTGAATCGCGAATACCCTGCGGTATAAATGAGGAAAAATAGAAGTAAAATATAATACTTTTTCGATGCCAATAAAGTTTTGTTTTATGGTGATTTCTTTGATTTTATTTTTGCAAGTCAATCAGATGTTGTACAAGTCTTCCATACTCTGTATGCTGTTACTTCTCTTCTATTTACTATTCATAACATAGTAATTACTATTATCATATGAATTATTCATGCTACTATTAACGAGGTATAGATATGCATGTTTTAAGGAAATTCAGTTAAGTATCAGGGATTCTCCCTGCCTCATCCACTTCATATGACTTCCCCATGAATAATCATTAAAATTCACTGAATCGTCCCACAACTCTACTTCTAGTCAGCGCTCATCTACACCGATAATACCAAAGCATTTTTCTTATCCGTCTGACAAAATTGCCATCCATTTTTCATTTTTATCTTCATTTCATTTTGTATTCAGACGACATCTTGAAACTTTTTATGAAAATCTTTTAATAGGATCGTTGGTCTTGTCGTAGGATTTTCTTTTAATGCACTTTTATTTATTTTCTTTCTCTTTGAGTTGAAATTTTTTATTGATGAAATTTCTTTTTAACATAGTTTTGTATTACGCGTCGCTATTGTATTGCTTGATGTGCTATATTCATCATCAGTCATACTATGAACTCAAACATGTACATTTTTCCTCTTATATAATATACGAGAAGTATAAAAGATAAACAAATCGGGTACGGGGTACCTCGAAACATTTCCTCATCACATCGGATTCGCTACGCTCATCCTCCCTATTTCGCAGTCACTTCGCTCATCCTCTCTAGTTCGCACTCGCTTCGCTCGTCCTAAGCATTTAATTTTCTTAATTTAATTTTCTTCATTTTATTTCCTTCACTTAATTTCCTTCATTCAATTTCCTTCATTTCATTTCCTTCACTTAATTTCCTTCATTTAATTTCCTTAATTTCATTTTCTTCATTTCATTTTCTTCATTTCATTTTCTTCATTTCATTTCATTAATTTTTTTCTGATTATTACAAAGAGTATATTTTGTAGTTCTCGCACTATGTGAAGTGCGATAGTCTATGATATCCCTTTCAATACCTGGAGGGACTCGTGATATCAATTTCTTTTTTACGTACAAAGGGTAGAAATATAAAGGTGGTTAAAAACATTGCTTTGATGTCAAGTATTCTCAAAAGCTAATATTTGAAGACTTTTATAAGATAGCCAATTCTTTAGTCTATTTCGCTCCAGAAAGGTATTAACTTCTCAAGTTGGCGTTTTGACTTTTTATAAAAGAGAATAAAATACTTTTTTTCCTTCTCATGTATTTTTATATTGATGGAAACATGGTGGGAAAGATCGTACGTATGAGGAAAGAGATTTGCAGATCTCTTAAACGACATCTGTGTGGTTGAGATGGCTAAGGCATATGTAGTCTGTAAAAGATATTTCGTCCGGCAGAGGACGTGGAGGTTCAGTGTTCGACGCCTAGGCTTTGACCTCAATTTATTGATAAATGCGATGTTTGCCTATTTCTGTAATGCATAGATAAAGAAGGGCTATCAGCTCCACCCTGTGATTGTCCCAGCAAAGGGATTCTCGATGAAGTAACTGCATGCTTGAACTGAACAAGGAGGTGAATGCTTGAATGAGGAGGTGCATGCTTGGATAAGGACTTGCATGCTTGAATAAGGAGTTGCATGCTTGAATAAGGAGTTGCATGCTTGAATAAGGAGTTACATGCTTGAATAAGGAGCTGCATGCTTGAATAAGAAGCTGCATGCCTGAATAACTGTATACTTGAATGAAGAGCTGCAATGCTTGCTGAATAAGAAGGCCTGAATGCTGCTGCATGCTTGAAAAGGAGCTGCATGCTTGAATATAAAGCTACGTGCTTGGATGATGAGTTGCATGCTTGAATGAATAACTGTATGCTTGAATGAGGAGCTGCATGCCTGAATGAGTAACTGTATCCTTGAATGAAGAGCTGTTGTACACCGGCTATGGTCACTGGTTGGTCATAATAGCCTGGGCATCCATGAAAACGATACGACTTTTCTACCAAAGAAAATAAATTTCCTATGACGTCATTAATGGCAGCAAAAATGTAAACTTGTAATTCATACTATTACTGAACTATTATACAAATTAAATGTTGTAAATAATATTTGTTTTATTAGATTAATGTAAACTATAAATAAATAAGTATGCAAGTAAATACTTATTATGGTAGCAGATACGTTCTGAAATACTAACCGGCAGCACAGGATAATACCTAATTAAACCTTTACATTCCCGCGTAAACAACGGCAAACAAACCAGAATGGGTAGCACATACAAGTCACCAGTGCTACCAGCGAGTATGAGGTGCACCATTATATGAGGTTTGAGATAAAGAATTTATCTTTGAATATTAAAACTCTTATAACATTTCCATAATAAACAGTAACCTACTTTCAAAAGAAAACTGTGTTTCCCAAGAAATGTTTAATTTCATCGTAATTAAGACTTTGTTAAAATTTATGTCATCAAGATTTCCCTCGCTGACTCGCTGCTCCGGCTTTTTCCTTTAATTTTCATTATAATCAGAGAAAGTTTTTATAAGCTCATATCTTACAGCGATTAAAATTACAGTTTTTAGAAAATAAAGACTTTAATTAAGTTTTTAAGTTGTTACTCCTGTTTCGTTGTTAAATGTTGCTTAGAGCAGTTGGCTTAACTTTTATGAAATACACATAGCGAATGGATTTGAGTTTTTAAAAAATACACAAAATTAATGGATTTGAGTTTTTATAGAATACACAAAGCGAATGGATTTGAGTTTTTTTTATAGAATACACAAAGCGAATGGATTTGAGTTTTTATAGAATACACAAAGCGAATGGATTTGAGTTTTTATAATGAAATACCAAAGCGAATGGATTTAAGGTTTTTATGAAATACACAAAGCGAATGGATTTGAGTTTTTTTATGAAATACACAAGCGAATGGATTAAGTTTTTTATGAAAATACACACAAAGCGAATGATTTAAAGTTTTTATGAAAATACACAAAAGCGAATGGATTTTTGAGTTTTTATGAAATACAAAAAGCGAATGGATTTGAGTTGATTAAATGTGCTATTTGTTTTTATTTATCTTATTTGAAAATGCATTATTTAGCGAATTTTTTCAAAGGAAATTCGCTAAATCAAATTTCAAAATGAAAAAATATAACTTTTTTGCTTAATTTTCCATAATAGTTTTAATCGTCAAGGGGGTTCACATTTCCCCTCCTCTAGGGGTCACATTGAACCCCTCCCTCTTAGTATCGATGCATAATTTATAAGAAAAAAACATGAGGATGTAAAAAATATTTTTTAATTTAATACGATAATAAAAGACGCACGCAAGATGCGTTCACAGCCATAAGTAAACATTTATTTACCTAGTTTGTTTACTGCTGAAAATCTTATTCCTTATTAGTCAGTTTAAACTATACAAACTATAGAGTTGGCTTAACACCCCATATAATTTCATATGTGTTCATATGAAATTGTATATGTGTTCATAAAGTTTTACTAATATTTGGAGATTCTAAATCCCGTTAGTTAAATTATCAATTAATATAGAGAAAAGGGTTTGAAGGTTTATGAAGGTCTGGAAACCAGACTCGATTACCCATTGCAGAAAGGGTTTAGTCTTCCTTCTATTAACATTAATTTGTTATGGCAATCTGGTGTCTATACACATAGCAAGAGTCTATACATATAGCTTCATTAAAACTCCTGTTGACATGAATATTTTGGTTAAATTTTGACGGCTCGTCTGTGCCAAAAGATTTGCCAAAGAATGTAAAATTGACTAATGAAATTTCTTTCGGATTTAATAATTTGTATAGAATCATTGCTATTATTTCATTATTATTTAGAATCATTAATAATTTGTATAGAATGCTATTATTTCTCTGAGCAGTAAGTTGGTTCCTAAGGCATAAGCCGAGGGAACCAAAGTGTTTAAATACCGAGGCAAAGCAGAGAAATTTGTGTGTTTAATTCCCGAGGCGAAGACGAAGAAG
>JACMZG010001863.1:3690239-3697736 GCA_018340805.1 Microvelia longipes
TTCTCATTAGTGCTCAATTTCTAATGTAATGTTACATTCCCTATCTTGAATGTAATATACTAGTTTAGACAGTTATATGTATAGTATAACTGACCATCGCATTTTATGCTATTTATTTTAAAAATCTGTTTATTCTAAACATTAAAATACTCTTTTAATCTTGCAGACCATAAAAATTCGAAATTTTAGGGCATATAGTAAAGTTTTTATTTTATCTCACTTACTTAAAAGGACCATAACGTCTGATTTTTATTGGGAGGTAAACCCTCCGTAAAAGAAATTAAAGTTAATACCATGGTCTTAATGTTGGAGTAAACCTGGGATAAGGAAGTGAAGGGGGAATCAGTAAGAAGTAGGCTCACTACCAAGGCATTAAAATTGCCGCAGTAAAGTTGCATGAGCTTAAAAAGTAGCACCACTTTGCGCAAGTTGCTCATCGTCCCACGTAATGGACAAACCTCTTTTTTTGCTCCATAAATTATCTTTATAACCCCCTTTTAACGTTAATGTAATATTTTTGTTGTAATTTCTTATTTCTTAAAAAAGTCTTCAGCGACAACGCGTAAATTCGTTAAAACAAAGTAGATACTTTTATATGTACGGATAATCTGACAAGACTAATCCGTCGGATCAAGCTAGTAACATATTTCGGGTAACAATCTTTGCGTGTATAACACAAATAATGCTATGCCGTGTAGTATCTTTGAATAATTCGAGAATGTTAAAAAACAAGATGTAACGCTACTGCTCAAGTTAAGCAAAAATTTATAATGTGACCACATAATTGACGAGTATTTATAATGTGATAACCGAGTATTTATAATGTGACAAACAAAAATTGACGAGTATTATAATGTGATAATCTAATTGACGAGTATTTATAATGTGATAACCTAATTGACGAGTATTTATAATGTGACAACAAAATTGACGAGTATTTATAATGTGATAACGTATAATTGACGAATATTTATAATGTGCTAACCTAATAAGAGTTTTTAATTCCTAACCTAAACCCGTAGAGGAATACATTTATTTGAAATTGATTTAAATATTTATTCTTTTATTATTAAAAACTTTACCGTCTCTAATAATAAATAAATAAAAATATGAAAACAAATAGTATTTCTCTTGCTTAATTAGAAAGCGGAAGCTCGTGTAAGTAATAGACGTGTTGTTTGAACATGTGTCATGTGTAAATACTTCATACTCTCACACGCAGGCATGTATTATTAACATGGTCTACGTCAAAAAAATAAAACTCAAAGACAAAAACTATTGAAACTATAAACTATGTTAACATCTAAAATTATACAGGGCGTTTCACTTAAAGTCTTACTATCTTATAACTTTCTCGGAAACTAATAAAGATGTCGAAATGCAGTTTTTAGGAGTGATTTTTGGTTAAAAAACGCTTTTTGCGATTTTTGGTCAAAAACGCATTTGTATTTTTTGCGTTTTTCTTATGGTTGCGTTATGGGTTTTGCCTACTTGCTGAGGCTGACTTCTTTGTTATTAGAGTTAAGTAGAGAGAAGTTCTTATTTGCAAAAACTCTAAAGAATAAAAATAAGAAATATATTGTTTCAAAAGACAATGTCTTATACAAAGGGTGTTAAAAACATTTTATACATAAAATAAAACAGCATAGCTTATACATATAAGCTAATATAATATTAATACTAAGCTTTTTCTTTAAGTGAATAATATTGTAGATTTAATATTAATCTTTATTATTATCAGTCATATATATTTTAAATTATTATCATTACTAATATTTTTTCTACTTTAGCGAATTTCCTTTGAAAATTCGCCTAATGGGATAGGCGTCCATGGCGGAATTCGAACCTCGGACCACGACACAAATCCGTTTCACAGAGGTCCCTTATGACGAAAAAATACTTTTTTGAAACTTTATATATATATATATATATATATATATATATATATATATATATATATATATATATATATATATATATAATATATATATATATATATATATATATATATATATATATATATATATATATATATATATATATTTCTAGACACTTTCTTGTAAACACTCTATCTTTCGAACGGATTAATATTTTTTAACCAAACTTGGTACAAAAATCAACCTTCGGGAGGACACGAACCCTATTGAAAACCAGGTTTTTGTGACGTCATTAACCCGGTTTGCTGAGTCAGCGAAATTTTCAAAAAAATCGGCAAAATTCAGGGTTAATATTTTTTGCCGCGAAAAAGGTCAATATTTATGTTTTTTGAGACGCTGAATCGAATGAAACCGGTCCGAAGTCGATACGACCACAATAAGTGACCTAAAAATCGAAAAAACCATTGTAAATTACCGAAAACCAAAATTTAGGTCGATAAAAAAATAAATTTCGAGTAGGGTGTCGTTTTCTATGTAATTTTGGGCGCTGAATCGAATGAAACCGGTCCGAAGTCGATACGACCACTTAAGTTACCAAAAAGTCGAAAAAACCACAAAAATAATAGAAAACCAAAATTACGGTCGTTGAAAATTAAATTTCGAGTAGGGTGTCGTTTTCAATGTTTTTTGGGCCTCTGAGTTGAATGCCAGTGGTCCGGAGTCAATAGACCACTCAAACTCAGGGTACCTGGGTTCACATCCTGGAAGGGTCGATCATTTTTTATTCGTTTTTTACCTAATATAAGTTTACAACTAGGAAATAATTCTGGCGCGGTGGTCCGCATGTCGGGCGAATTTCCTTTGATGCGTGTTTCCGTGCTTTTTATATAAGTTTACAACTACTAAATAAATAATTCCGGCGCGGTGGTCCGCTGTCGGGCGAATTTCATTTAGAATACGTGTTTCCGTGCTAAACAACCATTTTCTTGCTTATGCAAGAACCATGCCCATTGCGTGGTTCCGGTTCATGCTTTAGAACCTAAGCAGTTACTCAATTGTCAAGCACTGCTCGTAACTCATTTTGTCTGTATTTTCCAAAGGAAATGCGCATAACTATCCAGTTGGTTACACAAAACTATGCCTCTAAAATTAGAAGTACGCTCTATTATTTGCACTAGTTTAAAGCTTAGTTACTTATCTTTAAGCTTAGTCAGTTATCTTTAAAGGTTTTAGCGCATTTCCTTTGGAAAATACAGACAAAATGAGTTACGAGCAGTGCTTGACAAATTGAGTAACTGCTTAGGTTCTAAAGCATGAACCGGAACCACGCAATGGGCATGGTTCTTGCATAAGCAAGAAAATGGTTGTTTAGCACGGAAACACGTATTCTAAATGAAATTCGCCCGACAGCGGACCACCGCGCCGGAATTATTTATTTAGTAGTTGTAAACTTATATAAAAAGCACGGAAACACGCATCAAAGGAAATTCGCCCGACATGCGGACCACCGCGCCAGAATTATTTTTTGTTTATTTAATTTATCATTCAACCTTTTTACTTTTGAATTATTAAAATCTAATTTATTTGTGTTATTTTGTCAATTAATACATTTTTTTATTTATATTATAAATCTAGTAACTATAGATCTAAATCAATGTAAAAAGAAATATACTTACAGTAATAATTATAATAAATATAAATATACTAATAATAAAGTAATAGACTAATAATAATACTACAGTAACAATTATTACTATACTCACTATACTATGATACCCATATACATACATATATGTATATGCAAACATATACTCACATATACACATACAGACACACATATACATACATACATATCTGTGATTAAGTAATATTATAAAATTGTTTAAAAAATATATAAATACATTTTGCCACTAAAGAGAGGTGGTATATAAATAATTAGATATATGATTAGGAACTATTTGGATAAAAGTTATTCATTGGGGAATAAGGCTCTCAGGAGAAACATATGGTGAAAGAATTTATAGAGGTTATAAGCTAGGAAAGTGTTTCAAAAACTCTAAAAACAGAGAAGAATTATAAAAACCGCATCAAAATCGGACATTTTGTCACTGAGTTATAATAAATAAAAAAAACACATTTTTTTGAATTTTTATTTTTATTGCCTCAATTTGCTCAAAGTTAATAGGGGAATGATTAGGTAAAAAATTGCGTTTTTTAAGCTGCTGAGTTTGTTCTGAAATATCTTATATTTTAAAATAACGAGTCATGTTGCAACCTTTTCATCGTTCAAAAACCATGAACCCTCATTAAAAATGGATGTTTAAGCAGAGCTCAAAAAGTAAAATACCGAGATATGTTTTTACTTTTCCTCATTTTATACCGTACGTATATAGGAAAAGTATTGGGTCTGCAAAAAATTCCGAAACCGTGATGAAACCGGAATTATCCGTTTCAGGTGTTTTAAAGGTCTCCAAAGTAGTTTTTACAATGTTACAAAAATCAATCTATAGCTGTAGTTGTGCTATTCGGAAAATAATTTTTTATGACGTCATTCATCCGCAATAATGATTCAGCAAATATTTTGAAAAATCATAAAACGCGGAAAAATAATTCGATCGGTTTAAGATTTAGCACGCATGTAGTTATTTATATGACTAACATATGTGCTGTTTTACCTCGTTATCAGCATTAGTTTAATTTTTATCAGATGACTTGTGTACGTTTTTTAAAAAAAAATTGTGAAAAATCAGAAAATAATCGAACTGAGTTGAAATTTAGTACAAGTGTATACCTTTACGCCATACATAAGTGCGCTAAGTTTAGTTTTATTCGAGAAGTATATCTATGGGTTTTGTTGGATCATAAAAGTTAAGCAGCATTGAGCGTGGTCACTAAACTGATTAAAAACTCTGCAGCCAAGTATGTCACAGGTCTTCGGATAACCACTTGATGTCGAACGCAGCGAGACCGAAGTAATGCCATCTTATCCTTAGACTAAAGTAATATATGAACCAAGTAGGGAAACCCCTATACTAACCTGTGTTAAAACAATCAGATCAGCTGATAGCTAGCTCAAAAATAAAAAATAGCTAAAATTGAAATAACTGCGCATGCGCCTCTTAGGATTTACGTTTTTTTACTTAGTTTTATTGGCAACCCTGATAACATTAGGTGAGTTTTACTTTTAATCGTGTTTTCTTACTTTAATATGTACGTGATAGTTTAATGATTTTATATTGAATTCTGTGAAATAATTGTTATAATAATTTAGTTAAAGAAAAAGAGAAACTATAGTAAAGGTAAACCACATGTTTTTATTAAGATTTTGAAGAAAATACAGACGACAATGTATTGCCTTAAATATAACTTAAAATTACGATTCCTTTTATTATATTCAAAAATGTTTGAAAGTTGTAAAATTACTAATTAAAATTAATATTTGAAGGGGAAAAACAAATATCACTCGCAAAAATGTACTAAGTTAAATAGTGCACTCGAAAAAAAGTTTAATTAGCCGCTCGTTTTAAGTAATTTAAAAAAACTAGTATTTTAAGATTCGCACTTAAACCTCTATTGGATGTGACAAAACGTATTTCTAACACAAATTATTAACATTTTATAATAAATTGTACAAATAAATGCAATAAAAATAAAATGTTGAAAACCGTAAATAGTTTGTTTACATTAACGCCAATAGGAAATTTTGAGCTGACTCCCTGGTGGACAAAATATGAACTACATGCCAGGTCTGACAGAAATTGTGTTTGTTTCCTTACTTGGTTTATATATTACTTTACCTTAGACATTTATTACATTCTGAGGACAAGCAAAGCGAGTCCGAAATCATAACACTAGATTGGCTATTTAAATAGCCATTTTTTAAAATAATGCTAATGAAATAAGTATTTTTCATGTATAATGAAACATCAAAACGAATCATCAAATTTGAATAAGAACACAGAAAATTTAACAATTAAAGTCTATACTTAAGTGAGCTGAAGAACACCTATTTGCTATACTCTTAGCTCCAGAAAGGCTAAACTTGATAATAGCTAGAGCAAAAAGTTTGTTAGTAAAGCTTCGGTGAAGTGGTAGTAAAGTTTTAAGAGGTAGAACGTGACGTTGGAGGAAAATTTGTATCAGATCAGTAATAAAGAGATGGTTTGTCCATCAAGAATATATAATTTTCTTAACTCTTATAAAGGAGTACTATAAATATTTACCTCAATGCATAATGATCCCTAGGTACTTTGAGACTTCCGGATAAAATAAAACTAAGAAACAAAAACAAACACGTCTGTCCGGACCAAGGAACTTATAAAGAGGGGAAAAGAACATATCCTTAGAATAATACTATATATAGAAGGAGCACTACTGATACACGAAAGCCGGTTCACTGGTGCAACCAGAGACTATAGATACTTAAACAGTAAGACTGTCGACTCAATGGTGGGAAAATTTGGATTCCGGTCGACACTAGCGCTGCGGCGAACCTACCTTTCAATTGAGTGGGCGTGTCTTAATTTCCCGCTTTATGCCCACAGTCAGTTTGAAATTTAATTTTTATACTTTGTATAGTTATACTTCTAACTAACCCTACCACTTTAATCTTACACAGAACACTTTAAGATTATTTTTAAGTTTTTCATTTAAGTAATTTATAATTTAATTGATTCAATCAGGTAATAATGAAATAGTGGCTTAAGTTTTACACGTGCTAAAAGATAGATTTTGGCATTTAATGCATCCTGTATTTTAATTACATCGGCAAGATGCGCACATGTGGTTAAATGTAATTACCTGATACAATCAACTAAATCAATAAATTAATTAAATGAAATATTCTTATCTGCCATCATTAGCGTTCTCTGGAAGTTTTAAAGAGGTTTTTATTTACTCTTAGTTTCTGAATTTTGGAAATACAGAACATGCAACGGCGAACCGTTTTTGTGAAAAATACATACAGAAAACAATCAATTTTATAATAATAATAAATGTAGCTGTCATAACCAAGAACTGTCATGGTATTTATAAATTTAAATGTAAAAATATAATCAGTCATTTATGGAAAGCTATTGGGGTTAGTTCATAAGTTGTCCGCACCGGTCCGCCGCAGCGTTATTTTTAGTAGCTTGCGATAATCGAGTCCAAACTTTTCCTCATTTAAGTTAACCCCCCCTGAGTGCAACTAAGTAATGCTGCCACCCTCACAATATTCAATTTTCTAAAAAAAAGTTGGCAATACTTCCGGTTTCTGAATTGTTATGTTCTATTATTAATTAATGATTGATTATTCATAAAATACTAATATAAATATCGGTGCATTACAATATTTTATGCATTTTAAATTGTAGTTTAACGTATTTATTAAAATTATATATAAAAAGTAGTCCTCGTCAACTAAATGTAGATTCTTGTATTCCGCCACCCTTTTGCCATCTAAGACCGGTTTTATTAAATACTCAGCAGGTGTTTTAAGTTATAATATTTGTTCTTTACGATTTCTTCATTAATAGATATTTATGACAAATTTAAAATAATGTTTTGTTGTCAGGTTGGCAGCATTACTTAGTTGCACCAGTCAACCGGCTTTCGTGTTATCAGTGGAATTACATTGTGT